>WKFP01014987.1:818447-840597 GCA_011057875.1 Pterocles orientalis | reverse complement strand
GAGGGGCCGCTTGCGCCCCCGCCGCCACTTCCGGGCCAGGCCTCGCCCCTCCCCGCCGGAAGCCCCGCCCCCTCAGTGGCGCGAGGGGCGGGCAGGGGAGGAGGCGGAAATGACGTTCGGCCCCGCGCTGAGCCCCCTGGGAGCTGCTGTTTTCCCGGTGCTGCCAGGCAGCGCGCGCGGCGGGGCCGGAACTGCGGTTCCCGGCAGCCCTCGCGGAGCGTAGCGGGCGCGCGCGAAGCGGAAGTGCGTGCGGAGGAGGCGGAGGCGCCTGGCTGCTGAGGAGGCCGCGGGCGGAGCGGGTCCGGTGAGTGCGGGTAGGCCCAGCGCGGCCTGGCGTGGCGGGGCCCGGCCCTGTCTTTCCCCCACCGGCCTCTTCTCTTCCCCCTCCTCTTCCCGCCTCGCACCGAGGGCTCTCCGCGGCCGCACCGCCCGCCCTAGCCGGGTCTTGCTCCCCTCCCTCTCCGGGCCTCAGCGCGGCGCTGCTCGCCCCGCTCCCCGTCTCCCGGCGGCCGCCACGTGCCGGGCGCGGTCCCGCGGGCCCCCCCGGTCGGGCTCGAGTGCTGTGCGGGGCGCTCCGGGGGCCCGGCCCGCGCGGGGCCTCGTGGCTGGGCCGGGCCAGGCCTCGCGCCGCCTCCTCGCGTCCCCGTGGCTGCTGGGAGCGGCCCGGGCCTGTCCCCGGAAGATGTCCTTGTCCCGCTCCGGCCCGGGCCTGTCCCCGGAAGATGTCCTTGTCCCGCTCCGGCCCGGGCCTGTCACCGGAAGATGTCCTTGTCCCGCTCCGGCCCGGGCTTGTCCCCGGGGATTCGTCCCCGTGTCCTGCCCGGTCCACTCTTGGAGGTTCCCATCCTCCCCCCGGGCCGCTGCCCTTCCCCCGAGATCCCTCCCGCGCTGCGGGCCTTCCCCTGTCCCCGCAGGTTTCCTCCCTTCGCTGGGTCCCGGCCGGTGCCTGGTGTCCCCGCATGCCCGCTGCGGCCCGGGCGGCGCCGGCTGTATTCCCGGGGGAGGCGGTCGGGGGCGCTGGGGCTGCGGGGTGGCAGCGTGGCGGGGCCGCAGCCGTGACCCCTGCGCCGGGGCTGGACCCCGGGGGTGTGTGGCTCTCCCAGGGCTCGGGCACCGGCGCTCAGCACCGTGTGCTTCTCGGTGCAGCAGGATGCATTTCTGCACTCGCGTTCCCCGCTCTGTATTTTCTTGTTTAAATTCAAAGTTTGGTAAGATTTCAGGTGATGCGACTGAGTGGGCTTTGCAGATGCACGTATTGAGCCCTGGCTGTTCATTTTCATCGGGCTGACAAGGGCTTGTTTCCCTGACTCGTGTTTGCTTCTGGGAGATTAATGTGTTTGAAATTTCTATAAATATAGTTCAAAGTCTCCACGCGGTAATTGTTGCTGTAGCTGCCTCCTGAATGGCTTTCTGAGCGCGTTTGTGTGCCAGGAGGTGACGCGGTAAGTTTGGAATAAGCAGTACTCTGTGGAGCAGCGTTGGAAGGCGCAGGTTAGCTCCTGTCTGCTCGTGTGTGTGTGAGGGCTCCGTATATCCGCAGACGAGGAGTGGGTGGTGGTGTGTGTGTGCCACAGCGTTTCCTCAGGACTTGGCGGAGGTGGGGTGCTCATTCTGTTTTTTCAGCTATACAGTGATGTGCCCGATGCTGTGGCATAAGAACAAATCTGTTCATTGGAGTAGATCATGTGTTGAACAGTTTGGAAAACGTTCTGGGTTGTGTTACAGCTGATGGGAGGGAGGAGGAGAGCCTTTATCTGCTGCTCCTGCAGCAGTGTCGGCACAGAGAGGCTGCGGGGTCAGAGCAGCGCGTGGGTGTTTCAGGATGGTCTTTCCTAAGAGCACAGGTGATGAAATCATCCAGTTCCTCGCTGCAAGGGACTCTGCAGGATCCCTTCCCGCCAGTAGCCAAGGCAGGTGTTGTGTCAGTGTCTGTAGCAAGGCCAGTGTGGTGTGTCGGGGGGGTTTAACGTGCCTCTGGTGTGGACACTGCCCTCCAGTGCTGGGGCTGAAGAGGAGATCTGTTCCTGGGGTTTGTGTTGTGTAACCTCGCTCCTGCTCCTTCAAAGAGACAAGTTTGGAAGCTTAGCCTCTCACATTGCCTTGGGGGGGGAGTGTTGTAGAGACAGAAAAAATGGGTATTTAGACACCACAGTCTGGAGCAGTTAGTAGCTGCCTGGATGCTTGCGCTGGTGCTTTGCTGGTGCCCAGGGCGGGGGGGAGAAAACGGCTGACTCTGGACTGCAGCGTTCACCTCTCAATGGGTGATTCTGTTTCGGCAAAAATAAAGTTTTGTCGTGTGCATTGTAAGCTAGACAGGCATTCTGCTGCCAGGGTTGTGGTAATACAGTTTATCTGTCTGCTGGGAAGCTTTGTAAGCTGTGGAAGAAAAGTCATTCGGGTCAAGCCGGGCCTGTGCCCTGCGGGTTCGTGGGTGAGGCGTTTGCGATCGGCGTGTGCCGGGGAACGCCTCCTAACGTGGCTGGTGCTATAAGAAAATAAAAACATTGCAAGTGTCAAACACCAGGATATAAAATGGGTGACAATCCATGCAAGACCTGCTCCCACTTTCTCTACTGTAAAAGGAATCTTGCTTTGAGAGGCTTAGGAAGTTCTGAGCTGGGCTGGTTTAGCCCGAGGGTGCTTTCCATTGTAAAAGTGGTGTTCCCTTTGGAGCTGTGCCGTTAGCTCCCTAAAAGAGCAGTGCAGTTTTGCCAGAAGCTCGATTTTTTTTTTTTTTTTTTCTTCCCGTAGCTCACTTGGCTTTGTCTTTGCAAGATGACAGTTTGCCATGTCGGAACTTGTTAATTGTTTAAGCAGCTCTGTAGCCCTGGAACTGTTTTCCATATCTGGAAAAGTTTACAATATTGTGAGCTGTGTTCAGTGGCTGCGTGTGCCAGTACAGTAACATGGGGTCTGGGTTGTGCGGTTTCTGTTGAATTACGACGGTACAGAGAGTTCCTCGGTGTGGCAGGAGTCCTGCTGTATATTGAGATGTTGTATAGGTTAGGCCACAGGCATTGAGAGAGAGGGACCGTGGTGTTAATTGCAAAAGCTGTTGTGGCTCCCTGGGGAGCTTGTGCGAGGTAATCCTGCCGGGCTGCGCAGGCGGCTGGGTGGGCGCTGGTGCTGGCTTACCTCCTGCGCGGCTGGGAGCTCACCCCCACTCCCGGGCTGCTGGCTCCTGTTCAGCAAACGCTGGCTGCCGGGCGAGCCGGGGAGCAGGCCTTGGAGCTGCTCTGTGCGTTTCTGTGATGGGTCCCAGGAGGAGGAGAAGGCGTTGGGTTTAGCACAAGAGCTCATCTTTGTTCTGCCGGAGTCACGCCGAAGCGGTGCCTGGGATCAAGTAGGTGCCGTTTTGTTTCTGGATGACGAGCTGGGTTTGTAGGTCTGCAGCCTCTCTTGCCGTACAGGAAAGTGCCCTTCCCCTCTACGCAGGGAAACGGGCGCTAGCAGGGGCTGGACAGTGGAGGTAGTCGCTGCTGTTAGGCTTGAGAAAGTTAAGAGTTTGTGCTTAATTTAGCTTTATGGTGTCAGGGCTATGAATAGTAGAATCATGGGATTACATTTCATGCCAGCTGAGAATTGTGTTTGTGCTGGTTCACTCCATGGTAACCGGAAGCTGCTGTGGCCATAAGAAAAAAAAGATAATGGCACACAGAGACAACACCGAGCCTCGCTGCGGGAGGGCTGGGGTCTTGGGGTGGGGGGTAGTTTCCTACCCAAGGAAGAGGTTTCTGTCTTTCCTTTTTTCCTATCGCGTATGAAGATACTTTGGGCGCCTCTCCCCTGTTGTACGAGGATGAGAACTCTGCAAAGCTCTGCTCACAGCTACTCCTTTGATACTGGAGCAAATGGGCTGCTCATCGTTTCATCTCCAAATTCGTCACCCGGCAATTTTTAGCCCGTCATGATTTACAGTGTCAGTAGCTGTACAAAACCCAAAAGAGCCCCGGCTGTAATGCCAGGGGTGCTGTGGCTTGTGCAGCTGGCTGGTGTGTCCTCCCCGCTGCTGCCTGTGTTTCCCTCTCACCTTTGGTGGAGTGAAGGGAAGAAAGGAAAGCTCGGCGAGTAGCCTCATAGGTTTCTCTGCTTTGAGAGCACAAAAGGTGACGGCTTGGGGGATGCTAAGCTGAAACTATTCTCGAGGGAGTTAGGCTCAGTATTTATGATGTTACCTTGTGCCTTAACAGAGGGCTGTACATGATGCCTTGTGGGGGTTGTGTACCTGATTATCTCAGGCCATGTGTGTCTGTAAATTATTGCAGTGAATTGCTCCTGTAGGGCTGTGGGGAGATGGGTTTCCTGAGTTCAGGATCTGTGCATGCACTCTCTGATTAGATGAAGTAATTCTGGCAGCCCTTTTTGTACTGGGAAACGGTGCTGGGATGAATGACTAAAATCAGAATCCTTTCCTGTGCTTGTCAGATGTGAGGATTTGCCAGTATCTTGATTTATTTAAATGTTATTTTCCTTTTTTTACTTAGGTGAGAGCTCAACCTCTTCTAATAAAGCAGTATTCAGGAACGTAATTGATGGGAGACTTACACAAGGTATGTAAATACAGCATGGAAAGCTGTCTGAATGAGCTTGTTCCATACCTACGAGATTTCTGTGGACAAGCATTCACCTCTGTTCGGCAGCCTAGCAGAGCACAGGGGCAGCCTGTTCTGATGGCTTGTGCTTACAATAACTCCAGGATTTTTATAATTTTGTTTTAAACAACTTTTAATAGTATGCCAAGCCGTGCAAATCCTTTTCCTTGTTTTCCCCTGAGGTAATGAGATTCAAGTCAAGGTAGAGATAAATAGAGTGCTGGCTTGAAAATAAATATGTGAATGGTTTTGCTTTTCACAGCTTATAAATGAGAGCTTCTAGAGCTTTGTATGTCATAGGTTAAATGCATGTAGTAATCCTTTAGGACAGATTCTGGTTTTGCTGTAACTGAACCATGGATTTCAGAAGATATTCCGAAGAGCCCCAGATTAAATTGTTTTTTACTCGCTGTTTCTTTGGAAGCATAAATTCCACATTTTTGTGAGTGCAGTGTGGTCACCGCTGGCATGTGGAGTCTGGTTTCCAGTCTGCAGTGACCTGAGAGTTGAAAACTCCTCTGGAGGTCACAGTTTATTCTTCGTTGCTGCGTGAGGAGTGGCACAATAACTTCAGTTATGCGCAGGTTTGAATTCTTTTGGTTAGCCGATTTGTGAGTAGTTTTCTTATGTCAAGTAAATTGGATCATTTCTTGCTTCTCTTGGGGCCTCTGAAACTGTGGGCACAAAGATTCACAGACCCCCAGCGGTTTTGACAAGGGTTCAGTTTGCATCCGAAAACGGCTCAAAATAGCAGGGCTGCCCTGTGAGGCGGTTAGGTTTGAGAAGGATCAGGCTTTTCTGCCTGTTCCCAGGTTGTGTAGGCTTGGAAGCAAAAAGCTGATGAATAACGCTGGATAACAGTGTAAGACTTTTTAAGCTCAAAGATCCACAAAGTACTTTTAGCCAAGTAACTAGTGTCAGAATTAAAGTCACTGATCGGTGTTTATAGCTGATCAAATTATTTGGAAAAGGATTGCCCAGCACTGCAGCCTGCAGGGTCAGTCCTTTCTGGAAGAACATGTGAATAGTCCCCCAGCTGCTCTGTGGAACCTGCTTCTAGTGATCTGCAGCCAGGGCTGGAGCTCAGTGTTAAACTTCCTTAGAGATTAGTTTACTTGTGTGAAAACCCAAACAAGCTTGAAGGAAAATCTTCATTTTAAAAGCATATAAACTAGAGGGGAATTGGAACTGCTGTTGACAAACCAGTGCTTCTCCTGCCATGGCAGAATAACCTGAAGGTTTTTTTCCCCGAAGCGTGTTTGGCATGTATTGAAGTAGAACACTGTTTTGGTTTGGGGTCTCGTTGGTTTTGTTTTAGCAGTGCTGTCGAGGAAGATTTTTGTTTAAGAGGTTGGTAGTTGGCTTTAGTTTAACTTGTCATTAATCTCCCCCAAAACATACACTGGATACTTGATGTAGAAAGTTCTGTTTTGTTACCTCAATGAGGTTCAGATGGGATGATCAGAAAGAGCATTTCCGTTTGCAGTCCAGCGGGCCGGCAGTGGGAGCTGTGCAGGGGGCTCTTTTTCCTTCCCCTGAAGAGTTCCCCTGTTGATATCGAGAGCATAGTTAAATTTCTCGTGCAAGACCATGCCTTAGCTTGGAAAGGAAGAATCAAATAGAAAATGAGATTATTAGACTCTGATTTCTGAACTGGCAGAGCCAGCGTGTGCTCTCTGTGCTCTTACTGCTGGCACTGCAGGGTGCTCTGACATGGAGAGAGCCGCAACTTTTTCTCCGCTTCAGGTGAGCTCGCAGCAGAGTCTGGTGCAGCTGCAGCACAGAGCTTGCTGGGAAGCAGATTGTCCGTGATGCCGTCCGTAGCGAGGTTCGTGTGTCGTGCTTCTGTGCTGCTCTTTCGAACAGGAGCTTTAGTTCACCTCACTTGATTGATGGTTGTCGAACTTCACTGATTTAGGAATATTATTTTCATTTTTACTCTAATGTAGGAATTTGTGATAGTCAAACTGCTGTGGCCCTTGTTTTGATTTACTCTTCGATAAAACGCTGATCTGGGAGCTGCAGGGCCAGAGCAGGTATCCCCGTGCTGACCGTGGCTGGGGTGAAGGGAGATGGGTTTTGGGGTGTTTTCTGGCCGTGTCCCTCTGCGGGAGCTGCCAGCTGCTGCGATCCCCGTGCGGCCTCAGCAGGGGCCAGTGCGAAGGGCTGCTGGGGCGGCAGATCTGTTATAGCTCCTCTGGTCTTTGCCAGGAACACCGCTAGTAAACACATCGCTCTGATTTGACACTGGTGTCAGGCTGCTGTTACTAAGTGCATTTAGCCTGAGTGCAAGAGGAAGTACTTACACTTTGTAAGACATTTTGTAGGATTATTACTTTCTTTTCTTTTTTTTTGAGTTAACTGATCTTGTTTGAATTTTGGAGCTCAGGATCATGGATTGTAGAGCTGGCTGAAGGAGAATTTTTATTTTTATTTTTTTCTTCCCTGATAATGAAGGCTGTTGTGAGCAAATAAAGTAGCAGTTCAGCTGCTTCTCCTAAACTGAATGTTTGTGCTCACCAACACTAAATGGATGACAAGATGCCCGGGCAGGAATGTTTTCTCTAATGAGGTGCTATCTTGTTTGCTTTGGGTCTTACAGCAACACAAACCCTAGCAGTTTCATTAAATGCTGGCCAGGAAGGAACAAGTAAATTTTTGTTTCCCTACCATAATTATATAGAGCTTTCTACAAATGCTTTTACAAAATATTTAATATTCGCAAGTTAATGTTTTGTAAACGCTGTGTAATAAACTGGAACTCCTGTAACACATTTTGCAGTGCCTGCACGCGTCTAAGGTACGCACATAAGCCTTTCACTTGTTTCCAAAAGGTCTTGGTGTTTATGCTCCGTGTGTTACAGACAGATGTGAAGACAAATCAGCTGCTTTTGGTAGGGACACCTCTGCTGTGTTTCCTCTCTGAACTGGCAAACTGTGGTGCTACGTGGTACGGCCATCCTCAGTGACAGGCTCCGAGGGAGCCGTTTCAGCTGTAACGTGTTGTTGGGTGGCTTTTCTGTACAGGGTCGTGGTGGTTTTGTTCTGCTTCAACATCTGTGAAAGGTCTGAAATAACGATGAGTACTACTTGAAAGGCTTCAAAAGAAGGAATGGAAGATGGAAAGAGACAATCATAAAGTAATGCAGGCCAGTTGGAAATGGGAAATTCCTGGAAAAAAGGCATTGTGAGAACTAGAAATGTTCTTCATTTGACCCACGTCTTGGCATATAGAAATGTTCTTTACAGTGTTCTGGAATAAGAAGCTCTTGGACTATGATTTCTGCTTCAGCAGAGAGCGTTGAGCACGTTTCCTACTTTCCTTTCCATATCTGGAAGAAAGGTTAGCTGTTCTGGCTTGCTGTGTGTTGTCTTGGTTCATTTTTTTGCAGTAGCACTCTAAATACGAGAGCAGTATTCTTCTGCAAAAAAGAATTCAGGCAGCTTTTTCTCTGGGTGACACCCGTGTGCAGTGGATTGTACCAAAAGTTTGTGGTAACATTGATACTTGGGTAATAAAAGAAAAAACAAACAAAACCCAAGTGTTTAATCACAAAGCAAGACCACAAAAAGGGTTAGGACAGGTGTTGTTTTTTTTTTCTGGTGGCCACTGTGAAAGGCTGAATGTCAAACGTCTCTGTAAGGTAAAAGGCAAAATCTCTCACGGATGTTTAGATGGACGGACATGATAGCAGGAAAAAATAATTTTAAAACATCTATGATGTGGTGTTCTTTGTTTGGCTTTTTTCAAAGAGTGCTAAGCATGATTTAGAAACACTAAACCCTGGAAACAACCTTCCCTCTTGGGTGAGAATAGGACTGCGTCAGCACTTCAGAGAGAGTATCATCTTCACCTAGCCTTGAAACTCTTTTCCAATGAAGTAAACAGAAGAAATGAATAGCTTTGAACAGGTTTATACTATGGGTGAACACAGAGTAAAGGACATTGGACAGTGACACGCAGTAATTTCTGAGGTTGGTTACTGTTTTCTCTTCTAAAACTTACGCCCTCTAGCAGTGCACGGGAGGACGCTGCGGTGTCATTGCAGACCTGTCAAACTGCTCACGGCGGACTGGTGGCACCTTTGAAGACAGCAGTATGCTGATGGATTAATTTGTCAGGAAAACAATTGTTTCTCTTGGCTTGTGGATTCTCTTTAACAATACGGGAAAATACATAGTCCTGAGTCCAGTGAGACCATACAAATGGGCTGGGAGAAATTCCTTCAGTCGGCTGTACGGGCGTGATGACAGCGACTAGTGTGTATAGCAGGAGACGGGGTGGGACGGGGGCGGTGGAGGAAGGAAGGAATAAGTAGACTTAAAAGTTATTCAAGCTTTCAAAATCTTGAAAACTCTGTTCTACATGAAAGAACTCATGGTGCCGTGGGCGATGAACTTTGCGGTGTGTGTGCTCTGGTGGAACGCTTACGGTACGGTGGACATTCTGGGTGCAGCACGGGGTAAGAGCTATGGGGGGCTCTGCTGCTGGTGGTGGTGGGTGGCACTGAGTACAGCGGTGTGCGTACAAAGATGCTTCAATGCCTTTTCTTCTCCTTTCAGGTTTGCTTCCTGATATTGTAATTGACAAAGCTGAGACGGTGAAACCTGACTGGTGAAGGGTGCAAGGTGTGAACCTGCTCAAGCAGGTAGGCACATGAGAAAATAAAATCTTCAAAAGTGGTAAAACTGCCTCTCTTGGGATCTGAAATATTCCTTCTGGTATCCCCTCTCTCCTGGGCATTCTGCGGGTTAAACTGTATGAATTTCATTCCCTTTTTCATTGGTGATGTTGCTTTGCAAAAAGGACCACGTCGTGTATTACTATTACTTAAACGGGTTTTAAAGAAAAATCTCAGCCTTACATCTTGGAAAGTTTTGGCTTGCCTTTCCAAATAGCTGGTAAATCTAAGGGTAAAATAGAGCAATTTGTGAAATAATCTTTAGTGTCCTGGAAGAAGTAGTACCTACTTTTTTAATGTTATGTTGAGTGATTTTTTTGTTTTACAATCCGGTGACTTTTTGGACAAAAGGAGTGCTTCCCCCTATATACCTTAATTGGCCAGATTATTTAATGTCATACTGCTGTAAATTGTTAAACCCCCATATTCCACCCCCCACTGCCCCAAACATCTGTGCTTCTGCTGGAGCATTGCGCTGATTTCAGTCAGTGGCTGTAAAAGTTCTCCTCAGTTACTCTGAATAATGGTGTTCTGAAGCCGTGGTAGCCAGTGAGCGTGGGCAGCTTCCTTTGGGTTCTGCCGGGAGACCTGAAACGGGTAAAACATTAACTTCCCTGTCCCTGTGTTCCTGACAGACGCTTGTCTGGGCAAAGTCCATTGTGGTGGTTTAGTTGGAGCATTTGCTCTTCCATTGTTTCCAGCCCTTTGCTGTGATGGATGCTGTGAGGATTTGGAAATGCAGAAGGCGAACTTTGCTTCTTGAAGTAGCCTCCAAATGTTAGGCAATGTTTGTTTTGAGAGTGAGAGGCTTTCAGGCTGTTGGTTATCCATCTCAAATCCCCCCTTATTTGTCAGTAGGGCTCGTATGGATGGGGTCGCAGAATCAGGCTGGATTAAGAATATTCTTGCAAAACAGCACATTTGTCACCTCTGTCATGACACGGATTAAATGTGGGGGCATAGTGTCGTGTCCAGGGGAAAGATCTAAATGCGAAGTTAAGTGAGCAGCTACCATTGCTTTCACAGTTTGCCTTTGCTTCGTTTACAGGAACCCCTTTCTTGAAAACCAGAGAGCGCCTTACAGGTTCTTTCAGAACCGTTTGTTTTGCTTCCCCGCTGAACTCATTTTATCTGAGTCAGTCCTTTAGAACAACTGAATGTACACTGCAATAAGTTCACCACGGCAGTGTTAGCACAGGGGAGCTGAAAGGACTCCAAGATTTAGTTTGTTTAACCTTTTGAGTGCTGATAGAGCATTGCGACTCAGGTTCTATTCTAGTAGGAGTTACCTCACATGTTAGGAATGAATTCACTTTGAAAACATTGACAAAGATAAGAAAACCTTCCAAGACAGAGCCTTTGGCACACATCACACATACCAGACTAGTGTTTGGCTAGCAAGTGCTGTGGGTCAAAGACTTACACAGCTCAAAGCAAGTGATACTTTTAAAATCGATTTTGGGGCCTTCTCGGGACATAAAGAGTTACTGCCACTGCTGCTCTGCTTGGTCAGTCGCCTCTAACCGTCTGCTTTTGCTGGGAAAATGATTCATGTCAGAAGAGACAAAACGGAGAGGAGCTGTGGTGGAAGCTGTTTTACTTGTATTAGCTTATTAAACTATTTCAAGCAGTACTTCGGTTGAATTGATGTCGCCTCTTTGCTATAGTGAAAGGGAAGGATGGGAACAGGGAACGTGATTTTTAAAGTCAAAGCCAGTTTCCCACTTCTGGAAAGTCCCAGCAGTTGCTCCTGGGATGTTCCTGAAAGCGCCCTGGCCAGAGCTGGAGTATTTGGTAACCATATATGTAACGTGGCTTTGGAGAGCAGCTGAAAGTGAAGCCATCGAGAGTCAGTCCACTGGAATGTGCTTAAAATGGATACAGCAGCGCAGCACGGGGTCGGTCGTGTTTATATACCTGAATGTCTCTATTCTTCGTCAGTAGGTGGGAAAACGGATAAACTTGAACCAGTATAGTTCGTTTTTTCTTTATGGCTCGTATTCATCGCCAACTTCTGCTGGAAAGTTTGTTGATAACTTTTATGCAATACTCAGTTAATGCGAATTTTGTCTTAACAATCCTTTTCCTAGTTCCCAGAGCAATCTTCGTTTTTTCCCCTCTTGTAGAACGTGGGCGATGAGCATTGCAGAGCGTTTGTTTCACAGATGCTCAGGTTTTGGCAGTTTGCTGTCAAAATGCCTCTTTGTTCATTTCATGGTTCGAGATGCTTTTTAGCCACTGAAATAAAAAATTAAAATAACTTATAATCTGTGGGTTCATTAACCTGCAGCTCCTCTAGGCATATCCTGGAAATGCAAAGACAAATTTTAAATCCCCATGCCACCTCTGCCTGGATCTGGGTAACTGTATGGTGGATGGTTCTGGAACGGGTTCTGGAAAATGCGGTGATTCATGTCACAGGAAGTCTTAGTGACCTGCCAGGGGTGGTTTTGAAAGGATGAGGGTAGGTCACAAATCCTGAGTAAGAGGATAGAAGAGTGTAACAGCAAGCTGCCTTTTCAGTGCACCGGTTAAACCTGAGCTCGGATTTCCTCGCAGTGTCACTGGCAGCCTTCAGTGTGCTGATGGGGGTGTTCAGCCTAAAGCTTCGGTGGGGGTTAGTGTTTGTTTTCCTGACTCAGAGCGCAGAGGGACAGATCTGCAGAGAAGTCAGTCCGACGTGACCAGGTGTGCCTGAAAATCTGTCCAGCTCTGAAACGAGCTCTGCAGAATTAAGAGTATCGCTTCAGTGTTCTTGTTTTCTAACGCTGGGGGTGTTTGCTGACAAATAAACAATCTATTTGGTTGTAATCGGGAAGCGGTGTGTCTGGACTTTCCTCTGCTTATAGTGTCATTTTTCATGCATTCTGTGCAAAATTCCCAAATGTCGGTAACGCTGGATGCAAATCCCCTGGGAGTGGTAAGTCAGTAAGGTAAGAAACTTTTTCAGGAGCTACGATTTTGCTGTTGAATGTGCACAGACACAAGCAGAACTGTAAATCTACTAGTACACGGGTTATTTTATTTTCTCTGCCCAAATTACCTACAGGTATGCAATATTTTACCAACTTTGAGAGGGTAATTTCTTCTTCATGTAATTCCTTGTAGAAATTCATAAGGAATTCTGTTAAATGCTAAATAAATTGCTTCTGATATTGTGAATGAAACATTTGTATTGTTTAAAGAGGGCAGAATTTCTTCTCGGCTTTGTCAGCTACCTCTGGAATGGCAGAGATCAAATCTTGATACCAGCTGCTAGTGTGGAGTACTTGACAATCCAAACACTTCACTCGAACTAGCACTTACCCCCTTTCCCAGCCCACCCGTGAAATCCCAGCCCACTGAAATTGCAGTTTCTAGGAATGGAAATAGAAAGGAGACTGGGAACTTAATCCGAGGAGTGATGGAGTGGAGTCCCCTTCCTCCTCGCCAAGTCAGGGGCCAAACCTGTCTCTGTGAGTATTTGGAAAGATGTCTGAATTATTTTGGCTGCAACAGAACTCCTCGCTGGATGATGCAGCCTTGTAACTGATCACAGCAACTGCACAAACGGCACAGGCAGAGAGGACACGTACGTCCAGGGTTTAACCCGAGCGTTCACAGAGGCAGATCGCTGCAAATCGTTATATTTGTGTCTCTCGGATTATCATCGGTGTTCGTGATTCCTTTCTGAAAATTCAGAGGAGAGTTTGGGGGAGTGAGGTGTTTGGTTTTTTGATGGTAAGCCCTTCTGTTTCTTCACTGCTCTTCACACCAGTGACAGCTGGCGGTATTGACAGTGATGTGGCTGAAATGAAATGGTTTCTCTCTTTAAAGGTATTCTTGCTTAAGCTGGCAGCGTGGCCTCTGCCTGTTCTGGGTTTAGCATTAACCTGCTGCTTTCAGCTGTAGCACTCACATTGGTAATTACTCTGGGTTGAAAGCCTTTTATTCTTTTTGCAGATTTCCTTCTTAGACTGAAATAAACCTTCTATTCCTAGCTCCATGCTGTTCATCTGTTGTTAGGCGGCAACTTCAAACATTCACATTTCCAGTCTTATCAAGCTTCACGTCAGTCTGTAGTTTGTCAGGCTGCCAGATGTTGCCTGTTTCCTCAAATCTGCCCCACGACTTCATTTTTCAAATACTTTCATTTCCCTGTTTCCTTCAGGTACATCTGGCAGGTGCTTGCAAAGATGTCTAAAACTAACAAATCGAAGTCTGGATCCCGTTCCTCCCGTTCGAGGTCTGGATCAAGATCACGCTCACGTTCCTTCTCGAAATCTCGCTCGCGTTCTCGTTCTGTCTCACGGTCGAGAAAACGCAGACTTAGGTAAGTGCGTGCAGCTCTGAAGCCAAGGGGTGTAGCTGTGTTTTTCCTCTCTCTCCTGTTCAGATGGTTTGTCACTTAATTCTTTTCCAGGGAAGGAGTTGATTAGATTCTAGGACAGATAGTGTTCTGTGTCTTGGGCTGTTTCCTGCCAACCTGTACTGTTTTGGAGTGTTTTCAGTGAGCTAGGAGAATAAATTGTGACTGTTTATCAGCATTGTCAAGATGCTTCTTCTGAGCCCTTAGTCTGGTCTCTGTAGCGTGTTTTTGGTGAACAATGATTTTTCCACCCACATGAATACTAATGGATGCTCTCCATTACAGCCCAGTTAAATCAGAAGGGGTTTCAGTTAGTACAGCTTGTTTTGTCAGGGAGACAGTCCACGAGCATTGCTTCTGGTCAGGCCAGTTAAATGCTCATGTCTTCCCTGGATACCAGGATATCTGCTTTTTCCTTTTCTTTTGGCTAAGCATTTTGTATCTGGCAGAGGCATTCCAGTTGGAGTGGGTATAATGATGTTCAGCTGCTCTTTCACTAATCTTAAATTAATTACACATTCTGAAAATCATTAGACTAAATACATGGAACTGTTAACAATTAGAGATATTTTAAATGCAGAGACTCTTAATAAATGTACAGTTGGAGAGAGAAGGACATGGCAGAATGAAATTAGAGGCGGGGACTTGAGTCAGTTCTTTGCAGGAAGAGGCTGGAGTGCTGGAAGATACGTGGTCATTTGGGAATATCTGCCTAGCTGTGAAGGAACTCTGACAGTTGAAAACAAAGGCACCCTGTGCAGACATCATTGTTTCCTCTGTGCTGCTGCTGAAGCTACTTGTGCTTTGTAAAGAATTCCTTTTTTTAAAAAAGAATCCAAATGGAGGGGGTTAGTACAGACAAGTCATCTTGCATGGCGTTAGGATATTCTCTGAGGTAGGTCTCGTGGCATCTTGACATAAAAGTCCATTATCATGTGCTTCAGCATACACCACAACAATTGTTTTGCTCTTCGCTTGGTAGGTTTACTGTTTGTTCTGGGTTGTGTTGCCGTGTTGGAGTCTGCCTGGTATTTCTTGCCTTCTTTGTAACTTTATTTTTCCTTTTCACCTGCTGTAGAACTGGAGCAGCGTGCGTTAGCTGGCTAGGTACAGGGGCTGGCAGAGCTGGGTGTTTATTTTTCTTTCTTTTTGTTTAGAAAAATCCTTTTTTCTGTTTGGATTTGCTAGCTTGGACATTTTCTCTGTTTTACTACTGCAGATTTGCTAAGGTCTCAGACTTTCAGCAGAAGTTTGTGTTTTTCCAACAGCTGGGGAATACTTACTGTAGAGCTGGCGTTCAATCCTGAGTTACACAACTGCAGCTCCAAAAATTTAATGGAAGAGTCTATTGAAACAATGAGCCCTTAATGTTTTGCCACTGAAATCTGTATTCTCACAGGCTTTGTACTGGTCTGGGGCTCAGCTCTGTTCCTTATGAACGTTCTGCGTGGCGCAGGGCGAGCGGAGGCGCACTGAACAGTGCCATCTCGTGGCATCCGGCCCGAGAGCAAGTGCATCCCTCTGCTGTGCTGCTTGTCTGGAGCTCCAGCTCCTCGGTGGTGCCACGAAGTGTGACTTTTGAAACAAAACTCTAGAGCAGGGTGCCTCTGGAGTTTTTGCTCCAGTACTGCTGCTCTTCTGTTGAGCTGTAGCAGTTTATTTAACTGGCCTGGCAAAGAGGTGGGGTTTTGTCTTGATTGTCAGAATTTCAAAAACACGTGAGAGTTTGGGACACAAGAGGAAGATTTTGGATCTGTTCCAATAATGGTGCCATGACATCCATAAGGAAATACTTCTTTCTGGAAGAGCTCTAAGGTGAGATATAACCTTGACCTTGAGCTGTAGAGGGCTGGAAGTTTGAGATATGTCACTCTTCTGAAGCTGGATAACAGCCATGTGCATCCTAGAAAAATGAAGAGCAACGTGTACTCATCGTGATCTCTGAAGTCAAATATTTGTTTGGCAGTATCACAGGTACAAGTTATTTCCACTGCAGTTTATTGAGGGCAAAGTGTAATACCTCGAATGGATGAGAGTAAACCAAAGAAATTACTATTAAAGGTTAAAAATTAATTTCTCTAATTCTTTTTCATAAGACTTCAAATAAAAAGTTGCAACAAGAGAGTAAACTTTACAATATTTGTGTAATCTTTTTCTTTTGTCAGTTCTAGGTCTCGTTCAAGATCATATTCTCCGTCTCATAACAGAGAAAGGAACCATCCAAGGGTCTATCAGAACCGGGATTTCAGAGGTCATAATAGAGGATACAGGAGACCGTATTATTTTCGTGGCCGAAATCGAGGGTTTTATCCATGGGGCCAGTACAACCGAGGAGGATATGGGAATTACAGGTCAAACTGGCAAAATTATCGCCAAGCGTATAGCCCTCGTAGAGGGAGGTCACGCTCTCGTTCACCCAAGAGAAGGTCTCCTTCACCAAGGTCTAGAAGTCATTCTAGAAATTCTGATAAGTCATCTTCTGATCGGTCAAGGAGGTCTTCCTCTTCCCGGTCTTCCTCAAATCATAGCCGAGTTGAGTCTTCCAAGCGTAAATCTGGAAAGGATAAAAAATCATCTTCCAAGGATGCCCGGGCATCTCAGGCTGCAGGAGATAATCAAGGTGATGAGTCCAAGGAGCAGCCGTTTTCAGGAGCAGCAGCTCAAGACGTCAAGGCATCTGAGGGATCAAAACCATGGCAAGATGTGGCCACCTATGGTACAGGTTCAGGATCGAGAGCTTCAGCGTCTGAGCTTAGCCCGAGGGAGCGCAGCCCTGCACTGAAAAGCCCTCTGCAGTCGGTTGTGGTGAGGCGTCGCTCTCCTCGGCCCAGTCCATTGCAAAAGTCGAGCCCACCGCTGTCCACCCCGTCGCAGATGAGCTCGGCTTTGCAGAGCAGCGGCAGCACCTCCTTTCAGGCGGGCTCTCATCAGAGTCCCTTTGACCACGGCTCGGGAAGTTTGAGCCCAACAAGGAAGAGCCCTGTGTGCAAAAGCCCAACACCAGTCGGTTCCATTTACAGTACATCTCAGAAGGAGGAGACCACAGCTCCTGGAGGAGGAGCCTTTTCCAAAAGGCAAGTGACGTGTTCGGTTGTGCTGCGGTATTTTTTGATGAGCCAGCTTGTGTGTCCAGGCACTGTCAGGATTCTGGGGGTGTGTGCGGGCTCCAGCTGCAGCGTGCGCAGTGCCGTGCTAGCCCGCTGCCAGCGGTTTGGGCCCGTTAGTGTCTCAATCACAGAACAAAACACAGACCTAGCCCTGTGCTGGAGGAAGGGGGAGGCACCTTGCTGACTTGGCTAGTTCTAAATATTGCGTAGGGTCCCTGCAGAAATGCTGCTAGCTTGTGAACACTTGCAGTGAAGATGTGCCCGATGAGATTTTCTGGCAGCCTAGCAGTGCACGCTGGCAGCTGGCGTTTCCAAGTTATTCACTTTTCAGCTAGAGACATTTTTTTAGTATTGCATTGTTGCGTTGCATTAGATATTATAAATTAGCAACATTTAATTAAATCTTACTGCATGCCCTGCTGCAAGCAGCGGAAGGCGGGTGTAGTTGCAGTGCTTGTGCCTGTGGGTAATATGAGAAACTAAAGTTCCAAAATCATCACGGAGATGAAGACATCCTTCCACGGAGAAGGCATCAGCTTACCGTGGGTCTGTTTGCTCGGTTGGTCCACTGCAGGTTCATGCCTGACGGTGATGCTTTGTTTGAAAAGATACGGTAGCATTCACAGATGCTTTTAAATCTTTTATTTTTGAATTGATTCTATATCAAGGATGTCTGAAATGTAAAAAGCAATGGGAGAGCTGTAACTCTTGTTTGGCTTTCCACGGCACGGAGCTGATGTCCTGGGGCTTTACTGCTCTTTCCGCAGAGCGAGGGTTTTGCTGTGAAACATAGCGCTGAGATGCTGAATGGTTGTTCTCACTAGAAGTGTTTTGTCTTCTCCCAGCCAAATAAATATTCTCCTCTGTTAACCTTTTTGCTTTTATTTGTGTTTACAGTCTGTCATGAAATATTTAGCTTACCTATGAAACTTGCATCCAAAATTTGAAGTAGCTTTTGAGGCTTTTATTTCCAGTGTGTTGTTTAAAGCAGAACAGCCCAGTTTGAAAGTTTTGATGTGTTGTTCTCCTGAACCAGGTTTGTAAGTAAATAAACCGATGGGGTAAGATGTTACTATTTTCCTTAAAATGAGTCTGTGGGTAAGCTGGGTTTTTTGTTTGTTCTTAGGCCTCATTTCATCAGTTCTGCATATCCATTTTCTTCTGCATTTGCTGAATTTATCGAGAACTAAAATCTAAATCCAGGCAGAGTCATCTGCTTTACACTTTAACTGTTCTAGGGCCTGGAGACAGCTTTCTGTCTGTGCATAGCTTGGTGTTCTCTAAAATTTGACAGCTGTCAGCTGAAGTATCAACCTCTTTGATTGCTAATAAGAGAACTACTGTAACGTCTGTTTTACGAACAGGTATCTGGAAGAGCAGAAGACTGAGAATGGGAAAGACAAAGAACAGAAAGTAACAAATGTTGAAAAAGAAAAAAGTAAAGAAAAAGGGAATTTCTCTGAGTTGGGATCAACAGATGGAAAGGCAAAATCTGATTCGTATGCATCCAAAGCCGACTCTGAGAAGGGATACCGCGGCAGCCAGTCGCCCAAGCGCTACAAGTTCCGGGATGATTTTGACAAGCTAAAGGCCCCCGAGTTCCACAAGGAAGGTCATTATAGCAAAGAGGAAACAGATGATCAGGAAAAGAAAGACAAGGCAAAGGGCCGAAAAGATTCGGATTTTGATGATGAGACCAAATTTATGTCTAAAGTCGTGGCAACTTCAAGTAAAAGTCAGGAAGAGGATAGGGCAGGAAAATGGGAAGGGGTGGTGTTCTTGCCACCTGGAAAAGAGAAGCAAAGGAAATCTGAGGAGATGGAGGAGGAAAGCTATTCTGAGAGATCAAAAAAAGAAGAGAGACCAGCATCCAAGAGAGCTGAACCGGGTCACAGGGGCTTTGTTCCTGAAAAGAATTTTAAAGTGACCACTTACAAATCCAGCCAGGAAAAGAGTTCTTCCCCCCCACCGAGGAAAGCGTCTGAGGTAAAGGAGAAACCAGGCGCCAAAGTAGAGGGCCTGGGTCCTGGCAAATCCTCCTTTTCCATTACTCGTGAGGCCCAGGTCAATATTCGAATGGATTCCTTTGATGAAGATCTTGCACGGTAGGTATTTGCTGTTTTTTGAGAAGTCTAAATAGTGATTTTTTTTTTTTCCCCTGTTCCTGAGATCCTCATATGCTTACCAACTGTGAGGAAGGCTAAATAATATTGCATCACAATTTGCATTTTTTGGAGGTAGAGATTAATTTTTTTCTGGCATTATAACGTGTGTGACCCTTCTTTTGTGGTGGGAGGTTAGAGGGGTTACCAGTTCACAGGTGGTGAATGTATAACGTGGAGGTTAAACAACTTTTCCTAATCTTTTCTGCGACGGGATGTAAGATGAGTTCAGAATGTAAATGCTTCTGCATCAGGTTCCACGTTACACCGGGCTCTGGAAAGAGTTAAGTACGCGATGGCTTTGTGCTGGGTAGGGTAAAGTGACAGTTCCGCTTTGATGGCCTTTGTTTCTCTAGAGTGTGTTTAACTGCTGCTGCTCTCAGCGTTGCTGGAGCTCTAGGAAGCTCTGCCAGCCCCTTCAGCACTGCTTCAAGAAAGCTTGAGACAGTAAAAAGTTATTGCAGAGAATCCATTTGTGCAGCAGTAGGCAGTAAGTGTTCATGTGCTCTGTGGGCTGGTGGAGGTTAGTCTAGAGTCGAAGAACAGTACCGAACGGTCACAGCCAGCTCCTGGTGTCAGAACAGGGTGTCAGGGTTAATACCTGCACAGCCCTCCAAGTTCGGAATACCGAGGGACCTGAGCTGTTACAGTAGCCTAGATCGGAGTGTTTACAGATGTTTAAATAAGCGTCCTGCTCATGTTCTTAAGTGCCTTCATAATGGTATATAAAAAATGCAGTCAGCTTCCAGCTTCTGACATATTAATAATCTCAAACTGCTTCCCTTGACCCTGTTCTTCTGTTTCATGTGGTCTGTTCTTTTTCCAGTCCAAGTGGCATATTGGCTCAGGAGCGCAAGCTGTGTCGTGATCTTGTGCACAGCAACAAGAAAGAGCAAGAATTCCGTTCCATCTTCCATCACATCCAGTCTGCTCAGTCGCAGCGCAGTCCTTCTGAACTGTTTGCTCAACATATAGTGACTATAGTCCATCACGTAAGAGGTAGGTCAGAAGTCCACCTGTCCTCAAATGAACGTTCGTTCCTCTCTTGCGCTCTAGTTAATGTTCAGAGAGTTGTTTTCCAGCAGCTGGACCGTAGATGAGAGTAGCA
The DNA here is from genome assembly GCA_011057875.1 of Pterocles orientalis. Lineage (NCBI taxonomy): Eukaryota > Metazoa > Chordata > Aves > Pterocliformes > Pteroclidae > Pterocles > Pterocles orientalis. The sequence goes on along the minus strand of WKFP01014987.1, from coordinate 820,598 downwards.
GCCCGATCATGAGTCGTCTTTATTTACATAAATAACTTCTCTTCTGGAAAGGCAGAAGGGCCACTCTTGTTTTCACCTGAGCAATATTCAGAGATCTTGTGGTTTAGAGTTTGTATATTCTGGTGAATTGGTGACTCGCTTGAATAAATGGACAGTTTTGAGATTGAAATTGAAATTTGTCAGCAGGGTTAGTTAGAGCTCGTCCCCAGTGTCTTCATGTGTCCTGCATCTGAATTTGACTGAGCTGTAGGACTGGTGTGCTTTGTCGCTTTACACAAATGGTGTTAATGTTTTGGCATTGTTTGCTCAAACCCCCACAGAGCATCACTTTGGGTCTTCAGGAATGACACTGAATGAACGCTTTACCAAATATCTAAAGAAAGGAATGGAACAAGATGCAGCTAAAAACAAGAAGAGCCCAGAAATCCACAGGTTGGTGCCATCAGACACTGTTAACATTTCAGGGGTATTTCAGATTTCCTTCTCTTAAACTCTGGAATAATTCCAGAATAATTCAAGTGTACAACTAGCTTCAGGAAAAAAAAATAAAATTGAAAAATATGGGGAGTTTTGAGTACCTTTGGAAGTATTGTTCTAATTTAAATCACACTTGATCTAAAATCTTCAGATTCTTCTTATGAGCAAGTTTATATCTGTGTGCTTCCTTTACTTTTAGGAGGATAGATATATCTCCCAGTACTTTTAGAAAACATGGATTCTCTCAAGAGGAAACGAAAAGTTCCAGAGACCCTGGCTTCAAGGTGAACTGTTACTCTGATTAGTTTAATGCAAGAAAATGAGTGTATTGGGCATGAACTTAACAGTGATGTTTGTGTTTAAATTACTCTCTACTTAAGTTTGTGTTTTTCTTTTAAGGATGGGCATAATTCTAAAAATGAACTACAAAGGGTTAATTTTTATTAAAAATGTATCAACAACCTTTGTGAAGTGGTTAGACTATGGTAAATGACCCCAAAGTCAATTGAGGTGAGCTTGAGAAAAAAGAGAGGATTTTTGGAACAAGTGCCCATGATGAGAGAAGAGACTTTTTGTGATATTTTTCTGCTTGTAAGTATTATTCCATCAATTGTATACATGCGCTATTTCCAACCATGTTTTCAAAAAGACATGCATGTCAAAAAGAGGAAAGTAAAACTAAATACTTATCTAAACCAGATACACTATTAAGCAGATGATAAATTTTGTTCTAACAACGTACTGTACCGTTTCTGTTGATTGCTGTTACTTTAACATTCAGCACTTGTTTTGTAGATCCAGACCATTTGAAATCAGTGTGTTAGCTTTTCTGGGTAGATGAATGTTAAGCCATTGCACTTATTGTAAACAGTCATAAAAGCGGCTTAACTTTAAAAAAATGTTTGAGATTTTAACCTTTGTTTATTCACCTTCATACATATTTACGTTGAACATTGAAGAGATTTTGAACAGTCCTGCTGAAACCTTACTTGTTTCATATTTGTTTTCGATTTTTTCCAAACACACTTGTGGCTTGACATGGACGATGGTGAGATGGATTTGATGGGCCTGAACTCTGAGCGTCAGCTTGGCAGAGTGTGTTATAAACGTGATTTCCAAACAGCTCGCCAGCCTTCCGTGAAACAGACGTGCCCTCACAAACCCAAATAGGTGTTTGCTGTGCCACATAAGGGAGCTGCTGATGATTTTGTCACTTATCTGTCATCCATCGTGTTGGGAGCAGTTTTATTCCCAGAGTAGAAATTAAAGCTCTTTGCCTGGGGAAAGTAGAAGAGCAAAATACCAAAACAAAACGCCTGCTCTTACTCCTGCGTTATTTGACATATTTATGTAAACAAAAAAGTGTTTAGAAACTCATGTAAGTAAAAAATTTAATAGCTAGAGAATTACTAATCCTTTTGTATTTAATTGAAGACGATTAATATGATATATGTTGCGTATCAAGTCATACAGTTCCCGAGATCAGTACTGTGTAGATGAAGCAGCGATCGCTGAGCGCAGCCGCGGAGGCTGAGTGTTGTTGCTAGCAACATCGTGTGCAGGCTTCCTGCAGCCGCGCTGCTACTCGGTTAAATGTTTGTCAGAACCACAGCCACGGTCAGTTTGCTGCTCCTGTGCGTGCAGTCAGCAGAACCAGGTCCCGCTGGTAACACA
>WKFP01014987.1:774373-797777 GCA_011057875.1 Pterocles orientalis | reverse complement strand
AAAACAAAAAATTAACAGAGAGCAAGAGAGGAGAAAAGCGGGGGGGGGTGTCTGGAGCCCAGGGGTGCACAGGGGGGTCCCTGCTCTGCTGCTGGCACAGGGGGCGGTGGGCAGGGGGGCGCGGGGCAGACCGACCGTCTCTACAATAAATAAGGCGAAGGCTCGGGGCTACTGGCTCAGCGGGCTGGGGCGCGGCGACTGCTCTAGTCCCTGTTAGTGTTCACAACTCCCTGCCTGCTGCCAGGGCTCTGGCGAGGCCGCAGGCAGGACATAATGCCCGACAGCGCTGCGGAGGCTCCGGTCCGTCCCCGTGTCCCCAGGTCCGTCCCCGTGTCCCCACAGCCGGCCGCAGCCCCAGCCCAGGGCAAGAGAAGGCAACGACACGCTACAAACAGATCTGCTCCTCGGCCCCCGTCCGCACACCCCCGGGGGCAGAGCTGGCCCCCAGCCCCAGGGCAGCCCCCCCGGCCGAGGTCACAGCAACACTCCGGTCCCTGTCCCTGTGCCCAGCCCTGGGGGGACGCTGGGGCCGCGGGAGCCGGGGAAGGAGGCAGGGGGAGAGCTGCTGCCCGAGCGCTGCTGAGAACAGGTCCTCTGGCAAGACAGGCATCCAGTTCACAAAATGAGGCTCAGAAACAATCGTTCCTGTTCTCAGCACAGGCAAACGCTCTGCCAGGGGCAGGAGGTGACAAACAGGGACATCCTTCTCCCGCCTCAGCGCCACGCACGGACGGCAGAGGCAGGGATGGCAAGATAAGCGAGGGAACACACAGTGGAGGCTGCAGCCAGCCCCTTCCTAACTCTAGGCAGATTATTTTGGGAAGCTTTTTCACATTATAACTCATATATTATATCTGTACCACAACTGAAGTGTGAAAATGCTAAATCAGAATTAATGCAATTTTAACTGCACCTTAGATAAGCTACTGAAAAATAAGATCAAATCATATATCCTCAGGAAACGAAAAGAATCAGTGAAAGGTGGGAAAGAGTCCTGCAAAACCTTGGAACTGCAGACAAGATCCGACCTTTGCAGCCACGGCCGGCAAGGACGACTCTCGCCGGAGGCGGTGGCCGGGCTCCCCAGGCAGCCCCCGGTCACGCCGGGTAACGGGGCGGCTGCTTGTGCCGCTCACGACGGCCCCGGCGTGCTGCAGCCCACGCGGGGCCACTGATGGCCAAACACAGCCAGACCAGGTGGCACGTCAGGGACAGGGAAAGATTTGATGCAGATGAAGGGAAGTGGGAGGTTTCAAGAAATTCTTCCTTTCCAGAAACCCCGATAAATCTAAGCTTATTCAAACCATATGGAGCGAACGCAATCAGCCGACTCTCCGCACTGCACAGCCGCAGCTCCCGTGCCAGCAGACCGGCTTCACCCTCCGGAGTCTTCTCCTTTCCCCCAGCTTTGCTCGATCCAGAGAACAGCATGGTTAAAAAGACAAGAGAGGTAGATTACAGTCATGATTAAAAGCAGATTAGTCATCTAGGCTTCGATTTAAAAAACAGATTCCAGAAGATGCCAAGAAGTTGCTGCTTCCAAAACTAGCTTTTTCCAAAGTCTTCTCCCTCCAGAGCGAGTGAGTGTGTCCCTGAACAGAGCTCAGAAGAATTGCTACATTATTCTCCACCACGGGACACCGGTATTGCTGTTGAGCTGTAGTAGGCGACGTGAAAGGCAGACTGCAGGATGGCGCTTGTGCTCTCGGACGCGGGGGAAGCTACTTCCGAAGATACCTCTGGGCCAGGATAGCCGCGTCCAAGGGGTTCATGGGCTGGGCGTCGTGGCCCAGGCGCCGCACCGGGGGGATGTTCCCAAACTGCCGCTTCTGGAGGAAGCTCTTGGCCTCATGCAAGGTGTTCTTCTCCTCGGCCAAGAGCAGCTGCTGCCTCATGTAGTTCTCGAACTCGTACTGCGAGCACTCCTCCGTCACCTTCACCTGTCGGGGAAGCACCGCGTCAGAGCCACAGCAACACGCAACGGTCCCACAGCCCCTCTCCAACGGTCCTGAGCTACCAGGGGACAGCTGAGGCTCAATGCAGGACCCGGACCTGCTGCTGGACACAGGGGCAGGACCGCCCACGAGCTGTCAGTGCCACCAGGAACCTCGGTGGCTCTGGGGACACTGCTCACCCCAGCCCTGCCAGACGCTCAGAGCCTGCAGCTGCCTGACCCCAGACTCGCATCCCCCAAGCCCAGTGCAGGGATTTGCCCCGGGTGCGGCAACACCGGCTGCAGCATCGCAGCAAAAGCTCCTACACGGCTGTCCCCAGGCAGTGAGGTCACCAGCCATCACTTCCAACACAAGTTTTCTTCACTGGCAAGAAAACAGGATGTTTGTTCCTATCGCAGCATTTTCCGAGGAGCCCGAGCCAACACCACGAGCTCCTCCCAGCACGCGGGAGCTCCCGGGGTGTGAGGGACGCTCGCAGAGGAGCACGCTGCCCTCCCACAGACCCAGGGCAGCACAGCCAGCTGGATGCCACTCCTGGTCCCACCAGCGTGAGCCTTTCCTTCCGCTGCGCAAGGCTGCGACGGACACAGCGGCCACAGCCGGGTCCCCCCAGGGCTGCCAGGCTCGGCACCGGGGCACGGAATCGCAGCAAACCTACCTCCTGGGGGTTTTCGGGGTTAGCCACTTGGTCATCGATGTCTGGCACCACCTGCAAAGGGCCACTCAGCGAGGACATGGACTGCCTGGGGGGAGAGCACAGCATCAGGGACCTGCAGCACGGCCCCACATCGCTCCCCCTCACCCCACACCCTGCCCAGGGCCACCCCTGGCCACCCCAGTGCGGCACAGCGCTGCCAGGATGCCACACTGGCTGTGGCTGCCAAAGGACGCTACTGCCGTTTAACCTCCCTGGTATGAAATCACGTTATAACCCCAGAGCTGCCTTTTTTGTTGTTTTTAAACAGGATGTGGAGCTCTTAACTCTTGCATAGGTAGGAGAGAAAACAGCCGCAGCTCCAAAAATCACAGCCTGCACCGCAGGCAGCGCACGAACTGCGCCCAGGCACGCTGTGCGGCACCGACAGAAGGTCACGGGGCTGAGGAGAGGCTGCGCCGAGCAAACACCGCCAGGATCCAGTTCTGCTGGAGTCTGCTACTGGAATCTCATCCCAGTTGGGCTCGTGCCAGTCCCAGAGTCAGGTTTACCCTCCAAAGGCGTCCCCACCCTGCATGTGCGGTGTTCCCACCTGTAACAGCAGCTCCTGCTCGTCCCTCTAGAGATGTCATGCTTGCTTTTATCTAACGGTAAAGCAGGGCCAGCTACAGGCTCGCAGGAAGGGTCTGCATTGGGCTGCATCTGTCTGTACGTGGGAGATGTTCCTGACCCTTAAAAATCAACCCTGGGGAGCAGGAGGGGGCAGAGCAGCAGAGGCCCCTCCCGTACCCCCGCGCTGGTTTGGGATGTGAGTGCTCTGCAGACCCCAGCCTCAGCCACGAGCATTTGTACAGGCCACCCCAGCTGCATCCATCAGCAGACATCGGTGGTCGAGACGTGGGATTTAAAGACTTTTTTGCAGTTCTCACAGATCCTCCTCTGGTGTCCCGTTTGGCAGCAGTCTGCCGGCCACAGCTGCAATAACACAGCCCACGGCCAGAGACGCCACGTTCCCGGCTCTGCTCTCGCACATACCACGACGCTATGATGGAGCTGAGGGAATCCAGCACTTCAGAAGCTGTCAGACGCTGCTGCGGATCCAACACCAGCAGTTTTCGGATCAAGCACACAGTGTTTTCTGAGACCCGTCCATCCCTGGGAGAGAGAACACAGGGTGAGCCCGAGGTAGGCAGAGGCAGCCACAGGCGGGACGTGCTGGGAGCACTGGTTGGGATACGCTGGGAGCACCCATCGGGGACTGGAGGAGCCACCTCTGCTCTGACCGACAGACCCCAGAGTTAACCAGGAGGTCGATTCCCTGTCCCTGCAGCACGGGGCCTTTCTCACCTCTGCACAAGATGTCCCAGCTCCACTACTGCTTCCCTGGGGGAGTGAAGCCCCCCCAGCTCTGGCTGTCCCAGTAAGGCCCAGAGCACCGCCCGCACAGGCACTAGGGAAGGGTCTCCCTGGCACAGGCTGTACTCACTCGGGGATGGTGTACTCGGCAGCCTTGATTTTGCGGAAAAGCTCCTGAGGTATGCTGTCGTAGAAGGGGAACTGGCCATAGAGCATGGTGAAGAGCACCACGCCCAACGCCCACATGTCGCTGGGTTTTCCACGGTACGGCCGTCCTGCGGGGAGCAAGGAGACAAAGCAACAGGCGTTAGGATGCTGCTCACCTCTGCAGCCCGCCACCAGCAGTAAGGGCACTGAAGCAACCCCTGCATGTGCTCATTTTGAATCAAAATGCTCAAGACGACACCAGGAACCTCTTTGGAAGATGCATCCTTTGCAAACAAGCACAATGTTCACCTCCACACAGGCGTCCTCCCCTTCCCTGCAGAGCAGGGCAAGCCCTGCCGAACGGCCTGGATGCGATCCCAGAGCATCACATCGGAACAAGCGCCCACTGCGCTGAGCCCACAGCTGCACTGACGCCCCCCGCTGCGGGGCCGCCACAAAGGAGAACTTGAGGGCGAGCGAGCACAGGGAGGTGAGGAAGACATCCTGAGAAAAGTGATCCCCAAGCAAAGAGTCCCAAGACGAACACCAACCTCACCGCGGCTGCAGCAGAGATCTGCGAGGAAGCGCAGAGTGACTCTGCTCTGCATAACCAGCTCAGATGAAGCCCACCAAGGCGGGACTCTGCCTCCAGGACGGACGCAGCACGCAGCCGCTGGAGCCTGTCGGGACGCTGCGGAGGGCGCAGGAAGGTGCCACCCCCGCACAGAGGCAACCCCAGAAGCTGCTGCGGCCCCAGCATGCCCCGGGAGCCGCTCGATGGAAACGCTGCTTTAAAGCATCTCCAGTCACACGAGAAATCAGCAAACAGCAGCATGCATGAGGGTCAGAAAATTAAACTCCAGTGCTGCACCACGGCATAGGAGCGAGGGAACGACTTCCTCTGACTCACCCAGTGAGTCACTGCTGCACCATTTGTTATTTGTATTAATTATTCTTTGCTTTATATGCTCAAAAAAAGGCACCTCTCCCTCCTCCTCCAGCTTTTCCTGCGGTGACATTTCAGCAGCCGTAAAACACGAGCCGTCTCTGAGCAAAGAGCTTCTTCTGGAGACCTAAACCAGTGATTAATCCTTCGGGCGCTTCAGCTTCCCCTCGCACAGGAGCATCAGCGATACAGACAGAGGGATGCTCAGAGTCTGGAGGAGGGGGTGAAGCCTGGAATGTCCTCAAGTGACATTTCCCTCTATACTGGAGGGGAGCTGCAGGCTGAGCCATGCCGGAACAGCGTTTGCGAGTACACAGGATGCGGCCGCACAGACCGGCAGGGAAGGGCTGTTCGGAGAGACACCGGAGCAGGAGCACAGTGTCACTGCACCCGAGGGCCAGCCCAGGCGGTGCTGGGCAAGGTGCAGACCGGTGACTAAGGCTGCTCCCTGTTGGGTTTTGAACAGCCTCAGCTGCCAGAAGTCAGCAAAGAGCCTGCTCAGCACCCTGTGGTACATGGACTACAGACAGGCCAGTCAACCCAGCACCGAGAGCCGTTAGAGGAACTGCGGGTGCTTGCAGCCGAGCTGCGCTGGCAGGGAGGGTACAGGGCTGATGCTCAGGACAGAAGGGTGCCCGGGCGAGCAGGAAGGAGCAGCTCCACGCAGCCCTCACCAGCCACTCGAGCTCTCCAAGCGCCTGCAGAGCTCATATCATCCATCTGGTGACGGGCCTCAGGATATCCTGCACAACAGGAAAGGCCTGCGAAAAACACACGTCCCACCTCCCCGCCTGCCTCTGCTCCCTTCCTGGCTCAGTCCTGCCCAGGAGGGAAGCAGCCTCAGACCTGCCCGGCGGATCACGTTGAGAACACTGAGCTACAGCGTTCATGGAAGAAAAACCTCCTGAAGCAACTAGAGAGAGAAACCACATCTGTTCCTCAGAAACCACATCTGTTCCTCAGAGTCCCGTGCACTGCAAACGGTTAAAAGGTGGGAGGAAATCAGGGAGAGCTGCTCTCTGCCAGACTTCTGCTGGAGACAAGACACAGCCCCAACAGGCTGCTAGTCTGGCCCGCTGTGATCATTCCTTTATTTTTAAGTAACTCCTCTCAGCCGGCCCCAAAGTCACCCAGAGGGTCACTAGTTCCCTTCTGGAAGCAAGCAGCAGCTGCAGCAACGGCTCCTCTTAGCGTAGGGCCTGGAAAGCGCCGACAGCACGGCGGGACTCGGACCGACTGCCTCCTCAGCCTGGGATCTACCTGCAGCTCAAGGGAAGCCTCAGGAACAAGATTCAGACAGAACTGCAGTCGGACTTATTTAGGAGCAGACAGGGAACTGTTAATTCGCTTTGAAGTTCAGAGTAGCCTTAAGAAAGAAGCTACACTTGCTCCTTCTCTCCACACTTTCCCAGTTGGAAAAACAGACCAAGGCTCGTAACCAGACCCTAATTAAGAGGCTCTCACAGAAGACGGGTTGCACAGGGGAACAGAGCTAGGTGCTTTTCCTTTATTGTCAGATGAACGAAAGGGGTGTTGAGAGTGGGGGCTGTGATCTGCCACCGAGGGCTGCGGGGGTTGCCTACCGCTGAGCACGTCTGGGCTGATGTAGGCAGGGCTCCCTCGCTGGTCTTTCAGCAGGTCATCTTCACTGACGAGGTGCTTCCCGAGACAGAAATTCGTTATGGTTATCCGATGAGTCCTGGGGAGAATCAGAAGGCACCAGTGAGCAAAGAGCTGCACGGGCCAACAGCACAAACCGAGGAAGTGAACCCCATGGAGGTGGCTGTGGGGCTTCTTGGGAAGCTTGAAGCACTGGGAAAAGACAGGCAGAGCTGCGAGATCAACTCCACCTCACAGGGAGGGATCCCACACCCGTCAGCACGGCTTGCACGACTCTTACGGGGAGTAAGAGAATCTCTGACAGCTACAGACCCCAGCAGCACCGCCCCAGGACCTGCACCTCCGTGCTTGCTGACCAGGGCAGGGTGTGAGCAGAAAGCAGACGTTAACGCTGATCCTCCCCTACACTTCCCAACTACCATCTCTAAAGGCACCTGCTCCACACAACATCTCCTGGAGGCTGAGGGACAACGCTCTACAGGACAGCCCCGTGCTTGCCCTCCATGCCCTTACACCTTGTGATGGGATTCAGTCCAACCACTTGTGTTACCCAACAGTCCCCAGCAGCAGTCTGGTGGCGGTTTCACCTGATCTGCAGGACTTCCCATGACAGTACGCAGAGCAGAGAAAGTCTCATCGTCTAAAAAACCTGCTACGCTGAAGCGCTTCAGAAAAGGCGAGATCCACAGGTACACCCAACTTCTGCATTAAGGCACCCCTGCTTCCCTACAGCATTGCCAGCTGCCACTAATGAATTTTTCCAGGAAAAATGAACTCATTACAAAATTACTGCCACATTTAATCTTCCATCTCACTCAGCTAATGTGGATTTTAACATACCACTTAAAGGACAGAACAGAAAAACAATGTCTAGAAGATCTCTCTATTCCTGATCAGTATTGAACAACTAGAGCCCGACAGCATGAATTAACTCAGTCAAAATAACCAAAAAGTATTTCCAGCAAATCTAACAGACAAGTGAAATAAAACCGAGTGTGGGCTGGCAATGGAGAGCTGATTATTAAGAGAGACAGACTTGTGTTTAAGAAGTGTTAGCTTCAACTGTCAGGAGACTTCCCTGGCTGAGTAACAATCTGCAGAATTCGTTAAAGATTTAAAAGACAAAGTGTTCTAAAGGACACTGAGATGTTCAGGGTCGCTTGGTTTTCTTTAGTCACTGAAATTTGGTCTAATCTGTAACCGTCCAGCTACAGCACTGGCTAATTGGAAATCCTGTGACACCTTAATGTCCATCTGCGGGATCTTCATTAGCCCAGGGCAAAACGTGCCTGGTCAGGACTCCGCAGCGATACGTAGCTGCCTTCACTCGCCCTCCAGCAGAAAGGACCTGGCTCTTGTGTGAGCACGGCTGGAACAGAACAAACATTTTTGATCAACCCAAATGACTGGTCCTCTCCATGGTGATCTATTCTTGTGCCTCACCCACCCTTTGTATGACTCACCGCTGTAGAGGCTACGGCTTTCCTCGCCAAAGCTGATGGCCTTGCTAGCAAAAAGCAGAAACCCAGCACGTAACGCAAGAAAGGACCTTGGCAAGTGTGTTCCCAAAGCCCCCGACACCTCCCTTTCCTGCCCCTTCTGCAGCTCCATCAGGGGGATGCTCCATTGCACAGCTCGCCCAGACAAAAAGGGGAGCTCGGGGTGGATCCTTTAAAGCAGCAACCTTTGTCTGCCTCTTCCTAGCAAGAAGGAGAATCAAAGCAGCAAGCAGAAGGTAAGAGACTGATCTTAAAGCAGTTCTAAAGGAACAATCAGAGGTGGCCCTGAAAACCCCATCTGCTGTGTGTGGGGGGAACCAAGAAGTTCAGCCTCAGCAGGTAAAATCTGTTTGCTTCCAGACAGCTTTAGGGATGAGAAAAAGCAAGCCGTGACCACCGTGAACCCAGTTTCGTATTCATTCCACAGAAAACCAGACAGTGTGAAAAGACAATGAATTCCACTCATTCTTACAGTTAGCGCAAAATATTTAGCCAGTAATGTAATACTGCAGGACACAGCAGAGCATCTGAACTGGAGCTAGCTTGCCAACTGAAAAACTACACAACCCAAGACAACGAAAAAACTCCAAGGATTCACCGAGCCAAGCGCACGCTACCACCGGCTGCCTCTCGCTGGTGCTGGACTGGCCCCACGGATGCTGCCCGCTCTGCCGGGGGGCTGGTCCCTCCTGCTCACAGCATCCCAGACACGGGGGGCACCCGGGCATCATAAACCGGGGCGTGCACCAAACCCGCTGACGGGAACAAGGAAGCTATTGCAAGCACAAATACAGACCAGACAGAAGAACTTTTGTTTAGGTAAGTAAATATTTTACTGCTAGCAAAAACACAGCGGTGCAACAGCCAAAGACCCAACAGTGCTGTGATTCTAGTGCAGCCGGCAGCGTTGGGAATTCCTCTAGCACCAGGGAAAGGGAACTATGTGAACAGAACCCCTGACCACATTAATTTATGTATATACATAATAAGCATTTCTCTTTCAGGTTTCTGAATTACTATGAAATCCAGATTTCAGAAGTTAGAATCCAAACAGAAGTGCTGATACGGGGTCACTAAGCTGGGGGGAAGAGTGAACTATCTAGGCTGGGCTCAATTTTTGGAGACTGACTCACAAAACTTTGGACTGGATTTGTACTTCTGTGCAGCCTGTTTCCATTTCCCTCACCCTTCCCACACGAGAGCACTCTCAACAAGTGCTGCCTTCAGTTGTGTTTCTAATGGAAACCTGCTTCAGGGAAGAAACAGAAGACAACTGCCAGAACAGCAGCTCTGCAGCACTTACCTTTTGTTTAGCACCATGTTTCCTAGTTTCAAGTCTCTGTGCACAATATTTTTCTGTAAAATATATAGTAGTAGAACATCAGCAAAAGCGTATTTGTTATAGAAGTACGAATCTGACACTTGGGAAAAAGCACTCAGTATCTTTTGAAGTCATGTCACTTCCATTCTCAGCAATAACCGAGATCAAGGTTTCAAGTCAGGCAGCATCCTGGGTACTTTGGGCACTTCATTTTCGGTTCTGGTCAGAGGGATAGAACAAGGAAATTTGCTGCTCTGAACACACAGACCAACTAGACTGAAACCAAGAGGCTGGAAACAGAAGCATCCAGGGCCAGTAAGACCAACAGGATGAACATTTCCTCTGCCAGGGAGGGACAGGTGTCCCTTCTCACAGGGTAAGTCAAACATCAGCAGAATTTATTTTAGTTACAATAATTTCTAGTTCATTCATCTCAAGCTTGTAGTTTGAGGTTCAGATCTCAGAAATCAATTCCTGCACTGTGATTTAGGAAACAGCTTGAAGTGTTTTTTATGGCTTGAAGCACGAGGTCTGACACAGAACACTGCTACAGGGAAAGAGCTGAAACATCCCTGCTCTGCAGCCTGCCGCTGCCTGCGCAAGGAAGGGTTCAAACATCTATTACACGACTGTGGGAAAAGAGCCTTCCAGCACTGAAAGGGGCAACAAAGACCTTACCTTATGTAATGCTTCTACCACTCGTACCACATCATAAAATATCACTACTGTCTCCCGCTCGCTCAGTCTCTTCTCTTTAATGACATAATGCTGCAGATTGATCAGATCTGCTGTTTTGTCACTGAAATCATGAGCACAGAGACAGTCTAACACAAGACAAATGCGCTTCTTCATTTTTCTGACCATTCTGTTGGCTTCTAGATCCTCTATAATTTCACAAGCTCGGTCCTGCGGGGAGGCAAACAAACGAGCAACAGTTCAGGGAAGGTATCTGGGTACACGTACTTAGGTACAGAGCACTAGAGAATAAATAACTACACGGTGACCTCAAAACAAGCAAATGCAATCAGAGTTCTTGATCTTTGCCCCCAGTTGGGATTTCAAAAAAAAGATACACGAATTAATTCACCTGTGAAGCAGCTATCTTCCCACTTGAAGGGGACACCACTGAGCGCCTGTCCCACCTCTGAATGTTCTCACATCTCCCACATCCCGAAACCAGTTACATCCCCTCGACTCTCCAAAGCCCCTGCTTGTCTGAGGCAGCAGCAGCGGTTAATCGCAGCGGTGTGCTGTCACTCTTCACACACAGGAACGGGGTCAGCACGAACCGTACATTAAACAAAGGCAGCTCAAGCCAACAGGATTTACTGGCATTCCCGCAGCCTGGATGGTGACCAGCAGTACCTGAAAGAGCCCGTGATGGTGAACCACTCCTTCCTGGTTGTGGAGCAGGGAAAGGAGAGAATACTCCGTGTGCAGCAGCATCTTGCCCTGTCGCTCCTCCTGGGTTTCTATCCCCTTATCGCCCCTTTCTTCTAAGGTGAGAATCTTCAGGGAAAGGGAAAAGACCTTTATAGCTCCCAGAAAAAACCCAAAAGCCCCCAAGCCCCTCACATTTTTGGTATTCACATGTGTTTAACAGCTGATGTAACCGCTCTGGTGTTTGCACACTTGCCACAAACCTGTTTGAACATCTGTGCGGAACGCACAGCATGAGCTTGGCCAGCACAGGAGAGCTGCTCAGGTGGCTTTCTGCAAACATCCCAGGTGACTTTTCCCACTGTGTCCGCCCCCACCTCAGGTACAGCAGAGCAGAGCGCTGCAGCAGCCACACGGGCCTGGCTCCGGGCTAATCTCGGCAGCAGATCTATGCCTGGCAGAACTGCCCTGCCGAGGGGAAGTGCCAGCTGCCGTTTCTGACAGCGCACGGTTCAGCCTACACCTCACGCTGCTGCAAGCGCTTCTGCCGTGAAAGTCAGAGAGCCCTGAACATCTGAAGCCCTGCAGTCGGCTTACCTTGAGCTGATAAAAGTCATCTGTCCCATCCTTTCTTGCCAAACACTGAACAATACTTGGCACAGGGGAGTTACCTAAACGTGGACCTAACAACACAAAGCAAAACCAGACTTGTTTTCCTTTAAGCAGCAATGACTAATTCAGGGTTACATCAGTGTGCGAGTGTCACGCAGTTTGCACCAGTTTAAACCAAGTTCCTTTTTTTGCAGGAGACTAAGTGTGTTTCCACAAGTTACAATCTAAAGAAAATTAAAAAAGGTATTGAACTCAAAGCTTTTTGGACAATGTTTCATTTGTTCACTGGAGAAACATTTAAGAAAAGCCCACACGGGGCACAGCTGTTTTCAGAAATTGAAATTCCTGTATGCCTGAACCACGGCTTTCACATTTCCCAGCAACACCCATGGCAACAGCTGTTACCACACCTCTGCAGGGACCGCTCAGGTACGCAGATTCGACCAAATTTCAAGTTAACGGACAGTCTCCACTCTTCAGTTTAGATCAATCAGCTTCCAACTGATTATCCATTGGTCTCTGACAGTTTATAGAACTATTTCTGAACTAACAGCTATTCTAGCAACTCTCCGAAGGCAGCGGAGCGGTCTTGCCTTGGCACACAGTTCATACCGACGGCCACTGCATTATTCAGTTGCCCACACGCTGGTTTGCCACCATATTCCAGGCAAGTGGGGTTCAACACCTCCCCAGAGCTCTAACCAAAAAAAACCTCTGAATGAATTCACTCTTTAACAAAGTTTAAAAATGCAGTTTTAAAAGAAAAAGGGTAAAAGCAAAGGGTTCATGTTTATCTTACAAGCTCTGCCTGCCTCGCTGTATTGGCATTACAGATCTCCTCAGCTGGACCAGCAGAAGCTCCAAGGGCCGCTGCTCTGCTCCAGCACGTGAATTGCACTCTGGGGTAAGAGGCTGAATTACACACCTGCTTTGCCTCGTTCTACAGTGCCTTTTATTCTCAGTTTTGCAATCAGTAGCTACCTTGGAAACTGAAGAAGAAGAAAACCCTCCCCGCTTACCCAGTATAAAGGGGCCCGCTCTCTTGGCGTTGTTTCCAGAGATCCCTGAACAAAGAGCTTTTGCCTTAGTGGACGTTTCCCCAGCTCCTCTGTCTGATGCTCGCCGCTTCATCCTCGGCTCTTGAAAGAGAAAGAAGATCACATCTGATGAGCAACTGCGTTAATTTCTTATACCGTCCCTTATTCTGTGCCGAAAGGCTTTCACCTACTGATGCACTCGCCTCTCTGCCTACTCGTGTTTCTACCAAGAGCCGTGGCTCGTCACCGACAGACCAGCTGGGGGCTGGAGGCTTCACGCGTTTCTGAAGGTACACATCAGCCTCGCCATCCAAAGCAACATTTCCTACATCGGCTGTTTGAGACACATAGTGGGAACAAGTCAAAATAACTAAAGCAAGTTTGCAAATTAACATGTTCCAAAAAACTCTGAAAGAAAACGCCCAAGGGATCCTTCTGTGCGGCATCTACTCCTGATCAGCCCAGGACCTTTGTGGGTTCCTTCACTGAGGACCACCATCGCAGCCCGCTGACTAACTCCAAAGGCTCAGGTCTGCTCCTCAAACGGCCAAGAATACACAAAGCTGACCACACAAATGAACAAAATATGTCACCTTCTCCAGCAAGGGCATACCAGACTGAAACACGTTATTGTTGGGATTCAGGTCCTTTAACAACGATTTCTCAAAAATGTATTTTCAGTCTTAGTCCCCCCCCACCCCACACCTCCTCAGGCTCTAACCTTCCTACATCTCCATCTCTCTACATCCAGTACAGCTGAGATTCGAGCCCAACACACAAAGCTCGATCCCTGCAGCCTCCACGTGCAGGCAGTGATGTGCTATTTGGGTTTAACACGCTGTTACTGCCTCTAACGGACACCCCCGTGGAAGGAAGCCCCGCGGTGCCCCTGCGCTACCCCTCCATGCAAAGAACAATTTCAGGTAAATGTCAATCTCACGCTTTGCATCCAAGTATTTATTCAAGGTCCGCACATCACTGCAATTGAGCACAAACAGCTACAAGCCCAACTCATTCCTGCTTGTTCAGGTATTGGAGAAAATCTGATTTCCAACATGCATCTTCTGCTGTTTAGAAATTTAATGGGAATTTGAGGTGGCACTGCAGAATCAAAACCTAAAGGGGCAAATAAATTCAAGTGTCTGCAACCAAAATGTTTCTTCCCCAAAGAGAAGTCCTGTTTCAGTTCAGCAGGAAAAGAACCAGGCCAGCCTTCACACGCTGTGTGCTCACTGCAGGAACAGATCAGCTCCATCAGACTGAAATTTTGTCCCCAGTACACCTCCTCCTCACCTTTACCTCTTGGAAAATAATTTCAAAGACTTTCCCAAATGCCTAGACATGAAATGCTCGTGCTCTAACGTTGCAGAGCTGTTGGGGTTTTTTTGAGGGGGAAGGGGAGTGGAAGAACCACGCACACATCCATTTTCTTACTCTGAGCAAGTCAAAACCAAGCCCGGGTAGTCTTCCCTAAGAGGTTACTGCAGCAGACTGGGAAAATATTTTTGCGTTGCACTGATTTGTTTTAAAAAAGTCCCAGTGTTTTGCCACGCAAGAGCCTGATAAATCACCACACTTTGAATGAAATTCACCCTCTGGCAGTCCCACCCTTTCTGTGGACACAAGCATGATCTCATCGCGTTAATTCATCCAGCAGTACCTGTCACGGATCGGAGATAGCCAGGGAGATAAGGGAGCAGCCTCACATCCCTGCGCTGCCGCTGCCACCAGCTCCCCACACCTCCCACGGAGGAGTGCTACCAGCTCCAGCCAACTGACAAAATCTTGAGCTCCATGTGCTCCTTGTTCTGCTCATTCTGCAACCCTGACCTAACGCTGGATTGTGCTTTACAAAACTCTCCACTCCTTGCAACATCACCATCCCTGCTGGAAACGTATGAGTAAGATTTCCAGTGGAGAAACCCCACTGCACAGAAACTCTGAGACAACGGCCGTTGTGCAATCCGAGCTGGATAGGGATCACTGGTGCAAACGGCGTTATCGTAAACAAAATAATCGGACTCACGTAGTTCAGCATCAACTGTATCTTTACTCTTCTTCCAAACTAGGTTTTCCAACGTCTCAGGAAACAGGAGTCATCACCTTGGAGAAGGCTGGATGGTCGAAAGGTCGAGGACTCTGTAATGCGAAACGAGATACACTTGATGCTGCGGTTCTGGATTATTCTTGATTACGATAACGTGGTATGCACCAAACTTCTGCAGCTTGAAACATCTGCGTTTGCTTTGGCTTAGGAAAGGCCTGAAGCTCCTGGTGTAACATAAGAGGACTCGCTAATTCAACTCAAATTCAGCGCTGCTTAATGGTTCATCCGGTCCTTCCAACAGGAGGAATTTGGGATTTAAACCAGACACTGCAGAACTGAATCTGTATCACCGCTAGCAAGTGCTGCAATTTAACCCTCAGACATCGCACGTTACACATTTGTTCATCCGAGCTGCTTCACTGTACCAGCACCCGGGTACATCAGCTGAAAAATGCACAAGGAGCATTTGGGACACGGGAACCAAGCTCCCAGCACCACCCAAAGCACAACGCAGCACCGTGACTAGTCAACTGCTAAAGATGTGAATTAAAGCAGGGAAGCTGTTCATACTCTGATGAATGATGTTCAGCAGGATGCCCTGGCTGGGCAGACTGCTCCGATGGCGCACAGGCAGCCCGCACACCCGCCGGCACTTTCGGTATGAGTTGTCCCCGCGTCGAGAGCGAGCGGAGGTGTCCCAGCCCTGCTGCTGCTCAAAGGACATCCACTGACTTAAATACCACAGCTCCAGCACAGAGAAAAACACCAACACAAGCGAGCGCTCGGCTCCTACAGACAGTCCCACACTGCTCACGGCCCCGTCTGCCCCGTCTCCCCGCTGGGTTCCTGCCACAGCGTGAGGCAGCGAGGGCAGAGAGCCCCACAAACACCTCGGGTTCACCGGGAGCAATTCAGGTTCCTCCGAGGCTGGAATGAAGGAGGTCGGACAGGAAGGAAGGTCCCAGAGGAAACCGGGGAGGGTGCTGTGAAGAAGCAGGAAGATTGTTCCCTTTTCTGCAGGTTGTGTAACCTGATTAGAGTGAGGAAATGGGTCAGAAGGGCACAGGCTTCCTGCTGTGATCCTCCTCCAGAACGAGCAGCCACCCACTAGGGACAGGGCTAAGAGCAGTCTTCTGAGACTGGGTTTAAGGAAAATCTTAACACAAGAACAGCAATGCAGGAGGGTCCCCTCCCTGCGGAGCCAGCGGGTGTTTTCCACCTGCAAAGTCACCTAATCCCAGCTTAAGCTGGGCTGACACAACGCTCTGGTTTCACGGGGCTCCACCGCCAGCAGCACTCCCAACAGGAGGCTGGTAGGGCTCAGACAGCAGCAGCTGAACCACGTCCCGGCACAACAAGCTTTAAACACGTTTTAGACAGAAGCCATAATAAACGGGGCGGCTTAAGACGACTCCACAGCTGTAAGCAGAAACACGAGGCTGCAGCAGCCCTGAGCGCTCAGATCTGGAGCGTGAGGTGGAGGTCCCGTCCCACCAGCAGCATGCTAAGGCATCTGCCAGCCCACCCCCCGGTCCCCAGCCCCCCGGAGGGACGCCGGCAGCATCGCTGCTCCTCCGCATAACGCCTTCCAAGAGCAAACCGCTGCGAGGGTCTCCTCCTCGCGCACAGTGAGCAGAGGGCACGCAAGCAGTGAGTGGAGTCCCACACAGGAGCTGGTGACGCTGCCGCACAGCTGAGATTGAAAATAGCCCCAAGCTGAGAATTTAGAATGTTTCCATGAGAGGTGGTGAGCCTTGCAAGGGCAATGAGCTTCCCCTGGCCCCTGCAGCACCGCCTCTGCCTGCAGGCACCCCACAGACAGCCGGGACTTTCCGATTCTTAAGACTGAAAAAAAAAAATCATTTTAACATCAGCAAGAGCAGTCTCAAGAAAGAGGATCCAACATTTCTGCAAAGAACCAGAAAAAACACACTTATCCCTTAAAACACGGCATCCTCGGGACAGGAGTGCTAGACACTGACGTGGTGGGTTCACCGCCCCCTCCCCCAAAACCCAAACTGTACAAACCGAACCAGCCACCCCCGCTCCCCGTCCCACCATCTGTGACAAAAACCGTCCCACACAGACAATGAAGTTACAAATCCAGCACAAAAATTCATTAACCACTTTAATGCGATGCATGCAATGTATCAAACCTCTTACTGGAGAAGCGTCTAAAGCTCCTCACTGAGCTAGCTGTGGCTCTAATAGAACTATTAATCAAATAATTTGGAGATGTAATGTATTTTAATTAGGTAAGGAAATTGTCTAATCCCTGAATTACTGCATGATGTCCCAGTGCCCAGCATAACAAAGAAAAACGAGAGGAGGAAGCCGCCCTTTTCATCCCGGATTAAAGCACAAGCGGGTCCTGCAGTCCAGCAGCCACAGCTCCAACAGCTGGAGCAGGAAAAAAAAGAAAAAAGTACCTTTGGGGCATGAACAGGATTACTCAGCAGCACAGAACTAGTTAAGAGACTGGAGCAGCTGATACAACCTCCTGTTGCTTTCTCTTGCAGCAAGGGGACAGAAGGAGTTAGCGGGCACTGACACTCTCTGGTGTGATGACCGGCAGCCCAAAGGCGTCCGGCCCCATCGCTACAACCCAGCCGAGCTCTGCAAGTACGGCAGCAGCTGGGTGAGCTGGCGGCTGGGAACCGGGAGCAGACAACGGAGCCCACCAGCGGCTGCTGGAAGCTCAGGGCTCCCCAGGACAAGCTCCTTCTGCAAGGAGACAACCACGGAAGGAGACCTGCCTCTGGGAGCCCAGGAGCTGCCCCAGGCACCCGAAGGAGTCGCCGCTGCTCCCGCTCGCCCCAACGCCGGCACCCCAAACCCACGCGTGGCTCCTGACCTGGAAACGCTGCAGGTGGCAACGCGAGCGGGCTGTGCGGGAGTCGCTGCCAGGCTGGGCTCGGGCGTGCGCGCAGGACAGATGGATCACCGCTCCCTGGGGGCTTCCTCACCGCGCTCGAAACCTCCGTGGCACAGAGGCAGCACCGCTGCCGGGCGCTCAGCTGCCCGGGGAGCACGGTGCTGCTCTGTACTCCTGAATTATCCACCTCCCACCTGATGGGAGAAGACCCACCACCCAGCGCAGCAGCGTTTCTGCCCAGATTTCTCTTCTGGGAAACAAATGCTGCAGAATTTGGGATGGAGCTGGAGCCCTGGTCCAGAGGTTTTTGTCCCTGTCCTCTCTGCTCTCAGCCAGCACAGACCTCAGCTTTTGCAAAAATTGAGCTAAAACAAATGATTCACATGAGCAGTATCAGGCTGCACCTTTTACCACTGAAATAACACCCTGGGCAGTATTTCTCAGTGATGAATAATCAGAGTTCACATTTAAGCCTGGCTCATGGCAAACTCCAGCTCACGAGAAACAATGTTGGACATGACCTAAAAACCTACACGAACACTAACACTAAATGAGTAAAACCTTGAGCATGGTCCAGCTTCCCAGCACGGGAACACGCAGGTCGGTGTGGCTGCAAGCAGCAGCAATCCCGGAGCATTGCCACACACCTTCCCGGGCAAACCCAGCTGGGGACGGCTCACCCCGAGTCATCAGCGCTCCCAGGGACAGAGGCTCGATTCCCATTTGAAAAGCTGCCCTGGGAACTGGTGGAGCTGGGATCAGGCAGCCCTGCGGAGGAGTTGCCAGCCGGGGGATTGCAGGGAAGGTTTGCTGGGCAGATCCCAGGCGTGCAGGAAGGAGGAGCTGCACTGCTGGAGCCGGCTCCCTCCCTCGGCAAAGCACTGTGGTAGATGCACGATACAGGAACACTAACTTTACCAAAGGCTCTGGAAGTTTAACCGTTCTGTAAGAGAAGTAATAATAACAAAAAACAAACCCTCAGATGACTCAGAGCCACCAGCACAACCCATGTCCCTCTGCGCGAGCCCTTCCGGGAAGGGAAGCCTTCTCCAGAAACGCAGGAGCCCTGACTCAGAGGTTTCTTGGAAACGTGTGAAGACTCATTCAAGCTTCTTCCCTAAGCAACAAGTTCACTCAAAACCAGACGCAGAGTTTCTCTGACCAAACGAGAAGGAAGAATCCCACGGTGTCAGAGCAGCCTGGGGGGCTGTTGGAAGGCACCTGGCAAAGTGCGAACCCACCGAGCTTGACAAGCTGGGAGACACGAACACCCCCGGCAGCCCCCACTGAACCGACCCCCTAGAAATCCTCCCTCCCCAGCCCAGCCTGCCCATTAGTGTAACCCCAGGTACGGGAGCAAGGCAGAGCCGGCACCTGAGAGGCCGCGGTGCCAAAAGGGACCCTCGCCCCCCCCTCCGCACACCTCTCCTACATCCCTCCTCCAGCTGCAACTGATCTCCAACCTCTCAAGGACAAAGGCAGCTCCCACAGGGCAAGTCATACATCAGGGAAAGCAAAATCCTTCCCGGCCCCCCCTCGGCAGCTGGGGAAACTCTGAAGCACAGGATTCCAGCAACGTAATTACAGTGGAAGCAAGCAACAAGCTGGGCTTTCTTTAAACCCTCCTGATGCATCACCACACACGATAGCCTCGGACTCATCATAGCTGGGAGTTCCCTGTTCAGTTACATAAACACCAACCTCAGCTTAACCCCTTCACACCGAAGCGCAGGCCACATCCACCAGGAAAAATCCCTGCTCCAGCCCAACATCCTGAGACCAGGGGCACCCACAGCAGGGCACGGCACAGGAGGAGAGCCTGGGAACCCACCTGCAGCACCCTGACAGCACCCGCGGCCACGTCGCTCCCCCAGCACAGAGCCCAGGGCACCAGGTCCCAGCCTTGGGCTGCTCCCGTGAAGCCGGGCGGTCACAGCCTTTAAAATCCCCATCAGGTGAGATGTCTATCGTATGACGAGATTTTATTTTTTGTTTATAGGTTGTGTTTCTATGTACACTTAAAATTCCATAAATCCACGGCAGCAGGACTTTCCTCATGCGCACAGAGATCACTGCATGACTCACACACGTGCTGACACTTTCTTTACAGCGAGGTGTGGTTGCTGTACTCACCTAGCCCAAACTAGACAGAAATATATTTAAGTTATCCACATGTGCTGCCATGCCAACGTTACTCTCGTTTGCAGAGTGAGAGCACACTGGCAGACACCGGAACCCCACAAACACCTGCCTGACTAACCCAGAGACTGGTTCACACCGAAGATTACAACGGGCACAGGGCCGCCTCCTGTCTAGCGGGAGCTCCCGGGCAGGAGTGAGGCGCAGACAGGGAACACAGGGAACACGTCCCTTATTCAGGCAAAATCCACAGGGTTGTCCTTAATCAAACAGCAGTTAAGTGCCTACAGAGGTTCCCTCTGTGTGGTTTCAAGACGGTTCTGTAATATCCTGAGGATACAAAGCAGCTGAACGCGAGGGTGCTTTTAAGCAATGCGATTATGTGACCAAACCATCAGCACGGATGCCACAGAGAAACAATGAAAGGATGCAGCACAAACACTCCAACATCGGGGAAACGCATCCTGTGCCCCCACTGCCACCAGCCCGGGGCCGTTAGCCAGCAGGGGACCCTTACTCTGCCCCGTCCCTCGAGTCACCCCTCGCCCGGGCTGCAGGCACCCTGCGAACGCGACCCCCCTCCACCTGCACCTGACTCCGTCCCTCCTGCCCCGAAGGGAGCCCGTGGTCCCGCAGAGGCGGCGGCAGAGGCGCGGCAGCCGGGGAGCCCAGCGCACGCCTCCCGCTCTGCTCCCGGTGAGCTCAGCCAGGGAGGACGGACGGGCTCCGGCTGCAACACTTCACCGTCTTACTCACCGCCCCTCGCGGAGCAGCCTGCAGCGACTCCCTGCTGAGCCACACCGGCCTCCTCCTCACGACTCTGCCCCAAAACTCCGAAATTCAGACATTCCTGCCCAGCCCGAAGGCACCACGAGCACCAAGCTGAAGCCGTGGGACCCTCAGCGAGCCCCGAGCCTGCCGGTGCCGCAAACCCCCAGAGCCCAGACCCCTCCGGCGCCGGGGAAGGACAAAGCAGCTTCGCTAACACCCAGGCCCCGCGACACAGCCCGCCCGTCCCCGGTGAGCGGCCTGCAGCCGGAGAACCGGCAGCTCGCACGCCGGCCGGGCCCCCCGGGGGAAGCCTTGGCGCTGACCGGCCCCGGAGGCCCTCACGGCGGACCCAGCCCATCGCACACGCGGGGACCGGCGCGGCGCCCGCCACCGGCGGGCTCGGGAGCGCTCCGGCCGCCAGGGAAGGAAGCCCCGACCCACCCGAGGCCTCGGCCGGACCCCTCCCGAGCTACCGGCAGCGGGCGGCCTCCACCGGCCCGGCCGGAGCCTCACCGGCCTGACGGCACCCACCGCCCCGGGACAGGCCGCCGGGTGGGCGCTGTCGGCGGCGCCTCCCGGCCGCGGTGCCCAGGCCGCCCACCCCCTCGCGCAGCGGGACCGGGACCCGGCTCGCCCGCCCCCGCTCACCCATGGCCCCGGGGCCGGCGCGGCCGCCGGCGCCTCCCGCAGCCCCACGCCCGGCCGCGGCCTCTGCTCCGCTCCGCGGCGGCCACCTGACAACGGAAGTGACGCACGCGCCACCGCCCCCCGCCGCCGCCGTCCCGCCTCCAGGCGGCCAGCGCGCCGCCGCAGAAAAGGGGCGGCGCTGATTGGCCAGCTGAGCCAGCGCCGGCTGTGATTGGGGGAGAGCCCAGAGTTGGGCGGGGATATTTGCGGCAGACTTTTATTGGTTGAGGAGCGGAGAACAAAATGATGCAAGAAGCGAAGGCTGATTGATTGGCTGGGGCGGGATGACTCCCTCCGCCGATTGGCTCCCGCTCCGGCCGGCGCTAGACGCCAGGGGATTGGCGGGTAGGCGGGAGATTCGAACGCGCCGTGATTGGAGGAGAGGCGGGTGCGTTCCCGGCGGGCCCCGCCCAGAGGCCGCCGCGACACCTGGGCCCGCTCCCGCCAGCCACCCGGGGCGCCGGGGCCTGCCCACAGCGGGGCCACCGGGCGGGGTGGGGCCACTGCTCCCCGGGAGGCTGCAGGGGCCAGGCCGCATGGGTCCCGTGCCAGTGCCCCAGTCCCGGGGCCCATCTCCTGAGCGGGATCCGGTGAAACCCTCCTGCCCAAGCAGCCTCCCCGCCACCCGTACAGCCGGTACCAGGAGCCGCTGCCGTGGCGGGAGGAGTCCCCAGGCCAGCCCAGGGCCTGCAGCGACTCTGTCCCTCAGCACACGCAGGTTCTTACCCGTGAGCTCCCAAGAATCGCCCCAGCCTCCACCCGCGCGGCTCCTCGGGGACAGAGAGGCAGCAGCCCCGCTGCCACTCCAGCAAGGTGCCAAGCTGTGCCGATGGCACGCACCAGGGGACAACCGCCAAGCTCCGTCCCACAGCCCGGACAGCGCTGGGTGACAACGGGATCCCCGCAGAGACAGGATGGAGTCGTCTGTTGGCAGTGCAGCGCTCCGGGGGCAGGCAGCGGGCTGAGGAAACGCGGCAGAGCTCCGGGGAAGGGCGACGGAGGCGCGGGGCCACGGAGGAGCTGGCAGCAGCGTTCCCCAGACCCTGCGAGAACAGCTTCGTGCTTTTCGAGGCAAACGGTGCCGCGCCTTCCCTCCCAGCGCAGCCCTGCTCTGGACGGGTGCTCATCTCACCCTCTTCCCACCAAGCGTGCTCAGAATGGCAGCTGGCAAGCAGGAAGCTGGGAGGACAAGCCACAACCAGCCCCCTCCCCGCCTCAGGACCAGCGTCTCCAGCTCCCGCGGGCAGCGACGCGGCAGCCGCAGGGTCCCGGCTCCTGCTGCCCGTGGGAGGCTGCAGCTGTGGCCGACAGGGCTGCAGGGCCACCAGAGGAGGGACACGATCAGCTGCCAACAGAACACGAAATGAGCCGAGAGATCAGAGACCATCTGAAGTGGGGTTATTAATTACAAAAAACCAAATCAAAACCCTGCACCACAGGCACCGGCTGGGGAGCAGCAGAGTCCCGAGTCCCACGGCGGGATGTTGGGGGCGAGGTACGAGGGGGCCAACAGTCCAGTCAAAGGGGCAGGACCCCCCCGGCCCCGCTGCGGGCAGCGCCGGGGGTCACTTGTGCTTGGTGCGAGGGAACTCCTTCCTGCCCTTGTCACGGCCTCCGAAGAAGCGGACCCTGTGGATGGCCTGCAGCTGCCGCTCGATGGTGGCCCTGATGTCCACCCCGTCGGGGATGTGGACGTAGCGCACGTTCCTGCCGGTCACAAAGAGCTCGTCCAGGTGGGACACGGCGCCCTGCCTGTCCGTGAAGGTCACCTCGGCCAGCCGCATGTTCATGAAGGCGTCCACGTTGGTGACGCGCCCCGTGGCCGTGCTCTCGTCGCGCAGGTCCACGGTGGTGACGAGGCCGCGCAGGCCCTGCAGCAGGATGACCAGGCTGTTCTCCGCGATGGTGCGCTCCTTCACCGAGTGGCTCACCTCCATGGCGGCTGCGGCGGGGACAGGTACAGGGACAGACCGCGCTGCGCCCCGGCTCAATGCCCACCACTGCACCCCTGGGGACAGGGACAGGGACACACCGCGCTGCGCCCTGGCTCAGTGCCCACCACCGCACCCCTGGGGACAGGTACAGGGACAGACCGCGCTGCGCCCTGGCTCAGCACCCACCACTGCACCCCTGGGGACAGGGACACGCCGTGCTGCGCCCCGTCTCAGTGCCCGCCATCACACCACTGGGGACGGGTCACACCGCGCTGCGCCCCGGCTCAGCACCCACCATCACACCGCTAGGGACAGGGACACGCCGCGCTGTGCCCCGGCTCAGCACCCACCACCGCACCCCTGGGGACAGGGACACGCCGTGCTGCGCCCCGGCTCAGCACCCGCCATCACACCACTGGGGAC
>WKFP01014987.1:751309-761965 GCA_011057875.1 Pterocles orientalis | reverse complement strand
TGGTTGAAGGTGACCAGCAGGATGTCCCTGGGCCGCGGGCACAGCAGCACTTGGTACTTGAAGGCCATGGTCATCAGGTCGTACAGCTGCAAAGAACGCGGGGAAATGCTGGTTCTGCCACGAGACAGAGCGACGGCGCCGAGGCCGCGTCCCGTTGATGCAGGAGAGGTCGGGACACCAGGGCTCACACCGCCTACGGTGAGAGGAACCCTTCCCGCTGCTTCCGAAGCCAGCGAGAGCTCTGCCATCCCACCGCCAGCCCTCCCGCTGTGCCAGTCCCAGCGCCGCCCACACCCGGGCAGGGGGCTCACGGGGACCAGGTTCCCACAATTTCTTCCAAAATTCCCTGATGGATGGAGCGATGGCAGGCAAACGCTCTAACACCTGCAACCGCAAACCAGGGATGTCACTACAGAAACACAGCGGTTCATACGCACCCACAGGTGGATCTGTTTTTAATAAATATAAATTGATTGCAACCAGAAGCTTGGGGTCGGGGCTGGGTGGCGGGCTCTACCTTGTCCATGCTCGCCTGGTTCAGCCGCATGATGGACGCGTGAGCCAGCCGGTCGTACACGGTGCGCAGAGCTTTCTTGGAATAGAGCTCCTGCGGTTTAAACAGCTCCTCCATAAATTTTTTATTGAACATGGTTGTGATGATGTCGTTCATAACTGCAACGACAAAGAGCCTCTGGTTTGTGCTCCGGAAGCAGCACGTTCAGCGGCTTCGCTCCCCTGCGAGGACGCGGACACTGAGAGCGGCGAGGAGCGAGACGAAGGCTCACCTGTGAAAACCAGGTACATGGCCACAGGGGAAAGAGGAGGAGGAACAACAACATCACTTCTTAGTGTCAACATTTTTCTCAGTGCCACGTGCTCTAAGCAAGCAGCAGACTCCTGCTGGCTGTCCCCAGCGGCAGAAACGCTGCTGGAGCTGCGGCCGCCCAACCCCTTTCCAGCGGGAACGCGGCTGGTTCTGGTGCCTGGTTTTTACAGCAATGGCTAGCGCCTTCCCTTTGGAAATAATTTCATTTCTAGGCTGCTCCAGCACGTGCTGTGACGGCTGCAGTTCTGCTTCGTACGAAGCCGGGCTGGCATCGCGCTGGGTTTTTGCAGCGACTCTCCCGCTCTCTTTACCCGTTGATGCCATCCGTCTATTTTTCCTGCTAAACAGAAGCTCCTGAATGATTCAAAGCTCCTGAATGATTCAAGGCTCCCTGAAGTATTTGTGTTAAAGGGATTAACGCTGGCGGGTATTTAAGGAAGCATTTATAACAGCGGATCTATATCAGGCTGCCCCGAGCTCGCACGCAGCCACAGCCGCGGGTGCTGGAGCAGCATGACGCTCAGAGCCCCCAACTTCCCTACGAGTGCTGCACTTCTGGAGGGGAAATTCAACGTGGAGCTGTTACAGGACTTACTCCGGAGGATGTAGAGAGCAGGAGTGCTGAGGAGGGCTGTGTGCTGGTTACTGAGCTCGTAATGCAAAGGAGACAGAAAACATTCTGCAGGGATTGGAGCAGATGCACTGTCCTAGCTTTTGTCCTCCGTTTGGTAATTTTATCAGATACGTAAAACATTCTGCAGTGATCACAAATAAGCATTTATTTCTCTATTAAAAATGTTGAATAAAAACCCCAGCTCACGGATTTCCCTCAGCAGGTGGCTGTTACTGAAGCTCATAATGCACCCGAGTCTTGGGGATTAGAAAAATCTCCGAGGGGGGAATAAAGAAAATGTGACTGTGCACACAGCTGTGCTGATCCTGCTGCAACTGCTCGTCGGGGTCAGGCGCCTGAAGGCACACAAACAGCCAAAGGAAAGTTCCTGTCCCCGTCACTGTGTCTTTTTTAGCTGATGAACGCGCTGTAGGCACCGAGGACCCGGGGAGCTGTTCTCCTGAGGGCGAGCACGTCCTGGTGTGATTCTCTCTCCTTGCTCCCACCCAACCACCAAAACCATCAGGAGAGAGACGAGGTCCCAGTACATGGACTGGGGCTGGTGGAGAGTCAAACAGAACCGGGAGATCTGAGTTAACCCCACCCCCAGCCTCATAGAAATTATCTTCTGAAATAAAACCTCCTGTACTGGCTATAAAAAGACTGAAAAAGACGTTAAAAAATCACGGTAAAGGGCAAACCTGGCACAGTACGTTTGATAATGACACAGCAAGGAGATCTCCGAGCACAGGGAGTCCCCAGGGAGGGATTTACACCGCTCTAACGATGGAAAATAACAATGGAGGAGTGTTAGCTCAGGGAAACGGCACGCCAAGCAGCAGAGCAGAAAAGCAGGTTAGCAGAGAGGGGTTTCATCAGCTGGGATGGGGAGAGGGAAACCAAGTACAGACAGTGCGACGGACAGAAGAGAAGCTGAGGAGTGACAGTGCTGTGTCACGGTGACGGGCAGGACCCAGAGTCTAGCACCCTGCCGCGTACCACGGCTCGGATGCGTGACACGAGGCTGGAGCCTGCGCCGGGATTACGCTCGTGCTCCTCGGAGGATGTTCAAGGCAGTGAAGGGGATGTAATGAGTCAGTCACACGCTCTACTCGCTGTAGGTTTACAGTTCCTAACGAGGCCGGAGGCAAGCGAAGCTGCCTTGTCATGGCTCCAGCAGCCACGGACCTGCCCGGTCCCTCCCTCGTAACCCGCGGAGATCGCCCCGAGAGCAGCGCTCGCGGGCAAACCTCTCCCGGGAGCAGCTGATGGGTCACCTTGGGACCTGCATCTGTGCCGCTGCCACCTCAGCGGGACGCAGGGGGCTTCCAGCAGCTCCTCGTCGCTGCGGATGTGCTAAAGGAGGAATTATATCCCTCATTGTATCCCTAGAAGGCTGCGGGAACAGCACGGGGCGTGTTGAGGACGAGCCCCGTGGGCACGGAGGGGTGTTTGCCTGCTGCATGCAGCTGCGGGTACAGTACCTCGTCTCCTGTCCACATCTGTCCATTCATCTACACGAAGCATATAAAACAAAAACATCGGTTCAAGAAGTAAGAACAAAGGTTTCAAGGAGAATAAAAGAAAGAAACTAACAAAAAAAAAAAAAGAATTCTAACAGACAGACTTTGTTTTTTTCTCATCAAACTCCAGCGCCCCAGGAGAACGAACTCTCTGTCCCTTGAGACTGTCCCTTGCAGCGAGCACGGAGGAGCTGAAACCGTGCAACCGGGTCCTGCCCTCGGAACCGCTCCCGCAGACCGGCCCTTCCCGGGGGTCCGCTCCTCCGGCCCCTCGGGACCCCCGACACCGCCCGCTCCGCACCGGCCCGGAGCCGGGGGGGCCCCGCAGGGCGCGGACAGGCCGCGGGAGCCGCGATGCCCGCGGGAGGGTCCGCAGCGGCTCCGGGAGGGGCCCCGCCGGCCGGCGCTCACCTTTGCGGGCCTTCTCCCCGGGGATGCTCTGGGCGCGCAGCCGCTGGTCCAGGATGTAGAGCATCTCCCCGCCCAGGTTCAGGAACAGCAGCGGCAGCGCCCGCGCCGACATGGCGACCGCCGACCGCACCGCCGCCGCTGTTGCCGGGCAACCGCTGGGCCAATCAGGAGGCGCGGTCTTCGGCCGGCCGGGGGCGGGGCACGGGTCAGTCCCGCCCCCGCGCGGGGCCGGTGCGGGGGGAAGAGTTTGTACCGGAACCGGTAACATCAGCGTGGTGCCGGGACTGAGCCCCGCGCTGCCGGACCCCCGGGACCCGCAGGACAGCGGGGAGCAGGCGGCGGCCCCGGGTGTCCTCAGCTGCAGTCTGAGACCGAGAGGAGCAGGGCCGGGAACGGATGGACCCCGGGCAATCCCGGGCTGCAGCACCGACCCGAGCTCTGCAGCTGCAGAGTTCTCCCCAAACCCCATTTCCTGCAAGGAGCGTTTCGAGCTGCTGCCAGGGCTGCCCTGTGTCACAGCGTGTCGCCCCATTCTCACTCCCCACCTCTCATCCCACAGCCCCGGTCGCACCACGGACCCATGGTGTCTGACAGCACAACCCCACCGGGCAACGACAGGAGACAGCGCAGAGGTGGTGACATCCCCCAGGTGCTCCTCTCCCACAGCTCGAACCGCTCCCGGCACAGCCCAGCGCACCAGCCTCCCAGTAAGCTCACACACCAGCCTCCCAGTAAGCTCCTAAACACAAACCGCTCATTGTGGCGCAGGGACAAGGGGCAGCACGTCCTCAGGCAGTTATTTATTGTTACAGAGCGGTGCCACAGCCTCGCCGTGCCGCTACACGGGCGTCCCCTCGCACTGCGCCTGTTTCTCCTTCGCAGCTCTCGCTTTTTCTTTCCACTCTCTTCTCTGCTTTAGCCTCTCCGCTGCTTTCAGCTTCCGCACCTCCTGAAAAACCTGCGGGAGGAACGCGAGGAGGTGAGAGAAGGGAGAGACGCAGCCGCCCGCTGCTGAGCGTAGCTGCTCCCCCACCACCACCCGCACGGAGCCGCTGTCCTGTGACAGTGGCCAGGAGGCAGCCGTGCAGCAACACCAACTCCTTCCTGCACACTTCCTCCAGGACTCCTGCCAGCCCTGCTTCCAGGCTGCTGTTTGGAGGTATGCTACAGCTACCCAGACTTTTTGGTTATAATTTCACTGGACTGAAATTTAGCATTCACAGACCAAAGGCACACGCAGCTCTGATTCTGCTCAGTTGTACCACACGCAGCCGTTACACCGCTGTGTTCAGAGCAAACGGGAGCAGGCAGCGGGCATACCCACACTTCTGTTCCAAAGCTGCCATCACACTGATGCCCTCACATACCAGTTCCCGTACGAGGCTGGTTTGAACCACACGCTTCTGAGCAAACTGCCAGCACAGTCTGACGTTCCCAAGCACAGAACATCGGCAGCACGCGCGTTCCTGCCTGCTGCTTAACCGCCTTTCACTGAGCTCTTTGTCGAGTTTATGTACTTCCCTACAGACATTACCACTGTTTCCTCAGATTCAAAGCACGGGTGAAAAGGACTTGCCTATCAGTCTTTTCTAACTGTCTTTATCCTGCCCGTCTATAAAGAGATTTTTTCCTCCTCCGCCTACGTGGCGCTCTCTCCGTACCTTGATACAGAACGCCTTCTTCACGGCCAAGCGCTTGGTGATCCTCCTCTTGTAGGCAGGGGGGAGGGTGTACTGGATGTTCAGCTGCTTGCAGGTGTTTTCAAAGGTATCGTAGCGAACACGGCGAAGATATGCAAGCAGCTTCTTCCGGCGATCTATAGCCATCAGCATGCGGCGACGGTTATTTTTATCCTGCAAAGGACTTAAAGTTCACTATGCTGCAGAAGACTATACTTCCATTCCAATAAATTACTGAGAATAGAGCAGATTATGGCTGAAAGGAAACAATCAGGTTAAGGACAGTATCTTGGAACAATTTGTCTTGGCAGATACTGCAAGCACGTTAGGTCACTACAAGGAGATCAGAGAAGACTTAATTTACTTTTCACTGAAATTGCTTTCTTCATTCTGTGTCTGCACCCTCCTCCCCCAGCCCTGAAGACTGTTCTCGACTCATACAGTTTCAGGCGGTGGCAAAAGCTGCAACGGCTTGGAGACAAAGACTGGAGGGAAGGTCAACTGGCTACAACTCTGCTTCCCCTGAAATCTGTTCTTCCAGAAATGACACAGAACCATTTAGCTTTGTTTTTCCAGAAATTAAATGTGAAAATAAAATGTGACTTGGCTCTATCTGACCACTTGGGTTGTTATTTGGAAGAGAATATGTGTAGCTTGAGCCGTGCCATTCGGGGCAAGCTCCCATGGGAGAAGTGTCTCTATCCTCTACCAGCAGTTTGCATAAAAAGCAGGCTTCAGCCAAGTAACTTCTGGCTTCTCATAAAAACTGAATTATCCTTCATTTTACCCTCCAAGCTCTTATGATTAAGAATTATCCACTTTTTCAAATGCATTTGCTTAGTCCATTTCCCACCTTTTGCACTGCAGAAAGAATCTTTGATCTATCTTGCTCGTAAACTCGTAGTTGGGATGTTTGAAATTTGGGCTCTGAAGCCAGGCAGCTTTAGGACGTGGTCATTATGACATGATCACAGTCCCGTCCACTAAACACTTCCAGAGGCAGAACACAGAGGGAATAAAGCTGCTGAAGTGATAATGTTAACTACATCGAAAACTAAGCGGTGAAGCCCCATCTGCAGCAAGGATAAATTCAGCTGAACTCATTCAAAGGTATCTGCTCAGCCACTTCCACCAACCCAGGCACAAAAGGAACAGACTCCGCATTTCAGTCGGTGAGAACGTCGCTGTGACTGAGCGTTCCCCAGACTGGCACCAGGGAACAGTTATAACTACTCTATAAACCTTCGTAGGAAAGCCATAATCCCCTGAATTAAAATCCTTTTGTTCTGAACTGAGAAAACAACCCAAACAGCTGCTGTCTCAGACGCGTGGGCTCAGATCCCCGATAGTTACCTTGGGATGCCTCTGGAGATGTTCCTCGTAAGTGCGTATCTTGGCAGTCAGTATCGCAACTGTAAAGCACAGACACACGAAGCCGTGTGAGAGCAGCAGCTCGTCAGGGTGAGACAGAAACATTTGCATTCGCTTCTAATTGCCAGGTGAGGACTGCTGTTCCGCTGGCGACCCACAGCACCACAGCCAGCGCTCAACAAAGCACCAAACACAACCTACGTCAACCAGAGGACTCCTACTGTTATGAAGCTGCTTAATTAGAGGTTAAAATTGGAACAACAGATCAAATTAATTTCTCTTGCGCTCGCTTCATTACTGGTGACTCGACATTCATTTCACTTCTCTTGGTCTAAGCTTTGGAGGAACAGACACAGACCAAGAGGCTCTTTCTGAGAGCAGCAGCCAGCGCTTTGTGGCTTCAGGCTTTGGAGAAAGGTGCTCGTGGCATCCTGAGAAACTGAAAGCCTTTATCAGTGATAAAGGAGTGAGTCAGCTGCGTCAACATCGGCAGCGTGGCCGATGCAGAGGGAGATGTGGGTTCCATCCAGCAGTTCATTTTGGTAACTAACGCAGTGCAGCGCTTCGTATCACACACACTTTGAGCATGCTAATGCACACACTGCCCTCGGAGGGCGGATAGGGAGCAGGAATTTGTAAATCGCTCGAGCAGCCATCTGCCAGTGACTGCACACGCTGCCTCTGTAACGCTCCCAAAGCCCGCACAGGGCACCCCGCCGCTCAGCTGCTCTCCTGAAAGAGATTCTCTCGGCTGACAGAGGAAACTCAAAGTGCTGGGGTGGGAAGAGCTGCACAAAAGCAGAGGTGTACCATCTGCCAACAATGTGCTTCTGCTGTCCTAACTCACCTTGCACCTCAAAGGAGCCGTTGTCACTGGGAGACCTCCTGACCTTCTCCACCAGCTGCTGTATCTTTACTTTCATCTTCTCCTTCTGTGGATAACAGAAAAGAGCTTGTCGCTTTCTCAGAACACCATGGGGCTGAGACACTGCAGCTCGCTTCCCAAATGCCCAGATAAAGGCTTTGTAATTAGTAGCTTTGCTCAGTGTCCATCACAAAATGTGCAAAAAGCGCTGCAACAAAGGACCTGCTGCTTGCAGGACAGTACAGCAGGGAAGCAGAACAAAAAGATCTCGGCAGAACACAGAATCACCATTGTTCAAACCGAGAGTCCAGGCACACCCTTCTTCCCACGATTACAAAAGAAGGGCGTTGGAGAGGCCCCGCTGCTCATGAATGGGAGAGAGAGCTGAAGCCGCTCTCACTCGGCAGCAGCCTTTACTTTACACAGCTTTTTAAGCCCAAGTGGTAAGCAGCAAGAAACAAGCAAGATCTTTGTGCTACTTTACCATTTGTTTACTTCATTTTCTGGGCACACAAAAAGTAAAAGTTGTGTGAAGAACATCTGCTGCGCAGTGTGCTGTTTCTGGAACCATCAGCAGCTCATCTCCCCCGGGACTGCCTGATACTTTCTTCTCTCATTTTAATATGCAATTATTATCATAAAGACGACTGCGTGATAAATTTTAAGGGGATACAGAACTTACCACCCTCGTGTATTTAACAGCCCTACATTTGCAGTCACTGAGCAACACTTCAAAATAAAGTAAGTGAAGAGCATTTAACAATACACGTCTTACACAGACATGCTCACTAAATCTTCCAGTTTTTTATGCAAGTACAACAGAACTAACCTGGCTTGCCATCTCCAGTGACAACAGCCTTCTCACTACATCATCAACACTGCAAGGAGATTGTAGATTAGTTTATAAACTAGAAACAAAGAATATTTAGCAACAGAATCGAGCTCAGGTTTTCAGAACACATTAACTTTTCTCAACTTCTGTTCTACAGACGTACAGCAACTCTCCTCCCTTCCCAAATCTGTCGGCTATAGACTGTTTCTCGTACTCCTAAGAAAAATCACGGCTGAAATTACAGAAGCATCAGGTAGTTTTGCTGCTGTGGGAAGCCGCATTGTTTCAAATCATGATGAAGTCTTATCCATTCCAAAAACAACATTATGTGCAAACTGGGTGCTGAAGTTTAACCGTCAAGTAAGTGCACAAGGACAAAATAATTTTAAGAGCGGCTCCTTCCAAGATCCGTGAAAGTCTCAGTTACACCACTGGGGACTCTCCATGCACCGCACATGAGCTGCTCCGGAATCAAAGCGTAAAAATGCTGAACTCCAGGTGCAAGCTTCAGAAGCAGCCATTCATTTTGAGTTGTTTAACTACACACTCTAGCACCTGAGCTCAAGTTTATTTCTAGTATTTCAGAATTATTTCTAAATCTCTGAAGAGAACAGTCATTCCCTTTCCCTGTATCATACCTATTTACAACTGGGACATTGGCATAATCTTTCTTCAGCATTGTTGGAGGGAGATCATCCAAATGGCTGGGGATCTCTACAAAGAGAAGATGAATGTTTGAGGAATAGCACCACAAAGTCAGAGCTCTGACTGTGCCTGCAAACTACATCAGAGAAAACAAGCTGCAAAGAAAATAGACTGTATGCTCCAAACAGGAAGAAAGAACTTAGGAGATCAAGCTGAGATGGCAGGAATCGAGTGAATCAAATTGGGTCCAGTCTCTTCCCCTCAGCACTCTGGATTTACAGCATGGTGTTCAGTCCGAGATCAGTGATCTCTTGCCAGTTACAGCTGCTAGTTTTCCACAGATTCAGGAGCTGCTGAATTTTCTGAGTAAGTTTTGAGCTTAGAAAAAATTATTTCTAGAACCACAGAATGACAAAAGGGTTGACAAAGGGACCTTATGAAGTTTCTAGTACCATCTCCCTCTTGAAGGGGGACTGTCACCATTTCTTTGTCTAGCAAATCCTTGAACACCTCTGAGGATGGATATTCCACAGCCCCTCTGTGAAGCTTGTTCCCGTGCTGCATTGCCTTCCCAGTGAATCCTGTTTCCTTTTGTGTCCAGCTGGAACATCTCCAAGCTGCTATTTGGGATCACTGCCCCTCATTCTACCATTTGGCACTACCAGGAAGAGTCTGTCTCCCTCACCCTTGTCATTACCCATCAAGAAGCTGCCCTGCAAGAGGGATTGTATTTCCTCTCTCTTCTCATGACGAGTGCTTATCTGCACCTTTAAAGTGAAACCCACTGACTTCTCCAAATACCCTCTCTTTCTGCGGCATGAGGGTACAACTCTGATAATGTCAACAGTAAAATATCTCGCAACACAGTCCCGTCAATCCTGACATACCTTTCCTCTTTCTTCTCACAGGCCTGGCGTAACATCTGGCTGTCTGAATAAACGGACTGCAAGCTTGGTGGAAGAAAACAAAGATTTATCAGACTTGTGTGCACTTTTTTAGCTACATACACATGAAATACTGCCCAGGCTGTTCTAGAAAACTGGTCAGAGTACTCAGACTCCAAGGAGATCAGTGGCCAGCCCAGGTCTTTTGTCCCAAAGGAGTGTGGCTCTCACACAGGTGCTAAAAAAAACGGGCAAAGCTGTGCCACTTCAGGGTGATCTGAACCCAAATGGTGAGAACACAGCAGCAGGAAGAGATCAGACACTGAGAGCACTGGGGCTCCCCAGCTGAACTGTGTTCATTTACAGGGTTTAAATTGATGAACTAATCCAAATAATTTCATGGGCGAGTTACACAGGCTGCTCTGGACTGCGCCAGCAGCAGAGCACAAATGCAGTGAGACGTAGAGACAACCTTTGACCACCGCAGCTTGGTACAGGTGAGAATGTTCAGCAG
Source organism: Pterocles orientalis (assembly GCA_011057875.1). Classification (NCBI taxonomy): domain Eukaryota; kingdom Metazoa; phylum Chordata; class Aves; order Pterocliformes; family Pteroclidae; genus Pterocles; species Pterocles orientalis. The sequence goes on along the minus strand of WKFP01014987.1, from coordinate 751,802 downwards.
CAGCCGTTCTTTGACCTTTCAAGAACACGGCCCCTCCTGCGGGAACCCATACCTGCTTCAGATTATTCCCCTGGGCCTCTGACACGTTTTCAAGCCCAGACTTTGCCAGCCCAGGTACCTGCCTGCAAAGGGAACCGGCTGAGCAGCCCGGGAGCTTGGCACTGGATCCATATGGCCCCAGAGCTGCCCATGGGCGGTGGGCACAGGTGGGGAGCACAGGGCTCCGCACACCGGCACGGTACCAGCACGTCCAGAGAGCACACCGGGGCTCCAGCCCCGCACCTCGGCCCCGCTCACCGCAGCTCTCACCGAGCCCTCTGGCCTCCGAGCCGCCGGGGCTGCTCCAGCGAGTCCCGGCCGTGCCCCGGGCAGGGGCAGCCCCCCGCCCCAGCCCCGCCGCGCCTGCCCAGCCTCGTCCCGGGCCGGTTCCCTGCCCGCGGCCCGCTCGGGGCCGGCCTCCCTCGCCCTGGCCGGTGCTCCGGGCTCCCAGGCT
>WKFP01014987.1:727905-751289 GCA_011057875.1 Pterocles orientalis | reverse complement strand
AGCACCCCTCAGCCCCTATCCCCTCCCAAGGGCCGCCTCAGGCTCCCTCCCGCCACCTCAGGCCACCCCCGAGTCCGCCGTTTCCCCCGGTCCCCGGCTCTGCCCTCCCCCGACCTCCGTTTCCTCCGCGGGGCCCCGCTTCCCCCTCCACCCTCCCTGCCAGCGGCCGAGCTCCCCGCCTCACCGGCCCTGTCCCCGCGGCAGACGCTCCCCAGGCCAGCGGCCCCGCCACGGGCCGGTCCCGCCAGGCAGCGGCCCAGCACCGCCCGCAGCGCCAGCATCGTCCGCCCCTCACGGCCGCGCCGCCACGGCCGCCGCCATCTTGCCCAGGCGCAGCTGCCGACCGCTGAGCGAGGGAGAAGAAGCCGAGCGCCGAACGCGTCGATGGGCAGGGCGCGGATCGGGCCCCCGCCAGCACCACCCCCAGTCCCGGCGGAGGGTCCGGGCACACCGGCCGCTCCGGGCTCGTCCCGCTGCAGAGGCGTCCGGGGCCGTTCTCAGCGCGTCCCTGTTTATTGCGGGAGGGGAAAGGAGGGGCGGGAGGGGCCGCGCGCAGCACCGGCGGAGGGAGCTGGGCCCTAGGCCTCGGCCTGGCCTGAGCCCCCCGCAGGCCCCGGGGGAGGCCCGGGGCTGGGCCCGGTGGTGACCCCGCGGCACTAGAAGGTCCAGCAGTCGTGCAGCTCCTCGGCCCCGCCGATGCGGAGGCCCTGCAGCAGGGGGAAGGTGGCGGGCAGCTCCTCGGGGCAGCCCCCGTCCCTGGGGCAGGCGTGTGGGGCGGCCCCGTGGAACCAGAGGTTCTCGTAGGGCTTGGGGCTGGGGCTGGGGTCACAGAGCAGGGGCTGCGTGGAGCTGGAGCGCAGGTAGAGGCGAGGCGGGACGTGCTGCTGGCCCTTGTACCCGTCACCCACCACCCGCGCGTACTGCACGGTGTCCCCGCTCCCGCCCGGGCGCTGGCATGGCTCCGCTGGGGCCCATCCGTGGCCCCTGGGTCCCTCCTGCCCCACGTAGGGCTGGGGCAGGGTGGGGAAGGTGCCCGCGGTCTCGGCAGCAGGCTCCTTGCCCCAGCCCAACGGCTGCTTTCCCGCTGCCTTTTCCAGCACCGTGACGGTAGAAATGGTCGCCAGGCCGGGCTCCCTCGTGCCGGGGACCTGCAGAGACTCCTGGAGGGATGACAGCATGTGGGCAGGAAATGTTGGCAGGATGCGGCCCCTCCTCTGCCCCCCTTCAGGCACCACCCGAGGGATGTACCCTGCACCCCTGGTCCCCATCCCGGCGTGGCCTCGCGCCCCTGGTGCTGTGTCCTCTGTGCCGAGAGGGGCCCAGGCGGGGAGCAGGGGCTGGGGTCTCACCTGCTGCAGCTCTGCCGGCACCCACTTGCCCAGGCTGCTGTTGGCGGGGTCGGGGACGCTGGGCCAGAACTGCTGCTTCACCCTGGTCACCAGAGATGAGGGGACTCAGTGAGAGGGCCTGAAACCGGTGGCCTCAGCGCTGGCTTTGCTCCTGTTGAGCTCACAGCAGGGCCACCGCAGCGCTGATCCAGCCCCCGGTACTCACCGCCCGTTCTTCTGGAAGCAGATGAGCAAAAGTATGAGCAGGATGAAGATCAGCCCCAGGGTCAGGAAGAGGAACTGGATTTCGATGTCGTCTGGAAAGCGAGCAGGGAGAGGGTCGCAGGGGGAACCGCAGCGGGGCACCTCCGGCCGTGCTGGGGGTCCCTTCCCGTCCCTACGCTCCCCGGGTGGCTGCACCCCCTCACCTAGCACCATGGTCACCAGGGTCAGGCTGGTGCCGTTGGTGCTGCCAGCGGCCGTGGATGCCATGATGTGCACTTTGTACAGGGTCGACGGCTTCAGCTCCCGGATGACGAAGGAGCTGAGAGAGGGACTCACGGTGGCACCTGGGGAAATGCAGGGGCTGCTGGCACAGTGGGGGCTGCTCTGCGGTGCCCTCCCCTGCAGGTCTCTGCCGGGGGGGGTCCCGTAGGGGACCTGCACACACACACACGGACCCTCTCTGACGAGGGCACGGAGTCTGCTGCCGTCCCCACCCAACACATGGAGGCGGGATGGAGGGCAGGGCGGGTGGTGACGCAGCCGGGACTCACTGGACACTTCCGCGGTGCTGTTGGCCCAGAAGATGGTGTAGCTGGTGATGAAGCCGTTCTGCATCTCAACCGGCACCGGGTCCCAGCACAGCTCAGCGTCGGACTTGCTGATGCTCCTCAGGTGGAGCTTCGGGGCGTAGGACGGGGCTGAAACAGGACAAGTGACCGGTGCTGTGCACAGCTGCTGCCTCGGGGTGGGGAGCCGGTGGGGGGGATGCACCGAGGGGCGAGTCCCCCTCCTGAGGTGTGGGCGCCAGGCCCGGCCCCACGCTGTGCCCCTGGGGGGCTCGTTCCAGCTGAGAGCACCCTCAGTGGGCTGAGCTCTTCTGCACAGCCCCTGAGCTAGGGGCACGCGGGGAAAGGCTGTCCCTGCTTTCTGGAAGGCAAAGGCTTGCTGGCGTGGGGCAAGCTCCCCGAGGGCGGCTGCTGGGAGCCCACGTACCCTTCTGCTTGGAGTAGGCTGCGGTGTGGACGGGCAGCCCTACGGTGTCCTTGTAGAGGGCGAACACCGAGATGTTGTACCGCTGGAAAGGCTCGATGCCATCTGCAATGGAGAGCAGAGGGGGCTGGGGACTGGGGGCTCTGGCTGCCGAGACCCCCAGGCTGCCCTGTGCCGTACCCCGAGCAAGCAGGGAGGGTGCAGAGGGGGCTCGGGGCACCCAGGCTGAGACCTGGGCGTGGGTGCAGGAGGGGTACAGACCCCCCCCAGCTGGGCAGGAGGGCAGGGACCCCCAGCAGCTCCCGCCTTACCCCGGATGAGGGCTGCAGTGGCAGCCCCATCCCGCTCCATCTGCCAGCAGGCGCTGCAGCGGCTGGGCTCCGAGGACACCCGCTCCCACTCCAGGACATAGGCGGCTGCTGGGGCCGAGGGTGCCTCCCAGTGCACCCAGAGGCTGTGCTCCCCCCCGGGCACAGCCCGGAGCCCAGCCAGGGGCAGACCTGTGTGGGGACAACCAGCCGGGATGATGGGAGAGGGCAGCATCCATCCCATGTCCTCGCTGAGCCCCCAGCCCCTGCCCAGAGCCTGCGCTGCTCCTCGCCCTGGCTGCACCCAGTTTGAGCAGCTGGGGGGGTGAGAACCCCCAGGGAGGGTGTGTGGAGGTGTTGGACCGCGGGAGGTTCGCGCTGCCCTCACCTCTCCTCTCCAGGAGGACGACCTCGGTCGCTGCCGATTCGCCGGCGGCGTTGTAGGCTGAGAGATAGACCCTCTGCGTCCCCACCGGCGCCGAGAAGTCGCACTGGGTGTGGGTGGTGTTGCAGACGGTGGGGGGGTCCCTGCCCCTCCTCATGGGGCTCAGGGCGACGCGGTACCCCAGCACTCGCCCGTTCGCCTCCTGCCGCCGTGGGGCCTGGGCGCAGGCAGGGTGTGCGGGATGCTCGGTCCCCGGGGGGATGCTCCATCCCCAGGGCGATGCCCCAGCAGCCCCCGTGCCCCCCCCATCCGCCCATGCTCACCTTCCAGCGCAGCTGCACCTCCAGCCGCCCGCCCGCCGGCTGAGCGCTCCACCACGCGTCCAGCTTCCCCGTGGGGGCTGCAAGGGTGGGCATGGAGCTGAGAGGCACGAGCGTGGCCGTGCCACCACGGCTGTGCCACCTGGCCGGGCAGGGGAGACCCCCGTGTGCCTCCGCACCCACCTTTCTCGTGGGTGGTGTAGTTCATGCCCGGGCTCCAGTCGCTCCAGTAGCCCCGTGCCGAGCTCCGCCGGCACCGCATCTGGAAGAGGTACCGCGTGCCGAAGAGGAAGCCGCAGTGGCGCGTGGTGCCGGCCTGGCCGATGATGCCGGTGACCTGGGGACAGGCAGAGCGAGGGCTGTGCTGGGGCCGGCAGGGCTGGGGCTGGCTGCAGGGCACAGCCAGTGCGGGGTCCAGCCCTGGCACCGCTCCCGTTGCAGGAAGCCTGGCCGAGCAGGGGCAGAGGGGAGGGTCCCGGCTCCTGCCCTCCCCGTCCCGCTGCCCCCGTGCCCCTCACCAGAGCCCAGGCGGGGTCCCCCGGTGCCCGGTAGCGCAGCTCGCACTGCAGCTCCATGTGCGCGTTGCTCCGCGCCACCTCCCAGGCCACCGCCACGCAGTCGGTCTGGACGGGGATGGACTGGATGCTCTGCAGGGCTGGGGGGTCCAGCTGGGCTGGGGAGAGAGCAGGGGAGAGACCTTTCCCTCCTACGCAGGAAAAACTGATCCCGCAGGACCCCGGGTGTGGGACACAGGCAGGAAAGCTGGAGGTTTGGGTCTGTGGGGGGGCGAGAGCCCGGCGTGGCTGGAGGGGGGCTCAGCTGGTTGGTGGAGAGCCCGTCCCTGGGGGCAGAGCAGGGAGGATGCGAAGGTTCCTTTTATTAACAGCTCATAGGAGCTGGATGTATTATTAATAGAGCTCCTGAATAAATGGGTAATCAATTGCTGGAGAGAGTTGTGGAGTGCAGCAGGTCAACTGGCGGCTCACAACCCGCCGGCACACGCTGCTCGGGCTGCACCGCGGCTTTGGCACCTATTCATCCCTCCAGGCATTTATCATGGGAGCCTGCCCGTAAAATATGACCTAACAGCCCGACGCGCTTTAACGGCTCTGTAATATCCCTCTGTCACCAACGATGAGCTTCCCCAGCCCCTGACCCCTGCGCAGGGCCAGCGGCTCGGCCATCACTCACCCACGTCCATGGGGTCGATGCGGAGACGCTCGGACTCGGCCGTGCCCAGCGCGTTGGCGGCAGACACCCAGATCTCCATGTGCCGGTAGAGCTGGAGCAGCCGGCGCGGCACCGTACAGCGGCTGCGGCCGCCTTCCGGGGTGCAGCCCGTCACCGCCGGGGCTCTGCTCCTGCGGCAGCGAGAGGGGTGGGCTCGGGGAGACCCTCCAGGGGGGACTTGTGCTCTGGCAGAGGGCAAGGGCCAGGAGAGGTGGCCGGGGGACTGTCACCCCCCCCTGGGGCTTACCCGGCACACTTCAGCGCGACGCTGGTGGGGAGGCGGCTGTCGGCCCCCCGCTCCCACTGGCACGTCAGCCCGTAGTCGCTGAGGCTCAGGACGCAGCTGAGGTTGAAGGGCTTCGCCGGCGGGTCTGGGGGAGAGCGGCCGGGGACGAGCCTGAGCCAAGCGCTGCAGCCCCCTCCCTGCCCAGCTGTGCAGACCCTGCCGCCACGCCGCTGCTCCCCAAACCTGCCCTGCCCCGCAGCCCGCCTGCCGGGCACCGCTGTGCCGGGACGTGGCCGGGAACAGCCCCGAAACAGCCATCGGCCATCAGCCCTGGGTGCTGCTCCCTGCCCAGCGCCCCCGCCCAGGGCAGACGCGTCTCGGGGAGGGGACGTGTGATCCCCGGTGCCAGGCTGTGCCTCTGTCACAGTGGGTGACCCGTGGTGGCAGCAGACTTACAGCCCGCCCGGATCTCGGCCACGTCGACGCGCTGCTTGGTCCCGTTCCACTCCACGCAGCACCAGAGCTTGGCTTGCGTGCGGTTGAACTGGGGCAGGGTGAGGTTGGACACCTCCGTGCCCCCCGTGCCCCGCTGCTGGCTCCCGGCCACGGGCTCGTTGTCCAGCATCCAGCTGATCCGGACCCTCCCCGGCTCCAGCCCGCGGCAGAGCTCGCTCCGGATGGTGCAGGACGCCGTGACGGCCGAGCCCAGCATCACAACGGGCGAGTCCACGGCCACCGACGCACAGCCCAGGGTCCCTGCAGGCAGGAAAAAATGTGTCACATCCAGGGCACGGTGGTGACGAAGCCATCTCAGCTCCTCAGCGCCCAGGACAGAGGGACCAGTGCCTCTTCCCTTCGCCGGGCCCCCCAGCCGCTGGGGAGGAAGAGCCGGGCGTTGGGCAAGCTGCCGGCACGCGTGGGCCCCATCCTGCCAGCGCTCCCGCCCGCCAGCCCCCTGCCATGGCCCCGGCTGAGGGGACAGGCAATGGGTGCATGGGGGTGGCACGGGGTGTAGGAGGGTGGCACGGAGCCTACGGCTGTGGGCTGAGCCCCACTCACCGCCGGGGCGGAGGAGCAGGAGCAGGGAGAGCCGCAGCAGGAGGGGGGTCCCGGCACCGCGCCTGGCCATGGTCGCACCCGTGGCTTTGGCATCACCTGGAACGGAGAGAGCAGCTGGTCCTGGAGGGTCGGGAAGGGGCTGGGGACGAGGCGGGCTGGAAGAGCCGCGTTGCCATCGTCACCAACGCTTCCTGGAGCAAAATGTCCTTGTGCCGTCAGAGGCAGCGTCTCCCCCGCGGCGCTGACACCTCCACCCCCGGCTCGGCAGCCGGTGCAGCCGCAGTGCCGGCGTGGCAGAGCGCAGCGGTGGGGCTCTGCGGCGGGGCCCCCGGCACTGCCCGCCACCGGCTCAGCATCCCCATCCCGGGCGCAACGGCCGCAGCCACGGGCTGATCTTATCGCAGGTATCTCCAGCCTCTGCTGGGCAGAGATTTGCGGTTTCAGGGAGGGTTCGTGCCGGGGCCACAGAGCTGGTGAGCTGAAATTGGGAAACAAATGAACGACGGCAGCGCAGCGGGGCTGGTCAGAGCTGTGGGGTCCTGCCTGTGCCCCCTCCCCTGCACCCCCCTGCCCGGCCACCGGCTCGTCCTCTGTCCCGGGCTGGTCCCACATGTCCTTGGCGGTGCCGGGTTCTTGCCCCAGGATGTGCCCGGCTCTGGGTGCCCACAGCTCCTCTCCCACCGAGCCGATGTCCAGAGGCAGACGAGGGGCTCGAGTGTGGGAAGTGGGGGAGCAGCCGCCCCCAAGCACCCGGCACATGCGGCTGTCCCAGGCAGGGGACAGGGCAGAGCAGCCCATAAGGCTCAGCTGGACCTGAGCACCGCACAACCCATCCCTCCCTCTCCTCCATCCCTCCCTCTCCTCCATCCCACCTCTCCTCCATCCCTCCCTCTCCTCCATCCCTCCCTCTCCTCCATCCCACCTCTCCTCCATCCCACCTCTCCTCCGTGCCTGGTCCGTCCGGCCGCCGCTCACCGCCTTCTCCGTGCGCTGGCCCCCGGCTCCCCGCGGCGGGCCGTGCTCAGCCCGTTTGCTAACATGCTCCTTTCGCCGTTAGTTCCTCAAAACCAGTGCCGTTAATTGCTGTGACTCTCTGAAGAAGGTGATTGCAAAACACTTCCCTGCAGGCTGCGACCGCCTCGCTCGCCGCAGGAAGGAAAGCCCAGCGGCACACGCGTCTGCTGCCACGGGAGCAGCACCCGGCACCCACCCTGCCCACGCCGACAGCCGGGACGGGGCACAGCTGGGACGGGACACAGCCGGGATGGGGCACAGCCAGGACGGGGCACAGCCAGGATGGGGCACAGCCAGGACGGGGCACAGCCGGGATGGGGCACAGCCAGCCGGGACGGGGCACAGCCAGCTCCTTGCTGTGACTCCCCTACGGCCGTAGGGCCAGGGGACATGGCAGGGGGGCATATGCTGGGGGACATGGGACTTGGAGGCAGGGGTACACCCTGCCACGGCTGCCAGCGCAGCACGGTGCCGCCTGGGCATGGCTGGCATCCCCCAGCCCACTCTGGTGTCCTCACCGAGCACTCACGGTGGGGTCCCGGGCTTGTCCCCATGTCCCCAACCCTCTGAGCTCCAGCCCCCTCCTGGGACCTGCCTCCCAGCCTCCCCACCTCGACCTTCCCACTGGTACCACCCCATGCCCACCATTATCCCGGGTTTTTCCAGCACTCCTTGCCCGGGACCCTGCCCGCTGTCCCTGGGGGTCCCACCGCTGGGACATCGGGCAGCTCTGCCCCCACACCAGGCACCGCAGCCCCGGCCGGGGATCCCCGCGTCCGGCAGGACGGGGCTGGAGCTCGGGGGGTAAACAGGGGATTGCCCAACGCTCTGCACGCTCGCAGCCTGCGCAACGCGGCTCTTGTGCAAACTGTTTACTACGGGGGCGGCGGCACGCTTCTCGCCCCCAGCGGCGCGTCACCCGGCGCTCACACAGCCCCACGCTGCAGACAGCGGCGGGGCCAGCGCAGCCCCCCTCCCACATCCCCAAAGGCAGGGTGGTCCATGGGAGAGCAGCCGGGGGGGATGCGCGCCCAGCATCACCCCCTGGAGCTGGGCTGCTGGGCGGGGGGAGATGCCCAGGGGTGCAGCCAGCCGCCGCGCAGCCCTGACGGCCCAAGGGAAGGTTTTTCCCCCCAATGTCCCCTGCCCGGGGTCTTGGCCCCCTGCCCGGAGCGAGCGGGGATGCTCACAGGGGTGTGCGGGGGCACGGGGCCCATTCCCGCAGCCTGGGGCGGGGGACCTGCCCTTGCAACATTTCCCGGGGGTGTAGCAACCCCCCGTATTCTGGGACGGAAGCGGCTCGCAGGCTGTTTACCAGCCGGAGCGGGAATGTCTGCGTAGCCATGGTGACACGGGCATCGCGTGGGAACCGGAGGGCAGCGGGGCTCAGACACCCGGCAGGACACAAACACCCGCTGCAGCCCCACACCAGGGTCCCTGCGGTGGGAACCGCATCCTGGCGTATGGATGGGGCTGTGCGTCCCACCCAGCACCCGCCGGACCAAGGCTCACGCGGCACAAGCTCCACAGGGCCAGGGTTTGTCCCCGAGGAGCTGCGACTGTGCCAGTCCCTTGGGGCACAGCTCTCGGCATCGCTCCCCAACCTGCGCCTGGGGCAGCGGCCCCATCCCGAGGGCAGGGATGGAGCGGATGTGCCCCACGCCGGCGCTCTCGGTTCCCCTTCGGCTCTGAGTCACTCTCACAAGCCCGTGGACCCTCCCTGGGATGGGGACAGGGGGACAAGAGACAGGGTGCCATTCCCGCAGGGCACCTGCAGGGTCCCCGCCAGCCTGGCCGAGGGGCCAAGGGGGCAGGAGGGTGTGTGGGGAGGGGGCTGCAGGGTGCCAGAGCCAGCGGGGTGAGGGAGGGTCCGGCGGGATGCCGCAGCAGTGGTGCAGAGGTGGGGGTGACACAGGGACACGGTGCAGGACAGGCTGGGGAGCGCCATTTGGAGGGAACGGGGGTGCTCACGGCCTGAACGCGGCATATTTCGGGGTGACGGTGGGGCAGTGGGGTCCCAGCCCGTGGCGCAAGAGCCGCCCCCATCCCAGGCTGCCCGGCGAGGGGGAAGGCGGAAAGGGGAAGCGGCCGCGGGGCTTTTCCCGGGTTGCAGCGCCTGGGATGGGACTGATGGCACTGGGTGGGGGGGAGCCGGCCGGCGCAGCCAGACCCCTCGGGCAGCTCTCGTGGGAATGCACAGGTAGCGCTGGGGATGGCAGGCAGCGACGGATCCGGACGGAGCCTTCCACACTGGAGGCACCCCCAGCTCTGCCGCCCCCACCCCGGGGCGGAACGTCCCCTCGCAGGGGCTGTGAAGCGGCTCCATCCCTCGCCAAAGCTCCTGCCGGGCTCCGAGTGTGACGCAGGGTTGGGGCAGCGGGACCTCCGTGCGCCCCACTGCTGCTGAGCCGCCCGCCACGGCATCCGGGGGCAGGGGGCAGCGGGGCCGGCGAGCCCCCCAGCCAGCACCGTGCTCCCACCGCTCCCCGCTGAGGTGCCGGGGGGCTGCCGGCTGCCTCCATCCCTCCGACTGTTGTCAGCGGCTCTGACGGATCCCTGCCGGGCGGATCATTGCCATTAAGCAAAGCAAAGGCTGTTACCAGCTTCTATCAGCTCGGCTGTCAGCAAGAACCAGCTCCCCAAAGAGATTTTCCCTTTCTTCTTTTCATTCCCTACAAAAATAAAATATTGCCGGCCGTGTCAGAGCAAGATCTAAGTGCACAAGCTGCTGCAGGCTCTGATGGCCGAGGAGAGCGGCTTAATTGCCGCCTGACATGATTAATTCAAACAACCCACCTTGCTCAGCCCACCAGCAACAGGGGGCTCCCGGCACGCGGGCAAGGGGAGACCTTGGCAAGGCAGCGCAGGGGACACAGGGGACACAGGGGGACACCGGGAACCCAGGCTGCCAGCACGAAGCTGCCCTGGGGAGGGGACCATGGCTGGGACCCTCCTGCGTCCACAGGCTCTGGTCACCCCATCCCAAAGCACCGGTGACGCCCACGGCATGTGTCCCCACCGCTGCCACCCGGCTCGTCCCCAGCGAGGATTGATCACAGGGGCTGCGGGGCTGACCTTGAACAGGGCTCCTGGCACATCACCGTAATTAATGAGGCAGGAGGATTAATTGTCTGTGCTGTGGGGATCTGGGGAGTCTCTGGTGGGCACGGGGAGGGGGAGGACGGGGCGAGAGGGGCAGAGTGCTGCCCGTGCTGCCTGCTGTTAGTCACCTCTGTGATAAAAGATGCTCCAAGGATGCCAAGAGATGCCAGCTCCAGCACGGGGGAGCATCCTTGGGAGAGACCTCTGTGGGGCCACGTAGAACCTGGATGTCCCTAAATGATGTGCTCTGCTGCCCGGGTGTCTGCAGCAGAGGAACCCAACGGCAGAGCCCCCGTGCCAGCCCCTCGTCCCCCCACACCCCTGGAAATTCCCACTCCTCAGCTCGGATGCGTGGATCACCTTCTCCTCTGCCACTGCTGAAAAGAAATTTCCCCTCTTGGGGGCTTTTCGTGCCCCCAGACCCTCACCCCCCCGTGCCCGCGGAGCCGTTCAGCAGGTCTGACCCGGCTGCCAGGCGGCACGGCTGACCCCCGACACTTCCCGGCACTCGGGCTGCGAGCACAGCGCGACTGTTCTTCTGCTCTAATAAACACCCCGGACAGTAATAGAAAAAATCAGCTTCTATCGGGAGAAAAACACAACGGAGATGATTTACTCAGAGTCAATATTCGCAGGTGGAGGCTGTTGGCCCGGGCGGGTGCTGGTGGCCACTCGCTGCGGAGCAGCCGGACCGTCGCATGGAAACGGGGAAAAACCCCCCGGCAGACCCCCCCCGCGCTCCCACTGTACAAACACAGCATCCCGGCCGCGCTCGCACGAGGACCCGCAGCGTCCCCCGTCCCTCTGACCCTGGGACAAGCTGCGGGGCCCCCGAAAGGCCCTGGGGGGCTGGGGGTGTCCGGTGCTGGGGGGAGCGGCCGTGGGGCTCTGGGGGGCTGGGGGTGTCCGGTGCTGGGGGGAGCGGCCGTGGGGCTGAGCCCGGCTCGGATCCGGCCGCCTCGGGCTCTGCGGGAGCAGGAGATTCACGGTCAATTGAGCGGCAGCTAATCACAAAGGGCAATTAAATGACTGCTTCTCGAGGGCTATAAACTCCACGGGTTGAAATCCAGAGACGCACGGAAATAGGAATCCAACCTGCAGCCTCCAAAGGTGCTTCGTTCCCCATTATTTTCACCAGCTGCCTCGTCATTCCCCTTGCCCCTCTCCTGCCGCTGCCTTTTTCCACGGCCAAGAGGAGCCACAAACGGAACAGGGTCAGTGGCAGCCCCTCTGGCTCCTGAGGAGCGGCTGCATCCGTGCCCTGCGAGAGGGGACCGAGGGGTCAGGGTGCCCAGCGCATCCCCCCAGCAAACCCCGGCACCGCGGCACCATCCGCCTCCGGGCGCGCCTGAGCCCCCCGCACCGCTCCGACCTCCTCCCACCATCATCCGCAATTTCCTTGAAAGCTCCCAGGCTTCGCCGGGGCACCTTCGCAAATGAAGAGAGAAGAAAACAACCAGGTCTGCACTTATTCCACTAGAAATTAATCCCCCCCCTTCTTATTTAAAGGTATCGGTGAATGAGGCCAAGTTGTTAAGTGACAAAAGAAAAATGATTCTCGCCTTCCAGGGTTATTAAAATCATGTTCGACTATTTTAGCAGCCACAAGGAAGCCCAGATAATGACAGATGATGGTAATACGTCTCCAGCACAGCCCGGTCTGCAATGATACCGCCCATATCTCTTGTATTACCACCAATTACCCAGCGGATAAGTACAATGAAAATGAACATCCCTTCTGGGGAGCTGCATTTGCTGCTCCGAATCCCGTCTCTCCCTCTCCCAGCCGGTGCAGGAGGCGGGTGGCTGCTGGCTGGAGCCGCTGCCGTGCCCGGCTCTGGGGCTGGGGGAGCCCCACCGTCGGCCGCAGGGATGGGTGCCCAGGGGTCCCCTTCCCACCCACACCGGTGCGGCTGCTCCCACGGCAGCAGTTGATCCTGTTAGAGCGGAGCAGGAATTGCTCAGATCAAGGTGCCGTCTGATCCCACGCCGGACCCACTCCTGCTGCGGCACCTGGGCGCTCAGCGGAGGCTCTGATTAACACCTTTCATCTGGATTCTATTATCTTTCACTTTATCCAGGTCAAAAAGCAGGAGACAATATCTTTTAAGATGAAAACATAATCTTTCGGAAAATTGAAAATACAGATCACTGTTTGGGCAGCAGCTGTGCGCCCTCGCTGCCGGTGCCCCCAGCCCCGCGCACGTGTGGGACGGCTGCACGTGGTCCCCGCGGCGACGGAGCATCCCGTGCCGACGGAGAGCAGCTGGCGTCGGAAAAGCTCCTGAAAAGCTCCGTGTGCGTGTGTGCAGCGGGTGTGCACGGCCGGCGCTGGGCAGCCTCAGCAGAGACCCCCGGGAGACCCCCTGCCCGTCCCGACACCCGCCTCGGGGGGCACTGCATGTAAAACCCCCCGGACGGGGCCAGGACCCCCCGGAAAAGCTCCAAAGCCCTTAAAGCAGCTCTTCGAAAAGCTCCTTAAAACAGATCTGCGTGTAGGGGAACTCGCCCCGTTATTTTTACATTAAATGCCTTTATTTCTCCCAACCCAGTGCAATACAGCTGCGTACGTTTGATGCGTGACGAACGGCCCCGCCGTGCTCTGCGCTGCTCTATGATGCTCGTTACTCCTCGGAACGCATCCTGCCCTTCGTAGCGCAATTTTAAATGAGTCATTAAAGAGCATAGGTGCATCTATTAATTATTGCATAAATATTAATGAGCTCTTAATGGCTGCAACCCTGGAAGAACACGTTCCCAGGGAGCCCGCTTTGAGGAAGGTTGTTCACAGCACTGACCGCCGGGCTGGGGGGAACCGACACGCCGCGGCGGGGGGCTGATGGCGATTGGGGTGATGCCAGCGCTGCCGGGGAGCCGGTGTGGAGCTGGACCAGTGCTGCGGCCACCCCGGGATCCCTCGCTGAAACCCCGCTGCAGGGAAACCGCGTGGTGCCTGCAATGGGACAGGGCAGGATGGGGCAGGACGCCCGCTGCAGCCGCCGGGACCCTGCAATTCCCAGGGGAGCTTCTCTGCAATGGGACCGTCCCTGGGCATCGCCTCGGGGGTCACCCCAGCCTGGGCTGCGATGGGGCTGCTGGTGAAGGCGATGGAGAAGGTGGTGAAGGGGCGATATCTTTGGAGCCCTGGGACGATGCCGGTTCACTAGGGTGATTAAAGCTCTTCCTGGCCTTTCCTTAGCGGCGTTTTGACGTTTGGTTCTTCAGGAGTCGCAGCCTGGTCTTCCCGGGGAGAAATGTACAGCCACGGATTTGGCAGATCCCAGCAGAGCATCATCACCTCCTCACACAAAGCCGGAGCCCTGAAGGCACCTCCTGTCTGCAGGGGAGGGACGCGGTGGCCTCAGCTCCAGGTGGGGGGTTCCCAGCCAGGGCCCCCCGGGAGTCCCCTGGGCTGGGACCTTTGGAAGTGAGAAGCGCAGAGTCAGAACTATGGGTTTGGCACATTTTCATCCCACCCGCAAACTGCCTTTTGCTGCATCCCCACGGGAGGACCTGGTGGGCAGAGTCCCCGGCGGAGCATCACCCTGAGCAGCGGGTCCGGCACACCCCTGCCCCGGGAGCGAGGGATGCTCCTGCACCGGCCGGAGCACGACGGCTCCTGCATCCCGCAGCTGAGACTGCTTCGTCTCTGAGCGGCGTTTTATCCCCGCGATCAGGCAGGAACAGCCTCAGCCCAGCAGCACACACACCCCGGGAGCGGCTCCGGCATGAATATTGATGGGGCAGCAGGTTGGGGGGAAGACACACGCTAATTTAATCAGGGTGACAGGAGCAGGGCTCCCCGGAGGCGCCGCGCCGCCGTTTCCTGACATTAGCGTTACTCGGTGTCACAAGGCATTTTTTTAATGGAGCTTGCCAGTAAAATCATCAGCCTTCTCCGGGGTGAGGAGGAATTTGTTTCCCATCCATTACGATACCGACAGCTCCTCAGCTGTCATTAGCGCGCGAGGGGAGAGCCGGGGCAACACGTCGGGTATTTTTAGCAGGATGACATGGATGAGAAACATATTCTTGCCTTTCAAAGGCAATAAACAGCCTCTGTCGTGCAATGTCCCCCGGGGGACGGGTGCCACCAAGCCCCCCCCCCAGCATGTGCTGGGCTCCGGCTCCTCCCGGGGCGAGCGGGGGCTGATTCCAGCCCAGCAGCTCTGTGCTGGGAGGAGTGTTTGGAGGGTCTGGGGGGTCCTGGGGCTGGGCTGAGGCAGGAGCATCGCTTCCCCAGGGATGCCCGTGGCCCCAGGGGTGTTGCTTGGTGGGTCAGAGCCCTGCGTGCCCCTTCTGGAGCTGGGTGACCAGCAGGAGGGCACGACGGGAGCCCTGGGATGGATGTCCTGGACCAGAGCGGACCCAGCTCCCCGCAGCATCTCGGGTACCAGTCCCAGGGGCTGACGCGTGCTGGGGGCACTGGGTCACAGCACCCCCAGATTTGTCGGGTTTGGACGCTGCCTGCCTGCCCCGCTCCTGACCAGGGATCTGAGGCAGTTTATCGATTCGTTCAGCGAGCTTCGCAGCTCACCTTCAAAGCCTCTTGACTCCGCGGCGAGCAGCCCTGCTCGGTTCTGCTCCCGCATCTCCCACCTCCAGTGAAACACGAGGGGGTTTCTTTCCTTTTCCTTTTCCTTTTCCTTTTCCTTTTCCTTTTCCTTTTCCTTTTCCTTTTCCTTTTCCTTTTCCTTTTCCTTTTCCTTTTCCTTTTCCTTTTCCCTTTTCTTTTCTTTTCTTTTCTTTTCGCTGTTTGGTTTCAGCGGCCGAGAGAACAAAATCAAACCCCCTCCTCAAGCAGACAGAGGGGCAGCTGCAGCTCCTTCCCCTCTATGGCAGCTGTGTCACCAGCCGTGTCACCAGCCATGTCACCAGCCGTGTCACCAGCTGTGCCCCGTGGCACGAGGGACACGCAGAGCGGGACTGCACCCTCTGCTCCACCAGACCCTGAGCCGGGGGCCGGGGACAAAGCTCCAAGGCAGGTGGGAGCGCAAGGATGCGCTGCTCTGTTTTGGTTTTATTTCACGATCATTTTTTTCCGAGAGGAAAGAATTGCTATGGCAACTTCGGCAACAGCCGAGCTCCCGGGAGAGTGGCTGCAAGTGAAACTTGCCACTAATCATCTGACAATGTTAATCTGCTGGATTTACATAGTAATTAATGTCAAGAGGCAATCTACAGTTTGAGCAATCAGAGTTTCTGCGCATAAAGCCAGACTCTGCAGACAGCAATATATAACGTGTGTACGAAAGGCATTTAACCTCTTGTGGGTTTCCTCCGGGGACCAGAAGGGCCCCACACCCAGCCCAACACCCCAACGTGGTGCTCGGAAAATCCTCCCACCCCCCCACAGCCCCCGGCTCCCAAACTCCCCCTCGTTCCTCCTCGCCCTGAGCTTCCTCCGCTGCTCCCGGAGCCTCTGAGCACAAACCTCCCGCTCGGGTCCAGCCTTTGCTGCCTGGGAGACCTCGTGCATCCTTTCCCCGATGTGACCATTAACTCTGCAAACTGCAGGATCCATTTCTAACCAGGCTGCCCTCGGCCCCCCCATTCGCTCTGCCTCCCCCAGAAGCACCCAAATCGCCCCGCTCTGGCTGCCCCCCCTTGTCCCCCATCCCTCTCCAGCCGTTCCCATCCCAGTTCAGGGACGTGGTCCTGGGAAGGGGCCAGGGGAGCAGCGGGGGACCTGGAATCCAGCCCTGGAGGAGATGTTGGGGTCATGGAGGGGGGACAGGGCAGCTCCACCCGCGGCCAGCCGGGTGTCGAGGGGCTGCTCCCGTCCCCCGCTGCACCCCAGGATGGGGTCAGTGTCTGCCTCCCAGGAAACGCTGCAAACCCCTGGATTAAGCCGTTCCTGCAATCTCCTCTGTACAGAATAAAGCTCAGCTGCATCCCAGCATCCTTTCTTCCTCCTTCCTTTCAGCTGCAGCCAAAAACTTCAGAGGAGGGGAAAAAAAAAAAAATCTAATTGATTTCTTCCGTATTAACAAGTCAATCACTAGGGTGGGTTGTTTTTAATGACTCATAAGCAAGCTTGTCATGTCTGTTAATTAAATAGCCATCCTCGCTCTAATCCGCTGAAAGTTAATCATTTGGGGAATCAGAAGGTGTCGGTGCCCAACACCTCGTTGCCGTCGGTGCCGCCGGAGGGGCCGGGCGCTGCCGAGAGCCCAGCTCCCAGCACATCCCGACCCAGCCCTGCGCCCCCCTGCCCTCCCCGCTGCTCCTCGACAGCAGGCACCCACTTCCCGCTCCTCCTGCTGTCCTCACCCTTCTGTCGAGCTAAATCACGAGAAGGCAAACAGGGCAACCCCGGCGGTGAACGAAGGATGCCGTCCTGTTGCCGCGTGCATCGTGTTAATCACTCGGTGACACGCTGGCTACCGGCCTGGCGCGAGATAACGAGAGGTAATTAGTTACAAAAATTAGGAGGTGGGCAGATTGCCAATTGTTTACGGGCACTGTGGTGATGGGGGCAGCCAGGAGAATTCCTTTTTCCAAAGGGTCAAAGTGTGTTTTAAAGCATCTGGTTCAATGACAGACCAAGGGCTGAGCTCTGAGCGGTGGCAGGAGACACACCGAGCATCCCCGGGGTCCCTGTCCCGGCATCAGCGGGAGCGTTGGAGCACGGATGGGACCTGTCCCCCCAGGGCCTCGGAGCAGCCCCCGGCCGGGGACGTGCCCTGACCCTGCGTGGTGCCGGAGCTGCCGCTCGGTGCCTGGATGGAGCATCCCTGGACAGCACGAGGGTCACCCACCTGCCCCCTTCCCACTCCCCCAGCACCCCCCGGCTGAGCTCCCGGATGGATGTTTCTGGCCCAGGGTCCGTCGGGAGGGATGAGGGGGTGGGTTTGTCGATGGGATCCCGACACCGGCCGGGGAGCCGAGCTCCTGGGGTGTGGGGGTTCTCCATGCTGTGGGGTCCGGCCACCGGCACCGTGTGGAAAGCACACGGCATTTATTAACTGCAGCGGGATGTCAAAGCTTCACACCCGTCCCCTCCACTCAGCCTCGGGCTCGGGGAGTCCCGGGGGAGCCGGCAGTGAAGCACGGGGAGCACGAGCATCCCCATCCCTCGGAGCCGGCTCCTGCTTGCGGCTCGAAGGCAGAGGAATGAGCACGGGCTGATCGCTGCCTCGCACCGCCCGGGGCCCAGACCCACCCCGGGACCCCCCGACCTCCTCCCCAGCGTTTGTCTCAATCAGCCAACAACTCATCCAGAACCAGGGAGAATCCGGGGTTCTCCTGCCCCAGCCCCAGGACACAAAATAAACCATAAAATCCTGCAGCACTTGCAGCAAACCCACGAGAGATGGCAGTGCTGGCGGGCGGATTTTGGCCCCTGCTTCACAGGAGCAAACACATCAGCTGGTGGAAACAATCATCTCACCAGAAACAGGGGCTGTGCTCCTCAAACACGGCCGGGCTGGGGGGAAACGCTGCTGCAGGAGGGGGAGAGCAGCCAGCAGAGTGTTTCCATTGATGGCGACGCCGGTCATCGCACCGAGCACAGACAGCGACGGGTCCCAGCTCCCCCCGGGCAAAGGAAAACCCTCCAACGAGAATTCCCTTGGAAGCTACATCCCTCCAAGTGCTCCCTCCCTCCCAGGCATCACCGGTGCCCATCGCATCCCAGGGCAACGACCACGGCCACGGGCTGGGGACACCCCAGCCAGAGCACCGGCCAGGGCAGGGTCAGCCCGGGATGCTGGCAGCAGCTTGGAGAGAACAAGCAGCACCGGGAAGCACCTGGAAACAACCAGGTTGTTAGAAGAAAAGTGGCACCAGGCTAGCGCAGGACACCGAGCTGATGAAATGCGGAGTGAGGGTGTTGGGTTCATTCACAGAAACCAGCCGCCAGCGATGAACCCCCGGCTGGCTCCACCGACAGCCAGAGCTCACTGAAACAGCAGAGTTATTGTGAGCCCATCAGGTTTATTGTATAAGGGGATGCTGCCAAGATAACAGCTTCTTCCTCCCACTGAAATAATAAAATGCATGTTCAGGAAGTTTGGAATTCATTTCTGTGGATCTGCACCTTAAGCTGCCAGTGAACAGTTCACAAAAGCAGCTTAAACCTGGAGAACTCGGCTGTGCCCCGCGCACAGAGGCTGCTGGTGCTCCCCGGGGGGGTTTGTGTCGGGAAGCCGGGGCTGAGCCCCCTCCACTGCCCCGGAGCCCCCCTGCCCTGGGTTTGGGGCAGGACGATGGGCGATGCATCCCTAAACCTGCTGCATCCCGTGGCCCCGGCGGGACCCCCAGCTGCTCCCGGACCTCCTCCGCCTCCTGCAAAGTCAGCGGCAGCGCAGCCAGGGCCTTGGCTGAATTAATTTTGCTTCAAACCCAACAAAAACTTGCAAGAGAAAGAATCAATTATTCACTAAGCTCTAAAGATAATAAAGATAAAAATTAAGCTTGGGTTTCAAGAGAGAAAATAGTTCGTCTCCTGTTCAAATATAAATTAGGAGTGCATATAAACGCTACACGACTCAAAATGCATTTGAATTCCAGAGCAGCCACACAATGTTCACAGCCACAGGAGTGATCCCAGCCTCGCCCCGCGCCGGCTGCGATGGCACGGGAGCTGAGCGGCTCCAGCACGAGGCACCGGGAGCAGAGAGGAGCTCTGCAGCCTCTTCTCAGCTGCTTCTGAGCGGGTGAATCATTCCCTCAAAGCTCTTCTTGGCTCAGGATTTTATTCCCAAAGTTTATTCCCAGCTCAGACACCTGTGGGGGGGGAGCCGGGACCCCCCAGCCCACGCTGTCGGGGGAGTGCCGCCCAGCGCTGGAGCGATGTGTCTCCAGAACAGCAGGAAAACAAGGGGAAAAAAATCATCTGCATTTTTGCCCCGTTGTGCAGGGAGAAAACAAAGGTGTGGAACAGACGAGCTGGCCGTGGAGAAGCTCATGGCTGGGATGTGCAGGTAGCACGGGGAGAGCTGCTGAGACCAGACGCCCAGCTGCACCCGCGCGGCATTTCCATCAGCGCTGCTCAGAACAATTTAAACAATTAATTCCAGCCTCTAACGGGCACTTGCCCTGTCTGCTGGAGCGGCAATGAGAGCGTGTCGTTCATCACCTGCCACGCTCCCCCTGGTCCCTCATCTCCTCCCCACCATCCCCGGGGGTGAAACACGGCATATGGCGATTGAAACTGCAGCACAGCTGCAAAAAAAGGAAAAAAAAACAACAAAAAAAGGTGGATTTCAGGTTTTTGTCGCCCCTGTTTTCCGCAGAGGGAGTGTGATACTCGGCTGCTCGCAAGCAGAAAGCTGTCAGGGGACCCCAGGGCTGTTGGAGAATGAAAACAAACAAACGCAGCCACATGGCACACAAACCCAGCTGGGAACCGAACCCGCTGCGCTGTCCCCTCCCTGCCCGGGCGCCACGTCACACCTCCAGCCGCAGCAGGGGACACCCGGGGGCTCCGGGATGCTCCAGCCGGGGTCTGGGGCTGGGAGGGGTGAGCTGGGGACAGCACCCCCACCTCCCACTGCCGTCGACCAGTGCTCCCAGTAACAGTGCACGGGGAATTGTGCTGCTCGTGCCCGCAGCACCCTAACTCCCAGCAGAGCGCTGTCCCCTCCAGGATGCAACCCGGGGGCTGTGAAACGGCTCCTGGGAGCGGGCAGGGGGCTGGGGGGGTCTCGGCGAGGAGGGGGATTGAGGGAGGGAGACGGGCAGATGTCCAGCTGCAATAATTTGCTTCTTTCAGCAACGAGGGGCAGGCTCAGGAGTCCCTTTGTTCCTGCCATTTGCTCACTATCGGGATAGCATGCCTCCTTGATCTGAAAATGATTATTTTTTCCTGACAAATCCTCCCGCTGCTGATTTTTCTATTAATCTCCCTCTGTCTCCGCAGAGCAGAGGGGATCGCAGGGGCTGCTCAGAGGCCCGCTCGCTCAGCTGTCCTTGACCCCGGATGGCAACCTGGCGGTAGCAAAATCGCAGAGAAAAGCATTTCCACCCACGTTCTCCAATCTCAAAGCCAATTCTCATCCGGCAGCGCTCGCGGCGCCTCTGTGCTCCCGTCCCGGGAACGCGGCAGCGTGTGCCCCGAGCAAGCAGAAATATGGGAAACACAACTTATGCCTCTGTCATCTCAAAAAGAAAGCGTTATTTCTGGCTAAAAATACTCAGTTCGAACAATGATTAACTGGTAATTAATTTCCGAGCTGGAGGAAGGGGGGGGGTGTGGCCGAGTCCCCTGGAGCTGAGCCCCTGGGCTCCGGCCGCAGGACAGACCTCGGGCGTCCTCGTCACCCTGCTGCCGGTTCAGCACTCTGCAAGAGCCCTGGGAACCAGATCTGTTCGGCGACTCGGACCAGACAAGCATCCAGAACTTGCGATGCAGGTTGGAACCCCCATTGCTTTCCGCTGAGCACTGAGCAGAGCCTAATCCCACCGGGCGGATGGTCCGGGGCTCCCTCCGATCGACTTCACCCGTCCCCTGGGTGCACTGAAGGGAAGAGGGGGGGAATTGAAAAAATGTAAATCCCATTTTAATAGACTCATAAAAATACACAGAGTGATGACCGAGAAAACTTACCAGATTTTATGGGCGGGTGGGCTGCTCGACAGAATATGGAAATGCCACTCAAACGGCAAAGCCGCCCTCCGAGCAAACCCCGCAACATAATCCAATTTATGCCGCTGGCGAGATGAGCAGCCGCAGTAATTCAAGCCGTCTGCATCGCTGTCACCTCCGCTTCCCCGGAGTGCCGCTCAGGGCCAGCGCCAGCTGGTGTGCCTCCCTTGGCATGGCATGGCATGGCTTGGTATGGCACGGCTCAGCACGGCACAGCTCAGCATGGCATGGCACAGCACACCTCGGCACAGCACAGCTCAGCATGGCACAGCACAGCACAGCATGGCATGGCACAGATCAGCACGGCACAGCTCAGCATGGCACAGCATGGCATGGCACAGCACGGCACAGCACGGCAGGGCAGGGCACAGCTCAGCTCAGCACGGCACAGCCCATCCGTAAGGCCGGGTGGCTGCGCCCCATGTCCCAGCACCCTGGGGACAGCCCAGCCGCAGTGAGTGACGGGGACGGTGTCAGGGCAGTGCTGTCCCCAGCCCCAGTGATGGCATCTGGGCCGCTGCCGTGCAAAGAGAGCCAGTGGGAGGGAAGGAAGGTGTTAAATAAACCTGGGGACAGTTTATCTCGGGTCTGCAGGGCAAGAACATTTACTGTTCCCACCGACACCCACCAACACACCCGAAGCCGCGCTCCTGCCCCTGAGGACGGGGACAGATGCCACCCAGCCCTGGTCCGGAGGCTCTCCCGTGCCGGTGTTGCAGAGCCGAACGGACGCCAGCTCGGGCTGGGCACCAGCACAGCCAACGCACAGAGGCACAGCCCCTCTCCTGGGCAGCCCGGGAGGGCAGCGGTTGCCCCGAAGGGCACAGAATTCAACCATCATTTACCACGCTGGGGCATCTGGTGAACCCTTTGAGACCCCACTCCCCAGATTTCTGCGGCGGTACCGCTGCCGAGCGCTCTCCCCGACGGTGATTTAGCCAGCGACTGTTGGTGGGAACAAAGGAGAGGTCTGAAGCTTTGACAGAGATGATCGCAGAGGAGAAAACAGGTGTTGTGCAGGTGAGTTGGTGAAGCTCACCCCTCTAATCGCTCTCTAATTGTTCTGCCTCGCAGTGTTCTGTCTCGAGCCTGTTTTTGCTTGAACATGCTTGCAAAGAGCTATTTTGTTGAAAGAATTTAATTTTTGCCATTATGCTGTCCAGCGCAGTCCAGCTCCGGGTACTTACCACCAATTATCCGTCTGCTGTAAAGGCGATGTTGACACTGAGGTCCTCGACGCATCGACTCTGGGAATCCGCCAGGAAGGCTGGATTCAGGCAGAATAATTAGTGGGCACGGACATACGTGCAGGATGCCCTGGAACTGACGGGCTGTCTCCATCCACTGGGATGTGATCAATTCTGAGGTTTTTCTTTCAGACAAGCCCTGGAGTTTAATTCCATTCTGTACAGCAGGGATTTCTTGTCTGAAATTCACTTTGCATCACGAAAGCCCTGTCTGAGCTCCCCCATTAGCTATTCTCTCCCCTCAGCCGAGAGTCTTAAAGCACTTTACGTGGATTAACTAATTAGCTCTCCGCGTAACCCAGGCTGTAAGTTAATTTCCCCGCGTGCATTATGAGGACACCTCCGGCGAACAAACCCCGCTCCCCCAGCATCCTTCCCCTACCGCTGCTGCAGGTAACGCTGAGGCCGTTGAGGCTGGAGATGCAGGAGCCCAAACCCCCGGGAGGTGACGTGAAACCCAAACAGACACAAACCCCGTCAGTGCACCGGTGCTCGCCGCGGCGCTGGCCCTGTCCCCAGCCAGAGAGCCGGGGCTGCGAGCGGGGACGGGGAGAGGAGAGGCTCCTGCAGCAAACCGGGGGCAAAGGCATCGTGCAGAGCACCTGGCACAAGAACCGCAGGAACAGCCCGAGAGCAGCGCGGGGAACTGGGCGAGGAGGATGGGAGGAGGATCCGGCGGCAGGATGGATGCTCTGCTGGAAGGAATCATTGGGAACAGAGGGGATGCGGGCGCACGGAGGGGCTCCCCAGGGTGGGGGTTATTTAAACTGCACCCGCAGGCTCAGCCTGGGAGGAGCTTTGGAGGGTTTAAAATTCTCTCTGTGTCCCCAGGGTGTGCTGCAGCCTCAGGGCTCGCCCCGGGCACAGGGTGACCCAGCTCCTGCATCCCCCCGAGCAGCTCCATCCCGGGCGCGCAGAGGTTTCCAGCTGGGAATCCAAACCTCAGCTGGGAGCTGCAGGCTGGGTGAGAAGAACCCTCCTTCTCCTACTGTCTCATGGAGCCGGGGAGAGAACGGCAATTCTGCGAATTCAATTGAATGATAAAAATAAACCCCCTCACAGAAGGGATGTCATCCTCTTGAATTCTGCAGCGCCAGGAGCGATTACTCCAGGCTTTTCTACTCCTGCCCAGGCTCACTGATTCCACCATTGTTCCCCGGCCTGCAGGACCCTTCCAGAAGGATGCGAATGGAGTCACTCTGATCAGACAGTGCTGCCTGATTGCGGCTTTTTGCTCTGGACGGGGGCGTTCAGGGGGGTCCCTGCCCTCACCAGCACAGCCCTTGCCCTCTTCCCCCCCGGCCTGGCTCCTTCTGCAGCCCCTGCCCACTGACCCCCCATCCCCTGAGCCCCCATCCC
>WKFP01014987.1:706786-721328 GCA_011057875.1 Pterocles orientalis | reverse complement strand
CCGCATCCCATCTCCTGGCGAGGGAATAGCAATTCCCCTCGCACAGAACTGCTCCGAGGCTGACTGTACAAAGAGGAGAAAGTAATTACGGCTTAACTGTGCAGGGACCCCTGGGAGCAGCCCGGCCGAGTGCAGGGGGCTACTCCCCCGAGTAAGGGGCGAGTTAGCACACCTCCGCCCAGGAAAGCACTCACACAGCAGCCCCCGTCCCGCCGCGCTTCATTTGCTGAATGCAGCTCATAGAGCACATGGAAACCCAGCAAAGGCAACGCCGGGATCTCTGGGGAGGGCTGGATGCTGGGGGTTTGCACTCGGGGGGACGGTGGCTGGCTGCCAAGGGACCACGGAGCCCTGCAAGAGGGACACGTGCCCAGGGGCTCGGCTTCTCCTGCTGCCTCGCCAACAAAGAGCTGGGCAGCGGGATCAGGGCGAGATGCCGTTTCTGGTGAGAGGGTACCCTGCACCGTACCCAGCACCGTACCCTGCACGGATGGAGCAACACCCAAACGGCGGGTGGCCCTGGGCAGGAGGGAGATGCAAACCCTGTTCCCGTCGCCCCGTGGGGCTGAGGACGAGGCGGTGGAGCCGGTCCCCTCATGAGGCAGGGGGAGAAAATGTTGCAAAGAGAGGCAGATCCATGCTCGGGAGAAACCTGTTTTTCTCTCTGCCCTGGAAACAATCCAGATTTGCTTCTGCTCCCAATTTAAAAACGTTCTCTTGCCACGGTCAATTATTTTAAATCCTCTCCACGGACTGTGCAGCGCTCAAGGAGCTGGCACGGGCAGGAGCCGCGTGTCTGCACCCGCACCGGGAACGGGGAGCGACAGGCTCCGGCTCCTCCCGGGGGATGCCATTAGGCGGGACCCGCGCGCAGGGATGGAGATGCCGCCGTTCCGCTGGCAGCAATTTTCCCCGCAAGCATCCCCACAGCCCGCACTCCCCTCCACCCCCCTAGACAGATCTGGGGGCTCGCTGTGTTAAAGGGAGGCTTGTGTTCCTGCCACTGAAATGACAAATACAAAATGAGACATTCTTGTGCCAAAAGATGCATTTTTTCCCTGTTTGCTCTGTGTTTGTCACCAGCTGTCAGCGCCGTGCATCCCGCGTGCCCTCTGGCCAGCTCCGCCGCCGGGATCGCACCCGGGTCCGAGGAGTCCCCTGCTCCCGACGTGGGGAGTTCTCATGCTCATTGCCATGCAGGCTCCGTGCCTTCCATTTATCCTGAATCGCTGAAACGCCATTACGCTGGGAGGAAATGTGGAAACCTCTGCTGGCATTCGGAGAAACGTAACTACGCCCATACGGCATTCGGAGCAAACGATCTCTTTTACCTGCTTTTACCCGGAACAAAACAAGCCCTGGGATTCCAGCTCCCTGGCAAAGCTAATTACAAGATATTCATAAATTTAAATATTAGCTATGCAAAGATGTCTTCTAAACAACATTAATGTTGTTCTTTTCTTGTTGAACAAAAAGCATTTAAATTAGTTTATTTTTATCTTTTCAGGAACAGGGACATTTGTGCTGACGGCAGGCAGCCTGGAGAGCTGGAGGCTCGGGGATGGTCACTTTGGGGTTTGCTTTTAACAAAACAGAACAAGGGGAGATCTCAGGGCAGCACACCTTCCTGAACATCTTCTTCCTCTTGCAGGTTTCTACAGACACCAGGAAAATAACCATGCTCCGTGCGGGTGCGAGGCGGGTTCCCGGCAGAGCTCTCTGCAGTTATCCCAGCTCCAGGGTGCTGTTCCCCTCGTGTCTCCCCGCGCAGGAGCTCCGGGACTCGCAGGTGGTTTCCCCCAACACCCATCCCGCGTCCTGCGCCCTCTCCCTGTTTGGCCCCGGGAAGCCGTCGTGTGCGCAGCCATATGGTCCCCAGCAATCAAGGCTCCTTTCTGCCTCATTTCTCCTGCAACCTGCGCAGTGATTTCTGCATTAAGCTTCGAGCTGTTAATTATTATCCATTGCAACACGGCAGACAGCGGATTATTTCGTAATAATTCGGGACAGCTCCTCCACGGCGGGTCGTGCAGTGGGTGCAGCTGTAATCCCTGCGGGAATACGGATCCGCGGGGGAGTCCGAGCATCCCTCTGCGCTGCCGCCTGTCCGGACGCCGGCACACGCTGCGCAGGACGGGCAGAGCAGCGAACCCCCAGCCACGGGCTCTGCCCAAGGCCAGGGCTGAGCGAGGGGATCACACACTCCCCCGCTTCCTCGGCGTCTCCTTAGCCCAGCTCGCGCCCTGCCCCTGCAATGGGATTTTCCAGTAGACTTCTTCTCAAAAAGGAATCACCTGCCCAGCCCGCAAAAGCCTTTATCAGAGGGGAGGCATCAGTTAATATGGGTTAAAATAGATTTTTCTGAGCACAGAGTATTGCTTTTTTTTTTTTTTCTAAACCTAAACTGCCAAGTGATGCCTTGAAGATGAGATTAGTTCATTATTTATAAAAGTAAAATCCCTCAGAATGTATTAAATATGAAAACATTGTATCGGGGTGTAAGATTTGCGAGGATTAGGCTCTGAAGTCGAGACATTTATCTCTGAACGCGTCCCATTTGCATTCATTACATATCCTGCTGTACCTCTAAACATGAAAACTGATCTGCAGAACAGATGATCAAAGCAGGGAAATGCAGATCAGAAAACATGCTGTGTTCACTTAGGAATGAAAAAAGGCTGTAAAAAAAAAATAATTGTCTGATATTCCAGTACATGAAACCGTAATGTAAACCCCCGCAGCAGCGAGGGGGAAGCTCGGAAGCAGCTGACACTGGGTTTGGAGACGCTGCCGAGGGTTCCGGTGTTTTCACAGAGCTTCTCCAAGCCCCTCGGCAGGGATGCCCCCGCGCTCCCTGGCCGACGGCGGGAGGGACCCTGCCTCCAGCGCTGCCTGCAGCCCCAGCCACGGCTCCCGCGGGGCCACCCCCAGAAACACCGTCTGTGCACCCGCATCCCCCAGGGCTCAGTGCACTGGGATAACGGCGGGCAGAGGATGCTCCAGCCCACCCCAGGGCTCCCCAAAACCACGTCAGCCCCTCTGGAATCCGTCACTGATCAGGACCTTCCCGTTCTTTTGCGCCGGCTGGATGCTGCATTAGCAGACACAGCACAGCGGTAACACCGCACCTCCC
This sequence comes from Pterocles orientalis, assembly GCA_011057875.1. Taxonomy (NCBI): domain Eukaryota; kingdom Metazoa; phylum Chordata; class Aves; order Pterocliformes; family Pteroclidae; genus Pterocles; species Pterocles orientalis. The sequence goes on along the minus strand of WKFP01014987.1, from coordinate 718,195 downwards.
CTGGGCAGCACAAACAGCATCAACCTCATCCCCAGCCTCCCAACTTACCCAGTGTTTTAAGATTCATGAAAAAAAAAAATCAATATTAATGATCTAGAGAGCACTTTGGCCAGCTCTTCAGCAGCTCTCGGATGGTAAGCTATCCAAATCGGTACAATTTCACGTTATTTTTAGCACTAATAATTGGTGTTTAACATTCCCCTGCGCTCCGGCCGGAGGGGAGCTCTGTCAGCATCCCGATAGGGAAATCCTGTGCGGGAACACCTCCCTGCAATCCTCACTGAGTATTTCTGCCTTTCCTACCCGCACGCTGTGTCACATCCAGAGGCGGTCAGCAAGCTTGTAGCTAAAACCTCGAAAAAAGGTGAAATTTCAGGTGAAATTTACCGAAATTTAAAAATACCGAATTTAATAATATCGAATCTATTCTATCTGGGACTAATGTCAGGGCTGCTGGAAACATCCCCAAGTTTCACGAAGCATCCCAACGAGTCTGGAATCCCTTTAGGATGATTTATGTGTTTGGGAAGAAACCAGGCTCCCAGGCTCCCGCTGGCTCTGACCGGGACCGAGCTCTGCCGCTCGATTTCCACCGCGATCCGCACCCTGCGCTGTTCGCACACCTTCCACCCCAACAGCATTTCAGTGCACAGCAACACACAACGGGAGAGTGACAGCACGGTCTGCAGGATCCCTCCTGGGTTATTCCTCCGCCTTATCTCCAGCACCCTCCTGTCCCCAGAGCATCCCGACCCCAGACCAGCGGTACCGTTGCTCCCAGCCCCTGGGTAATTCCGGGGAAAGTCGCAAAACTTGTCAGTACAGCAACAGAACCGGCGAAGCACTGTCACAGCTTGTGCTAACTGGTCCAAAGCTCTTTAACATAAAACTCCCTTAATAGAAATTTTGTGACAGATCCACGGAATTATCCATTATTTGCGAGAGAGGCGGAAGGGGATTTACATGATGCATGTGTTCTGTGCGGCGCCTCGGGAAACCGCTGAACAGATCAAGAGCGGGGGGAGCGGCGTTACCGTCAGGGTTTGCACGATACATCAGCCAGGAGCAGGAATGTTCATCTTTCTACCCAAAATCTATTTGCAAAATTAGCGGAACGCTGTTGCTTCCATGCCCTGTTCTGACACCAGTGGTGTAAATCAGCGGTGTAAATCCTCTCACCTCTGCGGGGAACGGGAGAAATAATTTTATGAACCACTGTCTGCTTCCCAAAACATCCCTGCAACCAGAGCAGGGAGAGGCTCGGAGGCCAACAAGGCTGCAAACAAAAGGAGGCGTCTAAAGAGCTGCTGGCACCAGATGGGGACGACAAGCAGGCGGTTGTTTTATCCTGCTGCCTGCTCCGTCTGCATCTGGTGCTGAGCACCGAGAACGCTGGGGCTCGGCTCCCTGCCTCCGACTCTTCCACCTGCACACACCCTCGGCTCCTGGGCTTTTCCGGAGCATCGGAGCACCACAGCCCCCTGGCACCCGGAGATTGCCTCTTGCTGCGAGCAAGCTTCCAACCGAACCGGTAAATGAGCGGAAATATTTTCTCCACCTCTCACGTTAGAAACCTCGTTGCTTTCACCTCCCCTGGCCCCAAGGTGAGCTGCCAGGACCCACGCGCACGCCTGGGACACCTCGCTGGACGGCAGCCCGGCTGCTGAGATTTCTCATACGCAAAAACCTCGCTGTACGTTTCCACTTCATGGACGAAACGGGAAATAAACCCCAGCCTCTCCCTGCCCGGACCGCTCCTGCTCCACGGCCAGCCTCTGCCCCGCAAAACCGGACCCCGCGGCGCTGGGGGAAGCCGGGCTGCCCACGCTCGCCGAGCCCAACCCGGGATTTTTCCTGCAAGAAGCCAGGAGCTGCTCAGCTCAGCCCCGAACAGCATTGATCCCTCGATAACAAACATCTGGAGCTCAGCCAGCCAGGATGAGAGCACAGCGCGGGGACGCTGCAGCTCCCGGGGGTCGGGGGACACGGTCCCCGCTGGGCTGGGCGGCAGGAGCGCCGTGGGCAGTGTGATGGGATCTGAAGATGGGATCGAAAGGTGGAACTGAGCGCCCTGGCAGGACAAGAGACAGCTCCGGATGCTCTGGAAGAGAGGCAGATGCATGCAACGGGCGGTCAATGAAATCTGCTCAAACCCCATTCTCCTCTGCAGCAAACCATTGCCCTGAAACCTCTTTATTCACTTTCACAAAGGCTGAAAGCTATTTTCTGGCACCAGATCCCCCAAATTTCCAGTTAATAAGCAGGCTTTGTGCTGTTGACCTTACCCATGCTGGCACAGCCGGGTTTTCCAGCAGCGACGAGCGGCCAGCAGCCAGCTCGTGTCACGTTTTCAAGCGCCGCAGCCTGGAGCCGAGAGGGGAAATCATACAGCAGCGCCGGTGACTGGCACCCTCGGCAGAGCTGTGGCACCGCTACACGCCGCTGAAATTACTTTTGGACGCTCTGTCAAGCACAAGATATAAATTGCACAATGTTTTTAAATGTTTTGGAGAGATTGCCTTTTGAGTGGCACCCTCCATTTCGGTATGTCCACTAAGGTGTAGAGAATTCATTTGCATCTTTCATTTTTATCGGCGTCTTTTAGCCAGCCTGGACCAGGAGAGCGCATCCAGCTGTGGGGATGATGCCAGAAACGGCTCAGCCTCCATCTGCTCTAAGATACAAATTTGATTTCCCTTCATTTTTATTTTCACGTCAAAATTTTTTTTTCCCTCTTTTTCAGCATGCTTTTCTCCTCCTCTTTTATCCCCGGCGTAAATCGGATACTATCAAATGAAATGAAATGGAAGGGAATGGGCTGCCTGCAGCTATTCGCTGCATGGGAACTAAATACACCTCCTAATAAGACATTCCCTCTTTATTTTTAGCAGCGCACCGTTCGTATCTTTCCCGTTGTTGTTGAACACTTAAGTGATGCTGCTGTTAAACATTACGACTTTCTCTCCTTTGCTTAATTACGTGCCAATCAGCGCGGAGCAAAGCAGTGCTATCAGCTGGTGGCTGGATAAATACTGAGTGCCGTGACGTTACCACGCAAATGGGCATTTCCAAAGCTCAAATTATTTCACCCTCGGTGGAACCACGTGCCAGCCGTGCGTCTGCGGAGCGGCGGAGGCAGCCCATGGCCCCCGTGGCCAGTTAGGACCTTTCCAGCCCAGGTAACCCCTCCTGGTGCTTGGAAGAGAAGTGATGATTTTTGGACATAATTGCAAGAAAACCCACTTTTTTTGCACCCAGTTGTCTTGTTTTCGGGTTGCCAATGTAAGGCAGGAAGGCAGATGTACCCTGAGCCACCCGGACCGCCCTGGGCCCCCGGCTGTACATCAGCCACAGGCTCCAAGAGGCATCCAGGTCGTACCGGCTGCTCTCCATCCCCGTGCGGCTGCGCTGCCGAGGGATCCGTGGAAGATCAACAAATCTTCGCCTTTTTCTTGCATGTGGATTTTTTTTTTTTCTTCTGGTGTCTTTGCTCTTTGTTGTTGTTTTTACGTAGCTGGAAATATACTGCCGGCTTCTAACGAACAGCGTGAAACCCGTACGCTTCCAAGGCTCTTGGGTCTCGCCGAGTGTCTGCTGCTCCCCGCGTACTGCTGGGATGTATTTGCCAGCATTTCAATTAGATCATCAATAACCCAGTGCAGCTGCTGAGAGAAGAACTCAGATGTTCATAAATGTTATAGTCCATTAAGTTCAGATACTTCAAAGGCAGTTTGGAAAGAAAGTCGTTTGTTAGGCTGAGTGTCAGGACGGCAGAATGCAAATCACCCTGGATGCCAAAGCAAGGGATTAAAAAATGGAGTTTAAAGGTCAAATTAACTTAATTTGACCACTTCTGACACATAATGCAACTCCCTGACTTTTAAAGCATTGCAGCCGTTTGCCGGGGTAAGGATCCCTGCAGGGCGGGATGCTCGGAGGCAGCGGCTGGGACGTGGTGCAGGGGGGGTCTGTACATGGACCTTCCCCAGCTGAAACCCTGCCCTTAGAATTTGAGAAGCAAGTTAGTGCTTCAAGTACAGCAAATACTTAAATAACCGATTCACACCATGAGAGATTTTTCCCATTTTCAAATTTTTTTTCCTTTAGAAGCCTTTTTTTCCTTTAGAAACAGGAACGCAAACATCGGGGTGAGTTACCAGCTGATGGGAAACGTGGCCAGCTCACCTTGGAGGAAGGATGACACGACAGAGAGAGGGAGAAAAACACTCCGTCAGCGTGGAGCTGCCAAACCACAGCTGAGATTCAACAGCAGAAGGAATCTGGGCAAGGCATCTGCCTGCAGCAAGCGGAGCTGCATCCACGGTGCCGAGCAGATTGGCACCGACCGGGGGGAGCGGCGTGACAGATCCTGTCCCAGAAACAGACGTTCACCCTCTGCCCACCGCGCTCGTGGATTGGAAAGACTTTTCTGCAAAGGTGGGAGCTTTAGGAGGCGTAACAAATGTTCTCCCCACCTGGCAGAGGCAGGAGCGTGCGGCTAACCTGCCAGATCCGTCCTTTCCTGCAGATCCATCATGACGTGCACATATGGCAGGAACGGACACCCCAGCCCCTCCCCTGCTGACGGCCGTCCCGCTGTTCCTTCTCAGAGGCTCAAGGTTGGGCTGGTGAAAACATCTCTGTGGCTACTTCCCTGGAAAATTCGGGGTTTTGTTTAACAGTTTTCCAGCAAATCATCGCTGCCACAGAGCAAGCTCCAGAGTTCTGGATATTCATGGCTGGTGAACCAGTTACGGCAAATCTCTTTGCCAGACTGAGACCTGAAATGTGATAGTTTTAAAATTTCCTTCAAAAAACAGGGCAATTTCCCCAGAATCCCGGGCGGGCTGCTCGGTGTCTGCAGGGTATGGCCAGGGCTGGGAGCGGGGCTGCTGGCGGCCCCTCTCCCCCCACTCCCCCTTTCTGAAGTCCGCCGGGGCGGCAGGATCAGTCCCTCCTGCAAAGCCATCACCTCAGATCTGCTTCATCACTGTCACCGGTGGTCCGACGGCAAATCCGTCTGAGAGCAATTAGGAGACAGGAGGAGGGAGACAAGCTTTGGAAATGACTCATTAGCAGAATGTTAACGAAGCTCTCAGCTCAGCCCTGGGAAGCGGGGAGCAGAGCAGGGCTGACACCCCCCTGCACCCTGCTTTGCGCTGCCTGCAGCCTCTGGGGATGTGGGAGCATCCTGAGGGAACGGGGTAGGACCAGAGCGAAGGCAGAAATTCTGAGCCAGCTGCCGCACCCACATTTCGCACGGTACCTGTGCAGATCTCTGGCAGCCGGAGCCGCTGCCCTGCTCCTAGATGCCGTTTATAGCTGGAGGGAAGATGGGGACGCACAGTTCAGATGAATCCCGCCGCCTCCTCTTCACAATCCCTCCTTTAGGAAAACCAGGAGCAGTGAAACATGGACTTTGTGGAGTTTCTGGTTCTTCTGCCGCTTTGTCACAGCTCAGTCCCACTGATCTGCTTTACCTTTAACGTAAAGCTTTCTTTAATTCATACCTTTTTTATTTTTTCTTTTTTAGGTGCTGTTGTTTTCCACGCTGGGAGGGATGCTGTGCGTGGGGCGGAGAGCTGCCCATCGGGGCCGGGCCAGGCGGCTCGGAGGTGGCTCGGGACCCGCGCTCCCATGCCTGGCAGCGCCCGGCTCCGTCTGACGTTGATTCCCCATCAGAGCAGCTCGGGCAGAATTCAGATTATCAATTTCATCAGAGTCGCGAGGCAGGAGTGGAATTTGATAAGCGCGCGCGATGGCTGATTAAGATGGAGAGAAGAGGAGCCTCCAGTTTAACTCCCAGCTGACCTTTCGAGAGGGAGCCGGCGTGCTGGAAAATGCCATTTGGAGCTCTTAAAGGTTTTATGCCCCCGAAGATCTCAGAGCTGTTTAAGGAGGATGATATTCAGCTCGCTCGTGTCCTGCCAACTCCTGCTTTCGCTCCCAGCAGCGGCAGCCTCGGTGGGAGGCTGGGAAGGATTTATGAAAGGTCAATATATGAATGTGCAAAACTTACTGAGTCTGTCAGGGGATGGGGAGAAGATTCTGCACCAGCTCACTGAACAGTCAGCCTGCATTTCCACCCGGTAGGGCGGCAGCTGGAGACACTCGCCATGGCTGCAGCGACGCTGGCTCTGCTCAGCTGGGCACACACACCTCGGCCGGCACCCGGGGTCTCATCAAGCTGCGGAAAGGAACGGGCGAGAACAGAGTCCTGCGCCGGCGTTCCCCAGCCCCTGCAATCCCTCCTCCATTGGTCAGCGTCCGCAGCTTAACAGGGCAAGTCCCTGCTGGGGGCTGCTGCAGCCAGGACCCTCCAGTGAAGGGGGAAGCGTTCCCAGTCCGGCCAGGCTGGGACGCCCTTTCCCAGTGCTGACCGCTCAACATCTCAGAGCCACCTCCACCCAACTGCAGACGTGTAAAGTAAAGCTGGAAAGCAAACCTAGCTCCGAGTCGAAATGCCAGGGAATGTTATTGCTTGTTTGCAGGATCACAGCATCTGCAGCTTTCACGGGTTTGGTGGAAAGAGAAAGAGAAAGAGAAAGGGATGTCAGTGGAGCAGAGGAGCTGGTGAGCCATCGGCATCTGCTGCAAAGCTCGTATGAATATTTCATACCATACAACATGAAAAGTTTGCACATGTCTCTCAGGCTGGTAGCGTGGTGCTGTGTATCGCAGGGGTAGCGGTGTTCCAGCAGGAACATACGACAGGAATTTGTTCCAGGAGTTCAGGATTCTTAGCTGTGATTTTGTTCCCATTCAGCATTTTGACAGGCAGCCAGTTAAACTTCAACAGAAGAGATACAGTGAGAAAAGGCTCCTGCTTCTCGGCATCAGATGCCAAGACCTTTCCCATTCTGCCCCCACTTCTGGTCCCGTGTCAGGACCGTGCGCTGGGACCAGCAGGGCTACGGACCAGCCAGGCAGGGGGTGTACAAACGGGGCTGGGGAGGGGGCTCCTGACCCTGACACAGGCTGCTCTCTGCTCGGTCCTGATCTACAGCCCCTCAGCTTTCGGAGCCACCAAAACAAAGATCAAATGCTTTCTGCACCTGGTTGCCAGCAGGGACCGAGGCAGCAGCACGGCGGGGCTCAGGGGACCGGGAAGCCCATCTGCGGGAACGCTGGGGCTTCCCCACTGCTTCCCTACACCTAAAAATATTAGCGAATTCCTCAGTATTTAAATTCCTTTCAAGAACTGAAGTGTCATTAAGTTTCCCATTTTGCCGCAATTCACAATTAGTTTACCTCATTAAGCATTGTAAAAGCCGCCGCAGAAGCACCTTGGAGGTTATCCATCACCCGCTATGGCTCCGTGCGGCGGGATCACTGCGCAGGCGGAGCAGGAGGCTCCCGGGGACCGGGGGCTTGGCATCGGCACCACGGAGCCCTGAGCACCGGGGGGACAAAGACACACCGGGGTCCCCCCTCGCGAGCACCCGCGGCCACCCTGCCTCTCCCACCAGGACGGTGCTGGAGCCCCAGCTGCTTTCACCAAATCCTTTGCAAATATGAACCCAATGTCAGCACGAGCCCATGGCTGCATCCTAGGAGAACGATCTTTGGCTGTTCTGCAGGTAAGGAGCTCTTGTCCCCTCAAGCCATCCCGGATCTGTTCTGCACCCTCCCTCTTTCTCTACAGCGTGAAATTCAAGGGGGGTAGTTAAGTTTGACCAAAAGGCAGCAGCTCCTCACATCTTGCAACCCCTGGGCCGGGGGTTTAAATCCAGGGACAGGCTCCTGGTGTTAAACCAAACCTCTGTCCTTGTCCCTTGGGGACCGTGGTATATCTGCACGGTTCTTTTAACTCCCAACAAAAACAGTCCACAGGTTGTCTCACACTCCTGTTCCAGGCTTCACACTGGGGAATTTGGGGGAACATTCAGGGAAAGCCACCAGAGCTGTCAGTCTAGTGACGTTTTTACCCCAGTTCACGGAATAAACCCACACACCAGCAGCGGGTATTTGGGTTTCAGTCGCTCTGACAAGCACGGGGCATCCTGCCAAGGAGCCGACCGAACAGAACGGTGGCAATCAGCCCCCAAGTTCTCTCTGCAGAACCGTGCCCTGCTCAGATTTACAAATGAGATTGCTCAGCGAGGACGCACCCGCTAATCCCTGTGCACACGCTAATTAATCCCCGTGCACACGCTAATCCCCGTGCACACGCTAATCCCCGTGCACACACTCATTAATCCCCGTGCACACACACACCTGCACCCACGCCGTGCCGTCTGCGCTCACAGCCACCCCGTGCTCTGCCCTGTGCACGGGAGAAGGACCCTTCTCCATCCCTCTCCGGACACCGAGCTCACACCACGGAGGAACCGCGGAGCAGGAGGCTGGTGGCGGGTCTGCAGCTCCAAGGAGCCGGGCACGGTCTCTGGCAGCTCTGCTCCGCAGGCTGTGCTGTCAGATGTGGGCTCTTCGCCCATTAAAGTTTATGACACAAGTGTCAATAAAGCCCAAACCAGCAAACAACCCCGGCAGATAAAACACGAGCTGTGAAGCGTGGGAGGCTGCTCACACCTAATGCGAGGGGACAGGGAGTCGATGAGCCGCAGAAAGCTGCCGGGAACGAGTCGGCTTCGTTCTCCAAAACCAGTTTTCCTGCTGTAGGGACGTGCTCGGGGATGGGTCCCCGTGCGGGGCATGCAGCCAGGCTGCCACCGCGGCATCCGAACACCCCGTGTCCCCTCGGGGTCAGCCTCAGCCCCGCTGGGACGGGTCCTGCCCTGACGTCCCATCCACATAGTTCTGGTGATTCTTACAGAGAAGGCAAAAGGTGATCCCCCAGCCAAGGAAGGGTTCCCACTGCACATGTACCTCAGACTGTCTCCAGTTCCAGCCTCATCTTTTCACGATGAGAAATATGTTTATAGAGCCACGGCACCTCCCGACACCCGTCCCCAGCTCATGGGACAGGGCTGGGTTCCCTTAGAGGCTCCACCTGCCCCGCACAGGGAGCCTTACCCAACAGTCCAAACACACCCACAGGGAAACGGGAACCCACTCTTCTGCTTTATTGTCTGGGCATTTGGAAAGAAAAATGCTTTGCTTCTTCCAAGAGGAGCTGTGATTATTAGAGAGCTGTCTGTGTTCATTCTCACGGTCTTCCGACACGGGCTCCAGCGTGACCGGATTATCGACCAGCTGTCCGACAGCAAACGGACGCGATGCTGCCGGGCCAGAGGGCTGAGACGAGCGAACGCAGGCGGGGCCCCGGCACCTGCTCCGCTCCTGCAGATCCTCCATCGAATCATCCCGCTAAGGCGATCCCAGCGAGCCACGCTGCTCCGCCCGTGAGCCTGGATCTTTGGAAAATGCCAGGAAGCCTCCAAAGGATGGGCAGCATCTTCCCGGATACAAATTTCTGCCCTGGGAATTTGGCTCAGGGTGGAACACGGATGGACGCGGAGCCAGGGGAGGGAGCAGGGCGGTGGCAGTGACCTGCTGCAGTTCATCGCTGGTTTTAATAACCGTTCAGGATGCGACCAGAGCCCTGTATTTACTAATTCCCTTGACTGGCAGGCATGTGTTAGCGGGAAAATCGCTGTTTCAATAACCTGCCTGGCTCCGTCATGCAGAATCTCGAAACGGAAACAATTGTGCCTGTCACAGCCCCGCGATAACCTCCGGCGGGACGCGCGTCCCTCTCTGCCGGGCAGATAAAGCCACTGCTGATGGGTAACGCACTGGGCCACTCAAACCATCTTGAGATTGTCTCTTGCTTTGCTAATTAATTTTATCACCCTTGTCATCTTCTGCTCAAACCCAGGCAATCCTAAGCCTTGTAAAATTGATTTCAGGGCAAAGGAGGGACACGTGCTCCTTACGAGCCAGCTCCAGTTACAAATCTGAAGCACTCGCTCTCTGCTTTCTTGCATCAGCGTGTTCTAAAGTAGGACGCAGCACTCGGATCATTTCTATTTTGGTACCTTACAATGTATTTTTACAATGTTTTTTTCCTCCCCCTCCCTTCTTTTTTTCTTTTATCAGAGACAAACAACAGCTGTGTTACTGGCACAGTGCTGAGAAAGGGAAGCGAGAGGTTAGGAGCGGCACAAAGATAAGCAGTTCTGGTGTAAATCAGATCCTTCTCAAAGCCGAGATTAGAAATTGTCACTTGTCTACACATAGATGATGATTTCTTGCCCTCCCTTTATGTGCAAGGCACTTTGATTTTCCATTCAGATGGTTTCTGAACGCTTCACTTTGCAGTGGCGAAGGCAAGGACCAACTCTCCATCCACACCCTGGAGGGACCGAGCCTGACCCTGTTCTCAGTACACACACACCGCACAGAAAACCTCGCCGTGACGCCACCGCTACAGCAAAGCGCGGATTTAAGCAGCGAATCTGTCCTGCGGGCTCTGTGCTGGCCACCAAAAGCCTCCGATGGGTGCTGAGCCAAGCCCAGGGATGGGAATGCCAGCAGCACGGGGAGACGAGCATCCTGAACACACACCCACGTGCTGCAGAGCTCTGCACAGGCTGCCAGGTCTACCCGAGAGCTCAAACCTGGCTTAACCCAGGCACAGCTGCAGGACATGGGGCAGCTGGGATGAAATTCTGCTGCTTCAGGCGCATCCGTGGTCCATACGGTGCCGGGACCCCAGCGCCCTCCAGCAGCGGCCGGGCTGGATGTGAAACCCCTGCGCCCAGAGCCTGGTGACAGGGACAGCTCAGCACAGCGATCACACGCCTGGCTTCTCGGAAAGCTGAAGGATGATCAATAGTTGATTAATCTAGTGAAGAAATTAATGTATTAAAAGCAGTGACTGATGTCAAATCCATTCTCTCCTGCTCATCGATTTCCTTATTTTTAACCTGCGTGTGCCAAAGTTATGAAGTCCCATTCCAGTGCGCGGCGAGTACATTCATCTATTTAATTTCATATGGATATAATTTACTAAGCAATGTATTTGATTGAGTAAATGTGGTGCCATCGATTCTGCGGCTGAATTATCTGATTTGATTGGCACCGTGTCCCGTTTAATAGAGAAAGCAACCAATCCAATCAGTAATGTTGGTAATTGGGTGGTTGTTCTCTAAAGAAAGATTACCCGAGTTTACAGAACTACCATTCCTCGGCTGCAGTGTAAACCGGATAAATTTCTGCCCTGGATGACCACGGTGACATTTGTCCGATGTAACAGAACGCCGGGCTCTCCAGCGCAGCGTGGAGGGTTCTCAGCAGCATTCACAGAGCAGCTCCCACACAGTTCAATACACAGCCCAGGCAGCAGGTCCATTAATTAATTAATTAACCCTCAGAAGACATCGAGAAATGCCGCAGACGCTGATGAACTCACAAGACAGCAGCCCTGCCAGCCCCCGGAGCTCCTGCCCCAGCTCCACACCGTGCTCCCCCGCACCCCAAAACCGCGGACACCAGCCCGTGAGG
>WKFP01014987.1:672720-684690 GCA_011057875.1 Pterocles orientalis | reverse complement strand
CCCCCCCCCCGGGGCAATAAACGGGGCCCGGGCCCGGGCCCGGCCCCCCCCCGGGTCCGCACCGTGGGGCTGCGCAGAGCGGCTCCTGCCCCGGTACCGCTCCCGTGCGGGCAGAGCGCGTGGCGGGCACCTGCAGGACGGGTGGAGCTGAGCACAGCCCCGGGGCTGCTAATGGTCCCAATGAGCTGCTACCTGGGGCTCCCCGCCTGCAGCTGGAGCCCATCTCCCCCAGCTGCACCCTCAGGCTGTTCCGCCATGGCATCATCTCCTTCCGGAGCTCTGCCCGGTGCTGGTTACCCGGGATGGATCCTGCGCTGACCCCCCGGCTTGTGCTCTGGGCTTGGAACCGCTCAGGCCCTATTGCTGCAGACCTCCCAGCGCTCTGGGCTGCTGCCCTGCACCACCTCCAGCTGCTGCTGCTGCTGCCCTGCACCACCTCCTCCTGCTTCAGCTGCTGCCCTGCACCTCCTCCTGCTCCTGCTGCTGCCCTGCACCCCCTCCAGCTGCTGCTGCCCTGCACCCCCTCCAGCTGCTGCTGCCCTGCACCTCGTGCTGCCCCCCGACGGGCCCTACGGACGGTGGGATGAGCTGCCTCTTCCCTAGACGTCTCCAGCTTGAAGCCAAGCTCCCCATTGCAGCCATCACTGGACTGGCCAGGCCTGGGCAGCCAGCTGCTGGGATGCTTTGCTGGGAGGAGACACCCCTGGAGCCCCAGCACGGGAGGAGACCCCTGTGCGCTGGCTCCCGTCGCTGTGCGCTGGAGCACCCCGGGACACGCTGCTCCTCTCCCCAAGGTAGGACATTGCGGGGCCCAGGGCCCGCGCGGTTGCGGGTTGAGCAGAGGCTGCGCAATGGTCTGCGGGCTCGCAGCAGGAGGTAGCGGGGTCTGTGCATTGTGGAACTGGGAGGCACTGAGCCTCTGAGCAGCTTCCCTGGAGATGTGTTAAGTTCTGTGTTTGCTGAAGGCTTTGGGTTCATGGCTGCGTGTCTTCCAGGCGAGGGGGTGCGCGGTCTGGTTTGTGTGCTGGTGTGCGCTGGCGGGACTGGGAACAGTGGTGCACTGGTGAGGTGACCCTGGGGGTAGTCAGAGGCTCTGTAAAAGCAGCTGAACAAATTGATGTTTGATGGAACACTCATTGGTAGATAACTGCTTGCTTTTTCATGTTTTTTTATGTGTATAAAATGTGCAAAATAAGCTGTGTCCTCTTGTAAGTGAGCTGAGTGCAGGAACAAAAAAGGAGCAGGCTGGTGATTTTTGGGCTGGTGTAAGCAGGAGCAGATTTCTGAGTGCTGGGCAGTGCGAGGCAATGGCCTGTCTGCTGAGGGGGAACCATGCAAGTCTAACAGCTTTTGCAGTCTTACCAGCCAGGGACAGAAAACTTGCCCTAGCTGCTGATCTGTGTGTGCACCGCCTGTAGCCAGGGCTGAGCAGGATCCCCTTCTCTCTGGAGATGCTTTCTGGGGTGGTCCTGAGCTCTGCTGAGAAGGGGATCCTGCCATGGGACAGATAATGGTTGTGCGGCCGGGGAATCTGTGAAAGGTGGGTAGTGAAGGGATTCAGGTTATGGTGAGAAGCGCAGATTCGTGGCTTGAGTTTGTGGGTTTGGTCCTTGAGTCCCCGCTATGGGTGCTGGTGCTGCCTGCCTGCACCCCCAGGCGTACAGATGTGTGATTTACGGGAGTCTCCTCAGAAGTCAAGAGCATCTGTTCTGCTGTTTCTTCCCTCAAATGGGATAATCCGTGTAGTTTTACTATAGACTGTATTTCCCAGCTCTCCTCATTTCTTTAAATTGCTCTGTGAGTTGCTGAAGTCATCAGCAGAAATGCTGGAGTCAGCTGGTTTTTAAACATTTAAAATGATATAAGACCATTTTCCTTCAGAAAGAACCTTTAAAAACTTAATTATTCTTTTTCTTTTTCCTATTTCTCTTTCCTTTTCTCTTAATGACGGGGTTGTTGAAACCTCCCATTAAAAGTCCCATAAAATAAAACAGATAAAGAAATAAAAAAAGCTTAGAGCAGGATGTGACAAAGACTTTCTTGAAAACATCAGGCGTCTCGCTGCTGATCTATTGCCTCTTCGTGCAGCAGAGGAGGAAGGAAGGAGGAGGGACGGGTTGCTTGGGGGTGGCTCCTGTGTGTTATGTGCCATGTTAATGCCTCATAACCAGCGTTGCAGCGGGATATGTGCTCTCTGGAAACCACAGTCCCTGGGCTTTTGTGGGGGAATTTAAAAAATCTTTATAACCGAAGTGCTCCTGAGAGAAGTGTTGCAGGCGGTGTCAGCCCAGCGTGTCCTCGGGCTGGGGATGGTGTAGGATGGGGATGCAGGGCTGAGTCCTGACCTTCAGCGTGCTGGGACGGGGTCCAGGCTTGTGTCTCCTGCAGTTTCCAGTTAACGAGCCTGTTCCAGCCGAGGCGATTTTTGGGGTACTGAGGTCAAAGGCAAAACTTCCCCAGAGTTCATTTTCAATGAGGAAACCAAGGTAACTTGGGACGTGCCCAAGCGGTGTTTGTGTTTTATTTCTGTGTTCCCAGACACACATTAAATAGATTGAACATAATAACTTAATTGTTCACCTCATCCTTAATGAAGATTGCTGTTTCCTCTTTAGAATTGCTGCTTGAAGATGCGTTAAAGCTCTTTCTGAATGGTTGGGGTTGGGAGTAGGGGTTGCTCAGAGACAGTTTCCATTTTACTGCTGCGAGTCTCCTACAGATACACGGATCCTGCTGCTGCTCGGTTCTTCAAAGGCAGCTTCCCCAAACCCAGTACAAGCAAAGTTAAAATAGAAATTGCATCCAGCTGCAGCGCCCTGCATCAGTGATCTGAGCGGATCACCTGCGCCAGACAGGGCAGGGCTCAAGGACGTCTAGACGTCTGGGGCATCCTTCTTTCCCCCTCACCTTGGGCTTGGCTGGGTCGGTCCCGCTGGGAGGCTGCTGCGCCCGGTTGTGTGGAAGGACTGTGCTGGGTTGGTGCCTCTACCAGAAGCCTGTCGGGTGTTGGTGGGTTAGGAGCGGTGTGGGGGTCCGGGGGCTCTTTTCTGTCCCTCGTTTCTGTGAAAGCACTTTCAGTTTCTGCAGTTGTGCTGAAGGCTGAGTCCTGCTGGTGGTTCTCTTGCTGTGGCAAAGCTGGGGTGTAGGTTTGGGTACCTGGAGCTCTTGTCATTTACAATTATGATGGGTTTTGTTTCAGCGATATTGCATCCGTCCATCCGTCCTTGCCCTCCAGCCGCAATTATACTTTTTGATGCCGTTGAATTGCAAACATCTGGGGAGAATGGTTTCAACACCTTTGATAGCACAATGCGATACATCATTCTCTTGGCTTGGGGCAGGGGCTCCTCTGGCTTGCTCCAAGCGTTAAATCAGATGTGTTGATTGTGAGTGACAGAGCCATGAAATTGTCTCATTTACCAGATTAACTAGAGTCCCTCCGAGCCAGCAGTTAATACATAACCCAGGATCTCCATCCGTCTATTCATGACAGGGGTGCAGATGACTGAGCAGGGTGGGAACTCAGGAAACCCACACCAGTAACAAAAATGAAAGCGCAGATCTGCCTCTGGCAGACTCATTTTGCCCTAAAGCTGCATTCGTCTCATCTCAGTTATTCCAGATGTTGCTCCAGTAACTCATTCATGACAGAAAATCAAACAAACAAATGAAAAATTAAAGCTATTGTTATCCAGCTATTCCATCAGGGTGTTTTTTGTAGTTCTTTGCATATTTATAGTGTTTCTTTAGGCTGTGTCCAACCAGAACAGATGGCTGATAGGTTGCACTGATCTACCTACTCCAGCAAACTGGGCAAGTGTCCATGTCTTCAGCAGATGAGACACTGCGGAGTGGATTTGGAAAGAAAAATACATTGTACTTATTGAAAGCTGTTTTCAATTGCTTATCTTGGTTTTTTTTTTCTTGTGGTCTCTTTCTCCTGTGCTGTTCATTATCCCTTCTGGAATTTAAATGGCACATTTTGTGTATGAGAGTTAACTCCATTTGCTGGTAGAATTGATGCGTTCCCACCCCCTGCGTGCGCGGATATAGAGATGTAGACGGAGATATGAATGCAAGTCACTCGCAGGATATTCTGAATGCTGGGATATTTCTTTTCCTCCTTTATTTAATTTTGCTGTTTAGAGTGAAAGGAACGCATTTAAATAATAAAATGAACCACAATGCAAATTCTGCTCTATTCATGGAGTTTTTCTAATTTCAGTTCTTTCTGCAGAGCTGCTATAAATAGTTTTACATGACAATGCCTGAGAAATAGGTCATAGCAAAAAATGCTAATGTGTACACTTGATAGAAGTCATTCCAGACCTCTGATTTCTTTTGGATTGTTTCATAAAGCAAATAATGTGAAGATTAGGCTGGAATTTTCAAGAATACCTATTTGAGAGTGGGAGCCAGGTGAAAATTCCTCTGCTGCTTTTTACCCCAGCTGTGCTCTGCTCAGAGTCCAGTCTCTTAGAGATGGGTCAGGATCCTGCAGGCTGGGTCCTGGGAGAGCAGGAGCAGCAGTAAAATGATTGTATTTTCTTAGGACAGTTGGGTTTTGAGACTACCCCAATTTTGCCGATGCTGCTCTTCTGAGAGCTTGTTACTCGGGCTTTCCTGGGGAGTGCAGCGAGGACAGCGGGAGGTTTTGCGTGCAGCAAGGGCAGAGTCCTTTCCACTTCCAGCAAATCGCCTTGCATCTCTCTAATGTTTTGTTCTGTGTGTAAATCTGCTTAATTGTCAATGCAAGAAGCAGTGGGGGGAATAAATCTCTGCAGGCTGTTCAGCTGGCAGCATGAACCGGGAGAGGCAGGAGCAGGAGTTCACTGCACTGTGCACGTGGTTGAAGGTTTTTTTGGCTGGCAGACCTGGCGGCTGTGTGCTCTGCTGTGTTTGCTTCACCATGTTGTGGGCTGGCCAGGGTCTGGCTGCTGGAGGCAGCCTTGTCTGCTGGTGCAGTGGTGGTAGGAATGATCAAGTCCCAAACAGACTTTAGGAAATCGAATCAGAATTTATTAAGCAAATGGAGGCAGGCAAACAGGCCCTTGGTGAGCCGGGAGTCACCGCTCCACCAAGACCCACACCAACTGCACCACTTGCCCATTTTTATCCCCTCGGTGTTACAGAACCATGGTCCAACCGATCAGCGCGGATCCAAAATTCACCAATCAATACATGGCACCATATGGCACCATTCCAATTCCAGCTCATCAGCGTGCGGATCCAAAACTGGCCAAACTGACCAATCAGCGCCTGAATCATAACATCCAATCAGTGCACTGGCTTAATGGCCAATCGGTGTGCGGATCTGAATTGTCCAATGGGTGTGTGACTTTATGATCCCAGCAGATGCCTTCAAGCTCCTGCTTTCCTCTCCCTCTGGGTTGTTCTCGGCTCTTGCTCTTGTCCAGGGGTTCAGTCTCTTGGCTCGGTTGCTCAGTCTGGGGGTTGCTGAGATAACTCTCACGTCTGCATTCCTCAGGCTCCCTCAATATTGAGTAATTAACATCTTAACAAGTGAACCATAAACAAAAACCACTCTTAACACCCCGTTACAATTATACAAGGACAATTAGAACAATTAACAATCAGCCTCAGACAGTGGCAGCATTGTCTCATATTGACATGACGAAGCTGTTCAGAGGGGTCTGTGTGTGTCCCAGGCTCTGCCGCACGTGGTGCCTCACCTCTCTGGGGTACGCTGCTGTCCCCCCTGCGGGAGAGGCTTTCTGAGGAAATGTCTGTTTGGAAACAGCAGGTTTTTAAAGGGAGGAAAAACCCATTTAGGTGCTCCCTGGTAAATCTATGGCAGAATGAAGTTCCAAACTGGCTTTGGCATCCAAGTGGGATTTCTGGCCGGGGCTCGGTAGAAGTTTTGGTTTGCTGTGAACGGTCCTGCTGAAACTCTGGAGGTGGGTGGTGTGTGCTAGTGTGGATCAAAGCACAATTTGTTTGGCTGGATTTTGGTAGAAGAGTTTGAGTTTTGCAAAGCTCCAGGCTTTTAAGCTCTTCTCCTAGGGCCTGGGAGCTGGATATTTTGAGACAGGATGCACAGTGCAACTCAATCTGATTTTTTTTTTTTTTTTTCCCTAAAGAGGAACTTCAAGTAATCCTCAGGATGTGTGGGCACTTATTTAAACTGAAGTTTAAGCTGTGAAAAGTTGTTTAGGAAAGTGCTTTTGGGGAGTGGAGGGAAGAGTAATCTTAGAATAAAATATGCACTTTACTTTTTGAGAACTCTCTGTGGACTTCCAAGTATTTTTCATGATAAGGGAATGTGTGTACATGACTGAACCTGAGTATAAAATATGGATGATGAAAACTTACGTGTGTGTGTTTTTGGATTATACCTTATACAAAGAATCAAAAAAGCTTTACCCTCGTGGAGGTAACCTGTGTTTTATTTACATTAGAATAAATTAATTTCTTTGCTCTAAGATGGTTAATGAAACATGACTTGAATTCCTTCAAAAGGCTAATATGGCTGGCTCGTGTTAGGGCACCTGTGTTTAATAATATTAATCTGGAAGCACTGAATAAGGGAGAAAAGGGGAAAAAATAATGCCAACAGAATGCACTTAAAATTAGTGGGAGCATAAATAAACTGTTTGGAATGTGGGAGCCTTAAGTTGGTGCAATACCCAGTAAAAGAAACCAGTAGGAAAAAACTTGCATTCACAGAAGAATAGAGAAATTAAAATACAGTTTAACTCCAGCACTAGTAGCAGTACTACAGTAGTAAGAGATTTTTTTTTGTCTGATGTTGGTCCCCTGGGATGCTGGTGACTGTCCCCCAGGGATCAGGGATGAGGCACCTGCTGCTGCAGGGTTCCCAGCTTGTCTGTTTGGCATCTCTGGGGGCAGGGTGGGATAACCATTCTGATACACGTGTGGATGATTCAGGTCAATAGGAGACAATGTGACCGTTGTCTGATGCTGAGTGTTAATTGTCCGAAGTGTCCTTGTAATGGGCTGTTAAGAGTGGTTTGTTTATGGTTCACTTGTTAAGATGTTAATTACTCAATATTGAGGGAGCCTGAGGAATGCAGACGTGAGAGTTATTTCAGCAACCCCCAGACTGAGCAACCGAGCCAAGAGACTGAACCCCTGGACAAGAGCAAGAGCCGAGAACAACCCAGAGGGAGAGGAAAGCAGGAGCTTGAAGTCATCTGCTGGGATCATAAAGTCACACACTGATTGGACAATACAGATGCTCACACTGATTGGCCATTAAGCCAGTGCACTGATTGGATGTTATGATTCAGGTGCTGATTGGTCAGTTTTGGCCAGTTTTGGATCCGCACGTTGATAAGCTGGAATTGGAATGGTGCCATATGGTGCCATGCATTGATCGGTGAATTTTGGATCCGCGCTGATCGGTTGGACCATGGTTCTGTAACACCGAGGGGATAAAAATGGGCAAGTGGTGCAGTCGGTGTGGGTCTTGGTGGAGCGGTGACTCCTGGCTCACCAAGGGCCCGTTTGCCCGTCTCCGTTTGCTTAATAAATTCCGATTCGATTTCCTAAAGTCTGTTTGGGACTCGATCATTCATACCACCGTGGTGTGCCATGCTTTCAGCAGGAGGTGATGTTGATTTGCACTGAGATTCCTCTTTGGTGCATACTTCTGGTCAGTGTGGTTGGACAGTGAAGCACTCTGGCAACAAAGTGGGTAAAGACATTTGGTGTTTAATTGCTCTTCTGCCTCCTGTTAATTCCTGATATACTCGTAGCAATAAATGCGAGATGATCTATTCCTGCCAGGCTTCCAGTGTTTATTGCTAATAAAGAATGAGCTGACATAAAACCTTAAGGATCTCTTTGCCCTCCTGTAGTGAGTAAAAACTTGATTTCCCTAACTAATAAGTTACCGTCACTGCAATGGGAATGAGGTTTCCAGTCTGCAGTTAAAAAACACCCCACTTTGCTCCATTTACTTTATATAGCAAAAAAAAAAGCGGAACAGGTAGTGCTGTGTGCTAGGAACGGCTGCTTTTTGGCGCAGAGATGAAATCAGCACTCTAAAGGAAGCTGTTTAAGCACCATCAGTGTATCCCAGGAGTAAATCAACGACCAGGCTTTCCCTGGAGATTTTAAAGATGATCGTGGAGACCTTGGGGTCTGGTGCAGAGCACCCTGCAGTGAGGGGAGTGGTGATGGAGCTGGATAGTGAGCAGAGCTGCAGAGGAAAAGAACAGGATTTAGCTCAGCAGCAGAGGAGCCCCAAATATCCGGGCTCACTCTGGGCTCTTGACTGAGGACAAACTTTTGGCAAATGGGCAGAGCTGGTGATGGCTGGGCAGTTGGACCCCAGGGGGAAGGAGAACGGGCGTTTGAAAGAACGGATGAGTTCTTCCCAACCTGATCCTCTGCGGACCCGCAGAGCAGAGAGCAATCTCAGGCAGCTGCTCTATAGCGTTTATCCCAGTGTTACTTAACTCTTGAGCTAGTCTATAATTAAAGCATTTATGTTTCAGATGCTTAACAGGGTGTTTTAAATGTTTAGGTCTTGTAAATGATGTTTATTTATGGTTAGCTAATTAAGCCAGCGGAGTTCAGCTTGATCTCAAATCTAGTCCAAAAGATGAGCAACAACGTTCCTGTGACTCTGCAAGCAGCTGGTGCAGAAAGGATCCCCGCTGGCTTCCCTGGGGTGTGCTGGCCACCCTGCTGGGATGTCGCCAGTCCTCCTGGCTGGGAAATGGGCTATAGGGAAATCCAAGAGCAATTCACTGAGCTGTCTGTCCTGCTGTCATGGGTACAGCCAGGGCTGTAGGGAGGTTTCGTCACCCTCTTGCTGGTGTGTTTGGTGCAAAATGCTGCTCTGGGCACACCCGTGAGCAAGGGGTGTCCTGGTGGCAGGGCTGGGGCTGGGCTGTCAGCTCATTGCTGGAGGGGAGAGGAGAACCATGGGGTGATGGCCCCTCGCAGCCAGCAGCTGGGGGGTTGTGACAGCCCCTGGGGTGGAGGGGGACAGTGTCCTGCTGCTGCGTGGCGTTGGGCTTGTCTTGCACCATGGGATCCAGTGAGGCTGTGAGATGAATTTGGGTTCTTGCTTTTGAGTCTCTAGGAAATAAAAGCAAAAGCTTCCAGCAGCACTACCCAGCAGTGATGATGGCTGTGGCCGCCCCTGCCGTCCCCAGGGCTGCAGAGAGCCAGAGCCTTCCACCCCAGCTTTGGGAGGATGGAGAGCAGGAAACCTGGTGCCAGCACTGAGCACCTTGGCTTGAGCTCAGCCTCCAACCACAGCGAGGGTGTAAGAAGTTAATTGTCTGTCTTTAAGTGTGAACTCCAAGGCTTTCAGGGCAGGAATTACCTTGCCCTGGTAAAATCCTGAGCACAATGGTGTGCTGGCTCCTGCCTGTCCTGTTGTGATGCAAATACTGATAATGCAAATGGAGATGAAGGTAACGAGCTGTCGGCACCATCCAGCAAGCTGAGATGCATTTGGTTTCTGCAAGGTGATAACCTTGGGAGGCTGTGATACCCTTCCACTGTTTCTCAATTTCTGTTTATACTTTACTAAAAGTGTTTGCACGAGGGGTTGGGTTTTAGCATCCTTAAGTTTCAGTTCTTGCTTTTAATAGTATTTGACTTAAAATTCTGTTACTTCATTATAACTGTTCCCAGCCAGACTCAGGTTTTTGTTCATTTCAGGAACCACCTGTGTGTTCAAAGCATGGCTTCAGAGCAATGACAAAGCAGTGTGGATGGACAAAATGGGTTAAATTGGGTTAAATGAGCTTCACAGTATGAAAAGTGGTAGAATCCCTCTCTTTCAGTCCTGCCTTGAAGTGGAACATGTTGCCACCCTGAAGGATGCTGCATCCCTGCCCCAACCCCGTTTCCTTCAGCCCCCAGAAGGGACCGGGGGAGTTAGTTCAGCAAAGGCAGCGCGGGACCTTTGCGGGGGAGCTGAGCGGCACCGGGTGCTTCTGTCTGTGCGGTGTCTGGTTCGAGGGACTGCCCTGATGTGGGGCACGGCCGCGGACACCGGTGCAGCGTGGCAGGACGGGCAGAGGGACCATCAGGGCTGTTCATCGGGGAGATGTTCTGCAGCGCTTTGCGGGAGGGGGAATTCTGGGAGCGATGCAATTCAGATTTGAGAGGGGATTCAGCTCCTGAGATGCATTGAAGCGGCACGTCTGAATCTGAACAGTGTTACCTGGGTCTATGCAAATTTATGGCATAATAGGACATGGAAATGTATGGAAATGTTGTCAATTATTGTAAAGCAAAGGAGCACATAGGTGGAATGTTCCATAAAATGTTTCATGCAGCATTATTTGAATTTCTAGAAAAGAAAACCTGAGAAATATCAAATGAACTGGAATTGGGTTTGGATGTTCCAAGCCCATTACATTGGGATATTTTCTTCAAACTACTTGTTAATCTAACCTTGCTGTACAGAGTTTCAAGAGCACACTTTTCTTTACTGTAACATTATACCTTAACAAATCAGGGAAATGTCAACTCTTGATTTACTGACAAAGCAGACAACTGACATAATTTATCTCACTTGAGATCAGTTCATCAAACTCGGGAACATCTTGGCTGCTGTAAAATCCAGGCATTTGATACGATCGTGTCTGCTTAAAATGCAAAGGGTAACCTACATTTTGAAAATGCTGTAAAAAGAACAAGAAGTGATGCCAGGATGAAAATTTATGAGGCATGGAACCAGGATCTGAATTTAGCATTTGCTGCGGAGCGGAGCGTTGTTACTATCTTGTTTGCACAGTTGAAAACGAGTGTTAATAGAAGAGCGGGAGGGCTGGCTGTTAGCATTCAAGCCCGGTGCCTGCTCTGACCTGGTGCTAGATACGGATTTTTAATGTTCATCCTTGATTTAATGTAACATTGTTTGATAGCAGTGCTTCCTCGTTAGCCAGGCTCTGATTAGAGCAGCACGTGCTTTTGCAGCTCGAGCGTGAGCGCTCGTTGCATTCCAATGCGGAATTAAAACCTATGAAAACACGGCTGAGAGTGTGAGAATATTGTTTAATATCAACTACTCTGGAATTAGCTTTTCCACATCTATCTGAAGATGTTCTATTTAACATACCAGGACTGAAGTGTTCTGGGGGTGTAAGGTGTGTTCTGTGTTTGCACAGCGCGTGGGACGTGGCTCCTGCAGTTCCCATCCCCAGTCTGTCGGCACCATCGCATATGAAATACAGAGGTTTAGATCCTGGTACCTAGACAATGGCCATCTTGATCTGTTTCCTCTTCCCCGGTTTGTGGAAGTGTTGCACAGGCTGAGCACAAAGTGAGATGAGAGGTCATGGTGAAGCCATCAACCGATGGGTTTGGAGTAGTGTTGACCCTAAACCTCATCCAAGGGTGAACCAAGCCTCCGTAGCTTGAACTTTCCTCAGGATTCTGAATCCCAGACGCGTTGGATGCTTCTGGTCCCCGCTGCAGCCGGTGCTGAGCCTCCACAGAGAGGGGATGGGAGCATCCTGAGGCTGCTGCAGCTCTGCCTGGGGGTGTGTGTGCTGGTGACACTCTGCAGGTTGAGGAAAGCACAACGTGGGTTAACATTTATCTTGGCTGTCATCGTTGTTTGTAGCACTAAATCTTCCTCATAAATAAGTGGAGAAATCTTCGCTTCAAAGTGAAAAATTCGTGCTCCGGTTAAACGTCAATTATATTTCCAAACAATATTTATCAGATTTTCTAACGTGTGCTTAGTGCAGTTCAATTTTGTGCTATCAGTCAGCGGCGGAGCTGGGACGTGGGGCTGAAGGTGTTTGTCAGGCGGGAAATGGAGCGTGCGGTCCCGTTGCCCGGGCGGTGTGAGGGGGGGACCACGGCTTGGGTCCATTTTTAATATCAGTGCATTAAAAAAAATAAATCACTGCATCGTTTCTCCCTGCAGAACAAGGGCAGTTGGTATGAATTCCTAAAGGCTGTATTCTAGGGGCCTGAAATGGGAACCAATAGTTTCTGTAATTCTGGGTA
>WKFP01014987.1:615338-646375 GCA_011057875.1 Pterocles orientalis | reverse complement strand
AACAGCGAGGGCAGGACAGCTTCTGGGGAGCCAGAGGAACAGGCTGGCTGGTGGGTGGGCTCAGGAGGGCTGGTGGTGGGGCCAGCTCGCTCTGTGATGCATTTTAAGGCATTTTAATGTAAATCACACATTAGTTGCCTTTTCCGGATGGGCTTGTGTCAGAAGCCCAGCTTCAAAGTGGCCTTTGGTTCAGCTCAGGTGCAGAGTTTGGGGACGAGACCCTAGTGCCCGGCACCTGTGTGTGGGTGGATGCGGGTGTTACGGGGAATGATCCTTTGCAAAACCCCTCTGTGCTGGTTCAGACCTTCCCCTTTCCTCTCTGTGAAGTTCTGTTTGGTTTTTAAACCAAAATTTTAATTGGAAGTCTTATCAGGTTAGTTTTTGAAGCTGGTATTTTGATGGTTGGTGTTTTGTTGTTGTTTTTTTTTTTTTTTAATTCCTGCAACCTTGAGAAAAAATATTTCTGTGCAGGTTTTGGGAAGTGTCTTAAAGCAAATTTTGATTAAAGCTCTAAGAACAAACATGTGAAAAGCGTGCTGTTCCAGGCAGTCTCCCCAAAGTAATCTATTTTTATGAAAAACGTGAATGTGTTCATTTATCCCCATTGACCTCGGGGGCACAGATATCTCCGGTGGGGATGGACACTGGTTTTGACAGCCAGCAGACTCTACCCCAGATCTTCCTCCTTTACGTCCTGCTGTTCCCCGTCAGCCCCGGTCCCGTGACGATTGTCGCTCAGAAGGTGAAGGCAGGGCTTGCCCAGCCTCGGAGCCCTTCAGAAAAATCTGTTGTTGGTTCGTCCAAGTGCTGCTTGGTAGCTTCCTTCCCATTCAGGTCTAGAGATCACTGTGGCATTGATTGAACAGGAGATTCATGGAGGGAAATTAAGCCTCCAGAAGATACAATAATTTAAATAATTGGCAATTTTTTTTTTGTGTATGTGAGAACATGAGCAATGCAGAGTGTTCATTCACTGTGAATCCCTCCAGGACCCCGTTACAGAAGCAGATGAATTCTTATGAAACAAAGATGCTATTTTCATGCAAATATCCCTTCGTAATAAAATACCCAGGGAATAAAGCCGACAGGAAAATGTACGAGGTACAAGCAGAACTGTTTCCAAAGCGGTGCATTTTCCACGCAGCCTCAGTAGCCCTTTACACCGTAGGTGGTGTTGGCAGCGATGCACAACACGGGGTCGGGCTTCACGCGGGCGCTGCGATGGAGCCGCCGAGTCTGCTGCTCGCGCTGCTGCTGGACCGCAGACAGTCTTCTGCAGTCGTGTTGAGATGAGGACAAGCCTTCCCCTTCTGCCGGGTGGGAGCAGAGAGCAGATGGGAGCCCACCAGCCCCCATCCCGGATCGGAGCGTTGTCCAGATCCAGAGTGTTGGAGGTTGACTCCTGGCACAAGGGTGCCGACGGCTCTTCCCTGTTGCTTGGGACTGCGAAGAGGAAAATCACTCCTGTGTGTTGCATGTAATTAGCACTGACTTGGACTGTCCTTTGTCAGCAGTAATTAGTCAGAAGGACTGCGACTCTCCCACCACCGCAGCCCTGGATCCGTGCCAGCATCATTTCAAGGCATCAATTCCCTTATTTTTTCTATTTATACATATTAACGGACGTGCGCAGCCGCGGTGATGGGAACGCAGTCCGTGGTCTGCAATCTCTCCTGACTTTTTACACTGGGGGAAAGCTCCCGGAGTGTTCGGGATGATCCGCGGAAGGCCGTTTGCTGCTCTCTAGGCAGCTGATAAATGGCTGGAGCGCGGAGCCGTCCCCGCTGCCCGAGCTCATCATCGCTCTCCAAATGGCAGATGGATGGCGGGGCGCGGGATGTGGCACGCTGCGGGAGAGGGGAGCGATCGCAGTGAACTCCATCCCGCCCAGTGCTGCGGGTGTCTGTCGTTTTTATTGCAGGGAAGATGGATGGGTTCGGTGCTGGGGTTGGTTTTGTCAAGCTGCATTTCAAACTGTTGGGTGATCTGGGGCTGGTGAACCTTCCTGGAGCTGAGCAGAGCTGCAAAGGCCACTCCTCCAGCTGATGAGGGATTTCTGACGCCCGGAGCGTGGCTGCATCGCCGGGGATGTGAGCGGAAGGGGGATTGCTGCTGCCCGGTTCCTCCCCTTTGTTCGTTGCTGCACAATGAGACCCTTTGCGTGGAGCCCCCATGGCCCTGCGGGAAGGGACGGGCAGTGACCGTGCACCTCTGCCGCCTCGATCAGGGGTGAGCCTGCCCCAAACTGTCTGCAACATCTGTGCTTTGTGTTCTTGCTGCTGTCCTGTGCTCAGAGTCAAACTTTCAACTGAATAGCTTTAAATCCCTTTTCTAACAGGGATGCCCCCCAAATGGATTGTCCTTCTGCACGCAGCTTTGTTCCTGGGAAGAGCGGCTGGGTTTGGTGTTGGTTTTCCTGCTTTGCTTGAATAAATAGAACCACTCCATGTAGGGTTTATGAGAAACAGTTTGCCCCAACTTTTGCGAAGTAGAAAGTTGTTTTTTTGGCGGGGGAACGTAGAAGCTCAATTTGAGAACTTCTGTGCCAAAAATCTCAGGTTATAGATTTTGAAAGTTCTGAGGCTGCATCAAGAAACAGGGTTATTCGGATTTTTCTAGGATACCCACTTCTTCCATAGGATCAAAGTGTGGGGAAGTTCAGCCAGAAAGAAAACTCAGAAAGCCGAGGACATGAGAAATGGGAACCTCCGGGGTATCCAAGGGAAAACCCCAAAGTCAAGCTTGGGCTGACGTGAAGCTGTGCATCTGTAGGTACATACAGGTGCAGTTTCAGGCTTGTGTCGAGGAAAAAAAAAAAGGGATTGTCTTTTTGAAATTGCTAAGTCATTCAGTTCCATTAACATGTTTTCGAATCTGAATATTGCATAAAGGGTTCATTACCTCAGAGAGAAACAACCCGTTAATGTATTCTGGCCACAGCGTACCCTCGTTCACTATGCGAAATGGAGTCTTGGAGATGCAGGAAAAAAAAAACCAGTTAGGCTTATTTAATATTGGGTTTGAAAACCAGCAAAATCAGAAACATCCGTGAGCTTTCAAACCTCCCACCTTGCTCATGTTAATTCATTCTTTCTTTTCAGCTTGCTTTGATCAGATCATTCTTTTCTAAACGAATCTGTATCTCTGAAGAGCTGGATGTTCACCAGCTGGGATGCTCAACACTCGTCACCCCTTCCCCCCCAAAAAATAAAAAATCTATTAGCTAGCAAGAGTCAACTGGTTACTGGGGAGCGTGGAAGCACGGGATGGGAACTGTCTGGTCCCGTTTTGGGCCATAATCATCCTGTGGAGTGTGATGGGACAGCAGCAGAGCCCTGGGGATGTCTGTTGCCCTGGAGGATGCAGAGCTGTTCCTGTTTGTTCTGCGGTCACATCGGAGGCTTCCCTTGCCCCGGTCCGGAGCCAGATCCAAGGGTTGCCCAGCGCCCTGGTCCCACCAAGGTCGAGTCTGCTCGTTCCCTTTGGTTCTTGCAGGGCTGCTGGGGGCGATGCCAGGCTGGTGCAACATTAATCAGTTTTCTTTGCTGTCTCTTGGGCCTTATGAGCGTGATTTTAAACATTAGATGAAAGTAAATTAATCAATGTATAAATTAATTACCAAAAATGACTCAGCCTCAGAGGCTGGAGCAGGGTTCTGTGAGAAAGAAACCTAAATGCCAAAATTAAAATCTCGATTAAGTTTTACAAATAATGGATAATTACAGGGTTCTTTTCTTTTTTTTATGTTCATATTAAATTGTAAGGAATTATTAGATATTTAACTGACATTTATCCAGATAGCCCACAGCAAGTTAGGTAGCGGTTACACGCTGTAATAAATGTCAGCATTTAAAAATTAATTGCTATGCTATCTAACTTGCTGTGGGCTGTCTCGTTAAATATTAATGGCATGTCTAAAAATATGTTATGAGCTGAAAGGATTATTTGGATATGGGATGGCGGAGCTATAAGGCCTGGAGGGGGAAGGCTGTGTCTGAGCATCTTCGGTTCACAGAGGTTGCTGCCTGGCGCGGCACCTGCTGTTCCCTTCCACGCGGAGATAATACACGGTGGAGAAGGGTACGGATGAGCGAGGGAGGTCCTGTCCAACAGGAGTACTTGTATTTATTATTTATTTTGAGCAAAATGCGTGCTAAGTGCTTTGCAGAGAATACCCATCTGAGCATGCCCGGTGTTTGAGTGCAAGCCTGGGAGGGAAAAGTCTTTTCCAGCTCTGACTGAAGGGATATTTTTGTTCTAACTCGGTCTCCCCCCATGAATAACGCATGCTAGCCTCCCAGCAACACAGGCTAATCAGAAATACACGGTGTCCGTGACAAACACGGTGTGCATTCCTGTAATAGAGCTTAAAGACCTTTCCCGTTGACTCCTGCTGTTTAAAGCTGAGGGATGTGCAGTGTGTTTTCCTGGTCAGCCGCCGCTTTAGCTCTAATGCTTTGCTGTTCCCTGTGCAGTAATAAGGGTTTAGAGCGAGCCCGAGCTCTGGCACGTAGAGGAAGAGATGCACGGTCGGACTGTGGGATGGGTCAAACCTTCGGAGCAGGCACAGATGCCTCGTGGGGTTTCCCTGCTGAAGTCCAGCGCAGCAAGGTCGCTGATCTATCTAATTAACTCGGCAGCCCAGGCATTCCCTGTCCCCCCGTCCCTGCACTCAGCAGATCCCCAGGATTGGACCCAGGCGTGTCCCAGGTGCTGGCTGCTGTGGGGCAGGTGCCCCCACTTGGACAGGGTGAGCTTCTGGGCTGCATCATCTTCTCTGCCTCTGTTTGGCATCTCTTGTTCCTGTAGCCTCTGTTTGGGACTCAATCATTCATAACAGACTTCAGGAAATCGAATCAGAATTTATTAAGCGAATGGAGTCGGCAAATGGGCCCTTGATGCGCCGGGAGTCACCGCTCCACCAAGACCCACACCGACTGCACCACTTGCCCATTTTTATCCCCTCGGTGTTACAGAACCATGGTCCAACCAATCAGCGCGGATCCAAAATTCACCGATCAATGCATGGCACCATATGGCACCATTCCAATTCCAGCTCATCAGCGTGCGGATCCAAAACTGGCCAAAACTGACCAATCAGCGCCTGAATCATAACATCCAATCAGTGCACTGGCTTAATGTCCAATCAGTGTGAGCATCCAAATTGTCCAATCAGTGAGGATCTGAATTGTCCAATCAGTGTGTGACTTTACGATCCCAGCAGATGGCTTCAAGCTCCTGCTTTCCTCTCACTCTGGGTTGTTCTCGGCTCTTGCTCTTGTCCAGGGGTTCAGTCTCTTGGCTCGGTTGCTCAGTCTGGGGGTTGCTGAGATAACTCTCACGTCTGCATTCCTCAGGCTCCCTCAATATCGAGTAATTAACATCTTAACAAGTGAACCATAAACAAACCACTCTTAACATCCTATTACAATTATAGAAGGACAATTAGAACAATTAACAATCAGCCTCAGACAGTGGCAGCATTGTCTCATATTGACACGAACCATCCACACCTCTACCTCATCTCTGGACCAAATCCCCCACGATGTGAATTTTCAGTCCGTGGCAGTGTGTGAACCAGGTCTGTGCGGATTTCTGAGAGGTGCCGTGTCTGAAATGGAGCTGGTGGGATTCCTGCAGAAACACTCGTGTGAATCCTCTGCCTGCCTGGTGCAGGGGAAGGTGCGTGGCAATTCCTGTCCTTTCCAGCCTCGGTCTGTTCTGATACACTCTGTGGTACCAGAAGATCTTCTGTAAACATGGAGCCTGGTTTGATGCTTGTCCAGCAGCCTGACTGCGATTTACCAGCAAATTACAGAGAATTGACTTTCAGATGCTTTGGAGGAATTCCCCCTTCCTTTCCCCTAAGCAGGCCCAGGGATGCGATTTTATTCATCACGTATTCAGTTCAAAGCACATTTACTGCTGAGGGATTGAGCAAATATAATTTAAGGTTCCACTGGGCATGTGACAGATTTAATTAGTGTACATGGAAGCTCAAAGTTGTTCAGAAAGTATTTGTTTGCATAAAAATAGGCTATGTTTGCAATTTAAACTGGAATAAAGTACTGCAGTTATGAAGAATTTAATGAGTTGTTGCGTAATGTTCTTTATAAACACCATGCTAGATGGGAAGCTGTATTAGGAAATAAAAACTAGGTTAGGAAACGTGGACGGATCCAGCCGCCCGTATCCTCCTGCTTAGAGCAGCTGTAACACATCGTTAATGCCCCTCGGTGTGGATGGGAATTGTGTGGCTGCAGGGGCTGGCGGAAGAGCTGGGGTGGAAATCCCTCGTGCTTGTTCTCTGGTCTCTGTGTTAGTGGGAGCGTGGCTCCTGTGGGCAGGCTGGGACACGGGGCTGGGACAGGTGCTGGGGCTCCAGCTCGCTGTGGGGTCCCGGCTGGCTCCTGCAGCTCTGCCTCCACCCCCTTCCCCAGGAGATCCTTGCAGATAACCTGTTCTCCTAGCGTCTAGAGAGTTTGTCCTAAAACACTGCAACTTCTGGTGAAGAACTGTCAGAAAATTATTGATTTCCGTCAGCCGGGAGGCTGATACAAAGGTAGAAGCTTGTTTTTTGCTTGTAGGAGCCTGCTTACCCCAGCCAGCCTGGTGTGCTCGCTGTGAAGCTGCCGGCAGCCTGCTCGTTGCGTGGCAGTGATGCTGGGGAGGGTTCGGGTTGGAGGGAAATGTGATGGCACAGCCCAAACTTATCTGAGAGAGAGAAAATGTCTCGGGGGCATGGTGTAGCTGCTGGCTGTGGGGGGAGATCGGAGGTGCACGATCAAATCCCAGCACTGGTGTTTGTAAATGTGTGCATGGGGAGAACGAGCAATGCTGCTCCTCCCCAGGTACCTTCAGGTCCTGGTTACACCAATGTGATAAAGGGTGGGAGGAAGGAAGGATTCTTTTCCTTTCCCATTTAGTGCTGTACAGAGCATCCAGCCTGGCCCCCCTGAGCTGGTGCTGGGTGCTGTGCTGCAGACCCCCCTCTGGGAACACCAAGTCCCCCAGGGATGGCTTTGCACAGGTCCCTGTAAACTTGTTCCTGGTGCAACTTAAATCACAAGAACTGTGTTCCTTACTCTAGCTGTTCAGCACACATACCAGTGATTTATTGGGGGGGGAGCAGAGTGTTGTGTGTTATTTTGCTTTTTTCATCCGCTGCCCAGCAGTCTGAGATCTCCGGGACACTGTTTCCGAGGTGCTGGAGCTAGGGGCAGGTGTGGGAGGAAGCGGCACTCAGACAAATAGCACATCACATGTAACGAGTTTTCTTTTTGTAGGCAGGCTGCAGGGATGGGGCTGTGGGTTCTATTCCAATAAAACTGTTCCAATGAAATTTCCATCGTGTGCTTCTCGTATCAAACCCAGTAACCTGTGCATCGCAGTCCTGGGGGGTGAACTCTCTCAGTTCCTCCTTGGGAACTTCAGTTGTCACCCAGGACCTCTGGAGGTCACTGTAACAAAGACAGAAATCCAGACTCTGGAAGTTGTTTTGAGGTTTTTATTTGGCTGTTTGCTCTCAACTTATTTCCGGTGTTACAGCACATGCATGTGTGAAATCTGATCAGTCTGTGCAGGAGTTTTAATTGATTTCTGCGTGGAAGGGTCTGATCCTTCTGCATCCTTCTCAGCTACAGCAATCCTCTCCTGCTGCGCCTGCCTAGCTTGGAGACTTTCCCACTGGTCAGAAAAGGAGGATGTAAGCTGGCCCGTCACATCCTGCCCTTCGTGGGTTGGTGTGTGCTGATCCCCGTGAAACCCCTGAACCCGCTGATCTTCCCCTGGGGGGTGAGGAGGTTTTTTGCTCTTTATGCTGATGGCAGCGTAAAGCCGCCTCCTTTCCACGGCATCTCTCCCCCATGCTGGAATTTCCATTGATGATGCTACTACTTAAAAAATATTTTGTTTGAAAGATGCTGATGAAGTTATTTCCATTGGTTGCTGTTCCACAAGTTTAGCCCTTGCCAGGGGAAGTGGGCGCTCAGGTCTCATCAGCCACTTACCAGCCTACGTTGTGTCTTCTAGTCCCGTCTCGACAAGTGCAGCATCAGTCGGTAGGTGTAATTCTAGGACTTTCTATGAGAAATAAGAATTTTTCATTCTGGTGATATGCAGCACGACCTTCAGCTCCGAACACCCTGAACTCAAGTTTGTCTGAAGTTCCCAACGGGTGTACCCAGCCCGCAGTGCAAAGCAGGAGGGCGTCTCGTGCTGGGAGCCTGAGCTCTCCGGCTGTTCATCACCTGTACGGTGTCAGGACAGAGATGCTGTTTTGTGTTTGATGGCTCAGCTTGGCTGTTCAATGACTAAAATTTACATCACGGGCTTTCAATCTTATGCATCAGTCCTCAGCCAGACTTGAGATGCCTTTGATCTCTGCCCGTGGGTTAACCGCGCCGAGGAGTCTCGGGGTTGTTGGTGTTGTTAAACAGACATTTGTCTTTTGATGAGACGCTGAGGCTGGCACGACTGTCTGCTTCTCAGAGTTATCTGAGCAGCTTTCTCAAGTGCTGGGAGTTTACCCTTGACTATGACAGTTACAAACCGTGTTTTCTGTGTCTGTATCTTCGGTGAGGTGATTGATCTGCTCCATTAGTGCGAGCTCCAGCTCTGTCACCCCGGCACTGGCAGCCTGTGCGCTCTGCCGAGGGAGGTGACCGAGTACGAGATTACCAAGGACGCTCCTGGGATGGAGTAATCACCAACAGAAACGTTCGCGTCGTTTGCAAATATATGAATTTGGTTTGTACACTAATAAGCACAAAATGTCTGCAGCAGAAATAGTTTTCAAGGACAACCACAGAGGAGATGCTCCTGCGGCTTGCAGCCTGAGTCATGTCACTCAGCATCTTCCCTTCGGTGTGTATGTGCCTTTCAGGAGTGATATCCGTCAGCTGGTTAAAAGCCTCTGCTAATGTTATTTCAACAGATCTGTACGGAGATACAGCACATACACGAGGAACGTGGCGCGAGCTGTGTTTTGTAATTTTTTCCTTAAATTAATTTTTGAAGATGAATGAAAAATGATGACGATCCATTGCAGAAGTAGGACTGAGCGTGGCATATTCATTCATTTTATTCAGGATAATGATAATTTCTAATGGAAGCAGGCAGGAGAGCAAGGCCCTATCAATTAGTCCTGATGAAATGTTAAGTACAGCGTCTCCCTGGAGCTCTTCTTCCAGGATGGATGTGGGCAGGAGGTGAGGTTGGGAGACACCCTGATGCTGCTTCTTGGTGTTTTCTGGAGGAGCGGCGTGTTCTCGGGGCTCAGGGCAGGTCCTCTCTCCTGGTGCAGGAGTGAAGCAGGGGTGACCCCGTCGCCTTTCCCCTCCCGGGCAGCGGGGGCGAGGAGCCGGGTGTGGAAGCCCCAGGTATGGAAAGCGGCTGCTGCTAGTGCCGGTACCTGGTTAGTAATGCAATATACTGGATTTTAAAGCTTTAATCAGCCCCAAGTAGAGAGTAACCTCCCTTAGGAAGCAGTAGTCGCAGTACAGAGTAATCAGCACGGGGATTATCTCCCCTGTTTTGTCCTGTAGTCATTCCATGCAAAAAAAGGAGGAAAAAACCTCAATAAGAGTTAAACAATAGGCTGAACACCTGCGAAGGTAAGAAATGGTAAATAGCAATTAAACTTAAAAAGGATGGTTTTTACTGTGGCATTTGAAAGTGATTTATTTGGAGATGGATGTTTAAAGAGAAACAAACCTTGCTGTGTAGCAACAGAAAGGGGATTTACACCAGAGGCAGCACTGCGGTACCTGTAACCCCGGTGGACTCGGCAGAGGCAGCGCATCCTGCCCTCACCATCTTGCTGGTGCTGTCCCTGGAACATTAATTCAGGACTTGGGTCTTTTTTTCTCTGAGTCTCCTGGTGCCACGGCAGCGGGTGGCATTGACCGCCTGGGAACTCGGCTGAGGAGGAACGGCCAAAGGTGGGGAAAAAAGATACCTTGAAATTTGAATGGCAGCTGTCAGATGTGTGACTGAGGCCAGTCTCTCTTTAATTTGCCTCGGGAGATGAGAAATTCCTCGGTGACATTTAGGTATGTCTCCAAAGGTGGAAGAGGTGAGGTTTTTTGGAGACCACTTCTCTGAAGTGCCAGAGAATAAGTATTGAATTCTCTTTTCTCCCAAGAGGCTCTGGGCGTCTTGTTGAAATACCAAGGAGAGAAAAGTAGAAAGGCATAAAAAGGTCGTTAGAAAAATTTCAGAAAGTGGTATTTAGCAAGTGTAGCGGGCTTGCATGGGATGAAGTGCGAGCCTTTACGCTGATCGTTGGATGTAAAGATCACCAGGAAGGTTTTTTAGAGGACATCTCGGTGAAATGTTGCGATTCTCGTTTGTCACAGACTTCACTGAGGGGCTGTTCACTGAGTGAAGCACGAGATGCAGGACATCCCTGTGACACGGCGAGATCCACGGAGTACGTGGATTCCTTGAAGTTATGATAGGAACTGGAAACGCTGGAGGTATCTCCCAGTTTAATTGCCAGAAGTGCCTACAGGGAGAAGCCTGTGGACAAGGGAGAATTTCATCCGTTAGTGGTGGTGTGTGGTGTTTGCAGAACCCAAGTGCGGGGGTTCCCCCGACAAGCTGCCCCTCTGGACCGGTGGGGTCGCTGCCTTGGGGGTCTGTGCATCTGGGGGCGTCTTAACCAGCAGCTGCCCCCAGCCGGTGCCGAGACCAGCGCCGTGGGCTGGGTCGAGTCTGGACTCCTCTCCCCGAGGGGCGTGGGTCCTCTCCTTCTGCTCCCAACCTTCTGAAACAGCGAAAAGCTGGAAGCTGCCTATAGCGGAGATCTGGTGGTTGTTGGGTTTTGTTTGTTTGCTTTCGGAATAACCTTACTGGTGAGCTTTGGGGATGGGTGGCTTTTTTGAAAGAAAACAAATAGGGATTAAAAGAACTTTAGTTTTTTTTTTTTTTTTAATTGTTATTTTAGCATGCTCTGCCCCCCCATCCTGAGTCAAGGCTCTCTATCAGGGGAGAAATATTCCCGGGTGGGATTATTCCCGGGTGCTGATGTGCTGCCTGGCGGAGAGGAAAGCCTGTTAAGAGGACTCTTCCCTCAGCTCTCCTCATTACCCCTATTTGATGCAGATCTGGTATGAAGACAAATTCCCCTTCAGTGCTTAGGGAGGGCTGGTATCTACTGAAATAACGAGTTCAGTGACTGCCATGAAGCTTGTTTCACCTGGTTATGTACATGTTTAATTATTTGACAGGTTTTGATAGAAAGTACAGCATTTAAGTGTCTGTCTATTCGCAGCCCATGTGCAATGGGCTGATCTTTATGTATTCGTGCCCTATAAATGGCTTTGAATGCACATCTAACAAGGGACTGCGTTAGGCATAATAGGATAGGTACAGCAAAAAGGAGAATGTTTCAATTGGCATCTAAAGGCATCAGCTTCTGTATGGGCTGATGGTGTCAAAGTGCCTCTTAGAATAACCCGTGGAAAATGCAAGAGATGAGTTAAATGTGAGCCCAGGAGGAAGGTCTTGAAGATTGTGCTTGCAGCAAAAATCTGATCAATTGAGAACAGAGAGCGAAACAATGGCAAAGCCTACCAGCTAAGTAGGTCACCAGTTAACAGGAGTGATTCACACACAGACCGAGAATTTAATTTTTAAACACCAAATCCTGAGTTTGCTTAAAATAAAGTGTAGATATAAATTTAGCAGCTGATCAAATAAGATAAAAATATTTACATCATTTCATTCCACTGTTTGCAGTTTTTATTCTATTTACTTACACAGTGCTTATATCATCAAGGCGTAAAAGCTCCTGATGAGTTCTCTGTGGTGTTGTTCCTGCACACCCAGCTCTGGGTTTGTGTGAACCAGGAGCTGCTGGAGCCGTGGCAGCCGGTCCAGGTGCTGCAGTGATCCACCCTCTGCCAATTTAAATCTCTTTGTATGTGTTTGGCCCTGAGAAGAGGTGCGTTGTTTTTCTGCTGATATTTGTCTGTGTTGCTCTTTTGGACGGTAATTTTGGGAGTTAGTGTCCACCCAGGGCCAGAGACACCCCGGTGCCCATTTGTCGGGGTTGCACTGTTCTACAACAAGGTGTGCTAAAGGGAGGATGCTCTTCCTTTGGTCCACAGGATGACGTATCTTGCTGCTTTTTGGTCCCAAGCTGAGCTCACTCCATCATCCCCTCTTACCCAGGATATAAGGTGTCCACGTGGAGCTCTGCACTGATTTAACTGGAATCGCTCTTCCAAGCTGCTGGATTCTGAATTGCAGCCAGTGCCTAAAGGTGAAATTCTGGTGTTGTACCGTCTGCTGCATTATCCAGACCAACACATTCTCGTGAGGTTTTTGAAAGTGTTCTTGAGACATGAGCACAAATTCTAGGCAGTGAAAGGAATTCAACTAGCAGTAAAATGTTTTATGTCTGGAAAGTGTTCAAAAGGAGAGGTTTGAACCCTCACCAAGCTTTGTTAGTGGTTGGCAAAAGAGGTACCTGATGAAATCCTTCAGCAGGGAAGGAATGGAAGAGGAGTCAGGAGAATATTTTAAAAGCAGAGTAGTTTTTGTGAAAAATCTCAAACAAATTTGCATGCAAGCAGCTTCTCGTTTGCACCTTTCCAATCAGAACCATCTGTCTGGTATCAGCATGGGCAGATGCTCTGTTTGTCTTCCTAGCACATGGCAATGCCAGACTTCCTCAAATCTCGGGTTTCTTTCAGTAGTGATCTCCTGATTGCTTTTTCTCCATCACACCTACGCTGCCCGATGGCGGCCAGTGCCTGATACCGCCGTAGCTCTTTCTCAGTTTAATCTGGCGGGTTTGCAGGGGGGCGAGGCACTGTCTCTTCTCCGGTCGGAATGGCATGCCGCTGGGGAGAGTTTCATCCGAGTCCTTCCTCCATGGGGCCACACTGCCTGGGTCTCCGCTGTGAGAGGCGATGCTCCTTTGGACCGCTGAAAGGTTGAGACAGGGACTGTGAAGAAGGTGGGGGGCTGCGTTTGCACACACACCTCCCAAAAGGGAATGCAACTATGTGCTTCTAGGCATTGGTCTGAAACAATGAAATGCACAGATATTTTTGGAGACAATGTGAATTTTGGATTAATTAAGTATGTAAGTCCTAGGCTCCTTCTTTAGATGTGAGCTCTTATTAATATTTATAAAAAACTATTATATAGCAATACATTCATAATACATAAGATAGGTGGCACTGTCAGTTTTAATAGATTATTTTAGAACATCATTGTAGGTGTGAGGATGTTCTCCTCTGTCCTTCTCAGAGCTGAAAGCGTAATCGTATGGATTTATTCTCCCGGTGTTTATACAAGATTTTTTTGAAAAGCCTCCTTTTTAATTACCTTGCCAGCCTGTCAATACACGGCTGTAGGCAATGTCACTTCAGCTGCAGGTGGGTGTACGAACGGCAGTCGGAGCACTCGGGGGGCAGGATGGCTGTAGGTGTGGAGCTGATTGGATCCGATCTGTGGCAGCGGTGCTGAGGAACGCGGGGCTTGGGCTGCTCTGGAGGTGACAAGTGGCAGAAATACCTGCAGTGGGGTGGGGGTAATCCTGCAGGATTCCTCCAGAGCCTGCCTGCGCTTTTTCATGGAGGAACGAGAACCTTCTGTTTCTTTAGTTCTTCAGGAGGTGAATAGTTTAGAAATTAAAGCAACTATGTTCTGGGCCTCTTGTGTCACGCCTGTACCGATGCTCGGCTGAACTTTGCCGAGCTCCTTCCTCTGCGGTAATTTAGGATTCCGTATTTTTTTTTGAAATCTTTTTAGCATTCCTCATTTCAAAGTTAATTTGCTTTCAGAACAACCCAATTAGAGGTGAATCACTCTGTACGTGTGCAATTCTGCACTAATTGCTTTATTTGATCATTTTATATTTATAAGGTAAATGCCTTATTTTCTTTAGAAGGGAGCGATCGTTGCCTCCCACCTATTGCATCTCAAGGTCTTTTCCATTTTGCGGTCGGCTATTAGCAATAAAGAATAATGTTATTACATGGCTGTTCAGAGAATTATGTAATTTGTGGAAGAATCACACTAAGGAGCCATCACACAGTGTTCGAAGAGCGGCTCGGAGACCGGTGCGTGGGAGCCGCGTGTCCTGTTGGCATCACGGGCATGGGAGCTCGGATCCTGCTGGATCAAAACCCTGGTCCAGGAGATGAGAAAAATAACTCAATCATTTGAAACTTCTTGTCTGTGAAACTATGGGGAGATCTGATACCTCTTCCTGGCCCCAGCTGATCATAGTGTTTGCTGACCGGTCACTGTACACGTTCCCATGTCCTGGGCTGAGTTATTGTTCTGGATTGAAATATTCGTCTCCTGGCTTTGCAGTAGAGAGGCATAAATAGTGAAGGACAAGCCCCTTTTCTCTTTTTTTTTTTTTAATTTTTATTTTTTTTTTACATGAGTTCAGGATTAATTCTGAATTGGTCCATAGTGGTCTGAAAATAAAAACAACTTCAAACTGTTTTGCAGTTCGCATGTTTGCAAGAACAAGCACAAAGCCAGGGCTGGCTTTGTCAGCCTCGCAGTGTGAGAGCTGCCGCTCTGAATGTTCCCAGCGTGTTCTTCAGGCTGTTAATATACATCCCTTCTCACAGACAAATTAACACCGAACATTTGCGCTCAGAATGTTTATTAGCGGGGTGAGCTGCAGTAATCTCCTTGGGCGTGTGGCAGCTCTCGACGTGATTTTACCCAAACCCGTCCCCGCGCTTTGGGTTCTCCTTGGGGCGGGTGGTTCTGACATCGCACCCACGCCTCCCTTCCACATCTGTCAAACCAGAAACAGAGCGAGCATGCTTTAATCCGAGGAATAAAGAAAATCTAAATCTAAAATTTTGAGCAGTGGGAGTAAGAATGAAACCCAGAGAGGGTGAAACGCCAGTGGGAGCAGCCGAGGAGCCAGCCTTGGCGAGAGCCAGAGGAATATACCAAGCTGCCTTCGTGTGGCTTTAAAAATATATATTTCC
The DNA here is from genome assembly GCA_011057875.1 of Pterocles orientalis. NCBI lineage: Eukaryota > Metazoa > Chordata > Aves > Pterocliformes > Pteroclidae > Pterocles > Pterocles orientalis. The sequence continues at coordinate 631,400 of WKFP01014987.1, read as the reverse complement.
TGAAAAGACAATACAATAAAAGATGATACCGTGTTTCGAAGCCTGCAGCAAATTTTTAAGGGAGAAAATTAGTTATGCAATATTAATTTATTCATTTAATTAAAAAAAATAAGTTTTCTGGTGGTATTTACAACATTGGCATTTGAACTTTTGGTTTATTTATAATTTCAGGGATACTTTAGCCAAATGAGTAATATGGAAATTGCTGCCTTGTAACACTTCAAAGCTGCAGGCAGCGCTATCCATCTCTAGCAGAACCCCACCTCGCAAGCCAGCAGCGAGAAAAGAAACGGGCACGAATCCCGTTCACTCCGGTTGGAAATCACCTTAATTCATTGTTATTTTCACTACGTGAATTTTGTAATCTTGTCATTATCCTTTATGCCGTCCTTAAGATAATTCTGCTCTCTAGGGAGTTTCAGGTGTTTCTTGCCGGCAGCGCCGCTGGGGATGTTCTCACCGGGCTCTGCCCCGTGATTACCGGGGACACTCATCGCCGGCCCGGGGGGCCCCTGTGCAGCAGGGAGGTGCTGTGCTGGTCACACAGGTGTGGGTTAGATCAGACCCTCGGCTCATCCCATTGCGCACGTCCCCGGTGCTGGTACCTGCGGGCGCGGGGAGCTCCGGGCGTACCGGCGGAGATGTGCTCCAGCTGCGTTTGGAATAAGAACCGTTTGTGGGTCGGTTCCAAACCCACTGGAGCAAACAGTGAGACCCCTGAGCCTGCGGAACAGGGAAAGCGTGAGAAACGCTTTGGGAGCTTTTGTTCTTTTATCAGGATCCATCCGAGCAGCGTGCGGAGCAGGGTCTGTGTTACGGGTGATGCAGGAGGAGTTGTTTTGTAAAGAACCCTCTTGGGACTGAAAACTCCTCACTGGCAGGAACTTGGGTGGGCAAGGGAGAGAGACGGGCTGGGAGGGGGCGACCGAAGCCCTGCGCCAGGTCCCAGCCGCCAGGGACAGATAAAACCTTCCTCCTTTGGGGACAAAATGTCAAAGGCTGGGTGCTTCTGGCAGCCCGGCGCGGATGTTTGAGCAGAGGGGTGGGAGGGCAGCTGCTGCTCCACCACCGCCCCAGCCTGGTCCCCGTCCTCGGGGCCGCCACCCAGCAGGGTCCAGGGAGCAGGAGCGCGGGCGGGCAGAGCTGTGCTCCCCCGGTGTGGTGGGAGGCAGGTACCCGTCTGTCCGCCCCTGGTCCGTCACACCTGGCTGTTCTGTCCCAGCTCGGAGGCAGAAGCGAGGCTTGACAGCGTGATGGACAACACGTGCTGATGGGCAGGACAAACGGCTTATAACAGAGGGAAAATTAAACAAACACCACCTGGAAGGTGCAGGCAGGGCGGGCACCCCTGCGGCCGTGAGCTGGGACCCTGCGGGTGCTGCTCCTGTGGCTGCCCCGTGTCCCCAGCAAACACGAAACTCCCGCGTCTAGCAGGCTGTAAAAATACATGATGGGGAATATGTGTGAGAGCATCAATCTTCATGAGTGAGGAGAGGATGGAGCAGGGGAGTCACAAGTGAGTTATCCTGTCGCTGCTGACAAATGAAGATGAATTGTGTGACACTGGCTATTTATTTATACACTTTGCTGGCTGCGCATATGGGCGCGAGCGGGAGAAGCGGCGTTGTGTCACATAGGTGACTGTGCTCAAAGGGCTTTTGTGCGGCTATTGCTGCGTGTGGTCAGAACTGTCAATGGCTTGTCTCCGCAGGAAGCTTCAGGCTGCAGATTTCTCATTAGTGGGTGAGGGAGGGCAGAGGCTGGAAACAAGCCCCGGAGCTGCGGTGATGGTTTTGGTCCCTCGGGGAACCTCGTGCTGGGCATTGCGGCAGCTCTGTACCCTCCCCTGGGGACGGGGCACGCAGCTCTTAGGGGAAGTCACAAACTGCTTCTCTACAAGAAAAACTAAAACCAGGGGGTGGGCCGGTTTCCCCATCTATTGAAAAATAAGCAGCGGGTGAAAAACGGTGGCACGTTGTAAAGATAACTGCTTTTTCTTTGTTAACCGGCTTGCGTGGGTGTTGCTCTCTATTGGTTTGCAATTAACTGGCCCCTGGGCAGGAGAAAGATATTTGCCAGCACTGCAGTGACACCTTCCAGCTCACAGATCCTCTGCCTGGTGGCCTCATCCCTCACTTGTACGTGGAAATGAGTGGGTGGACAACACTCTTTTTGAATGGATCCTGTACTTGCATGTGTCAGGATGGGATTTCTGAACACAGAGCGAGCCCAGGTTTCTGCTGGGGACAGGGTCAGGCAGTGTGACTTTGTTGGGGGAGCTGAGCATCCCCAGAAATCAGCCGGGGAGGGCTGGTGGCCGAGCTGTTTGGGTGTGCTTTGGCCAGGATTACTTTTCAGTCTCGTGCTGTGCTGCAGTACATGACAGCCAGGACTGGCTGGGATGCCTTGTAAAAATATTTCTGAGCAGGAGTTGATCAGAGGAAAAAAAAATCCTTATGGTTGTGCTGGAGCTGTGTTCTCATCAGAAATAAATTGATAGAGTTAAACTCCTGTTGTCTTACATCTGAGCAAAACGAGGCTCCTTTTCTGTAGATTTCTATCTCGGAAAGATCGTAGGTGCAAATAACACTTGTCTCGTTTCCTGATTGTTTTCAGCAGCTGAGTAGCTGGAGTATAAGCACCCATTAAAAATGAATGTCTGCACTAGATGGTGACAAGGTTTGAAAACTGGGCCCACAGCGTTATGAAATGTTTTATCTCCTCCAAGGGCTGCGTTAGAGCTTTGTCAGTCCTGTGGCAGCGTCAGGAGGACTGAGGAGCCTGATGTGCCGCTGTCCCCTCTGCAGCAGCAGCAGCTCTGTTGGGCTGGGGTTGTTCCTCGGAGCCCGGGAGCACGGCTGGACTCTGCGTCTTCCCACCCTGGACCGGTGCAGCCGCTTCGGAGAGCATCCCCCGCCACAGCCCCGCCTGCCGTGCCCAGGTGTCATCCTGTGTCATGCCAGGTGATGCCTGGAGCCACCTTGCAGGTGTCGCGATGGACTCCTGTCCCGGGATCGACCCTTCCAGGGCTCTGATCCCAGTCTATCGATCACGCCTGCCTCGCACACAGCTGCCTTAGAAGCACCATTTCATGTAAACCATGAAAACCACCTCTGCAAACAGGCCACGAACCACTTTAGATGAAGAATGAGAGAGAAAAATCAGCCTGTCAGAGGAGACAGAACCTGAAACAGCCTTCCAGCAAAAATACAGGGGAATAAAAAAGTGTCAGCAATTATCAAGTGTATCTTCACTTCATGCGTTACGTGTCAGGATTATATGGCAGGTCTGAGGGAGATCATAGGAGACTTTTTAGCTGATGCTTTCTGGGTTGGATCTCTGTTTTCCTGAAGGCCACAGCACTGTGAAGATTGAAATCTGTAATTTTGAAAAATCTGCATTGTTGGAACAAAGCACTGGTAGCGTATAATCCCTGATGTTTTGCAGTGTTTGTGGCACACGTCTAATCGAGGGAGTCCTGAAGATGCAGGATGTATGGCCCTGGGAGAGCATCATGCACTTTGCATTATACATCTTTATAGACGCAGATTTATTTTCAAATTAACCCTCAGCTCAGGGGAGTCCCACTTAGTCCTTTTACAAAGTTATAAACTGGTAATCCAGGTCCTGCACTGGGCTGGCTGCTGTTTGAGCAGCTACCTGGATTAGTTTTCATGTTTAAAATTAAATTTATATTATTTGTACCACGAGCGCAGTTTAAATTGCTTCTCTGGAGAGTTTTCCTGGGAGAGAGCTAGTACGAAATCTTACTTCTAAGTTGCCTCCTAAAATAGAGCTGGAGCAGATGAGGTAAAGTGTCCCTTTGTTAGGAATGATCGAGTCCCAAACAGACTGTAGGAAATCAAATCAGAATTTATTGAGCAAATGGAGGCAGGCAAACGGGCCCTTGGTGCGCCGGGAGTCACCGCTCCACCAAGACCCACACCGACTGCACCACTTGCCCATTTTTATCCCCTCGGTGTTACAGAACCATGGTCCAACCGATCAGCGCGGATCCAAAATTCACCGATCAATACATGGCACCATATGGCACCATTCCAATTCCAGCTCATCAGCGTGTGGATCCAAAACTGGCCAAAACTGACCAATCAGCGCCTGAATCATAACATCCAATCAGTGCACTGGCTTAATGTCCAATCAGTGTGAGGATCTGAATTGTCCAATCAGTGTGTGACTTTATGATCCCAGCAGATGACTTCAAGCTCCTGCTTTCCTCTCCCTCTGGGTTGTTCTCGGCTCTTGCTCTTGTCCAGGGGTTCAGTCTCTTGGCTCGGTTGCTCAGTCTGGGGGTTGCTGAGATAACTCTCAACGTCTGCATTCCTCAGGCTCGCTTAATTTTGAGTAATTAACATCTTAACTATAACGAGTGAACCATAAACACAAACCACTCTTAACAGCCCATTACAATTATAGAAGGACACTTTGGACAATTAACAATTAACCTCAGACAATGGCAACACTGTCTCATATTGACAGGAATCATCCATATAGATGTATCACACCTTGGTTTCCTGGGATGTGGGTTGCAGATGGCTTCTGCTTGTGGAACAGCAAAAGGTGTTATGCTAATATGGGATCATGACTTTTGCCTGCGGCAGATAGTGCAAATGGGGATTAAAGTCAAGGAGAGAGACCGGCGCAGTGTGGGCCTGGAATAGCTAACAAGTGACACGCCGGAGGAGGCACGCGCGCAGCCCGGGCTGTGTCTGGTGGTTACCAATTATCTTCCATCAGTGTGTTGATAAACTCTTATCACTAAATTATCCTCAGACCTAATACAAGCTGCACATCAGTCGGGTATGAAATCCATTACTGTCTGTCATACCGCTTGGCTAATGGAAGGAAACCCTGTTTTCTCCATTAGATTTTGGTTGGATCCCTTTATCTGCCCATTACTTCTCCTGTAACTCTCCCTAATGGAATCAGGCTAATACAAAATGACAAAGAATCAGAAAAAAATGACACCAAAATTGGGGGGAGCTGTAAAAGCCTGTATTGCCCCTTCTTGTTAAGGAATGTGAAGTCTGAATTAGTTCAAAGATTTTGTTCATTCAGTGACTGATCCTGAGAGCTGGTTTCTTTTGCTCAAAAAAATAAACTAATTTTTGTTTTGCAATAAATTCATTATACAAATCTCATGACACAGAAAAATATTTACTGTGATCAATGCGATAGCTTCCCTGACCCCTTTGTCTTTATAAAAAGCACGCAGCATGGCTGGCATACAATCTGCTGTTGTTCTGTTAATTTAGTCTCGCTGTTCTCCCAGCAATCGTTCCTATCAAAAAAAGGGATTTAGGAATGTGATGGGTTGGCCCTTGGCTGGGGGCCAAACCACACACACCCGCTCACACAGTCCCTGCCCCCACCCAATGATAGGGGAGAGAATTAAAGACCAACCCAGCCAGCCAAAACCAGTTTGCAAACAACCTAATAGAAACATTGATAAGCAAAAACATAATGCATGTAGGGAGGGTCTCATGGTGTCTGCGCCCTCCCTGCGGTTTGGGGTGAGGTGCTGTGCGTGCAGGTGGGGGTCCTGCAGCTGAGCCCCCCACGGCCGGCCGCACTGTGACAGAGCTGTGGTCTGGGCAGGGGCTGAGCCCCGCCATGCAGAGGGGAGAGCTGGACCGGGGGCTGCCCTGGCCGCAGGACGGCTCAGCTCTGCCCTGACCTTTCACAGCCCCGCTGAGCAGCAGCGCGGAGGTTTGAAATCCTGTCTTGCTGCAGGAGTTTGATGTGGGATGCCCTGCCAGGCAGCGCTGGTTACAGATGTTCACAGGCACTTGACATTAGCTGCAGGAGCCAGGGCCATTGCCCGAAGGAGGCACTGATCCCCGAGCCTTGCAGGAGGAGGCTTGTCTTCGAGGGCTTGCTGCACGGCGCAGCCTTTGCTCGCTGCTGGCTGATAGCACCGAGGAAGAAACGCACGGCAGGCAGCATCCGCCCCGCCGGCTTATATCTCAGCAGCAGCAGAGCCTCTGATTTACTGTGAGTGACACAGAAAGGGTCTCATAAGAATGGTTAGGGAATACTGCCTTCGGGGAAGAGCAGGGGAGGGAGCCCTGCTGTCTGGTTAACAAAAGTGCTGCCTCTGCTGGCAGCCCTTGCCTCTCTGAGCTGGATATTTTTCTAGTATTTCTGGCTGGGGGTTTTAAAGATTTAGTACTTTTTTTTTTTTTTTGGTATTCAATGGGCACATGAGGTGACACCAGGCTGTATAATTTTCTTCCCGCTCCCTGTGTGCAGTCACTGAATTCAGCTTAATTTCCTGCGCCAGTGCCCATGGACTGGGAGCTGGTTTCTGCCACCTGTGAAGCCAATGGCGCTGTTCACGAGCTCCGCTGATTGAAATGGTCAGACTCCAGCTAGGCACAGAAAAATGCATTTTCTCATGTATGCTCTCAGTACAGTGCAGTGAAAAGATGTGGGATTGTGGATTGATGCCGAGGGCTGGAGGATGCCTTCAGATGCCGTCAGCGTTTTGGTCCGTGACTGTGTGGAGACACAGCAAAGCAGAGCCCCAGCGAGCAGGTAGGGAGAACGAATGGCCAGTTAATGCCTGTCCGGGCCAGCACTGGCTGCAAGGGGCTCCTGCGGGTCGATAATCTGCTCTCCAACCTGCCTTGGGGTCTGCTCTGCTCAGCTGTGCCAGGGGAGCCTTTGAGTCCCAGTTTTCTGCTGTGTTCATCGCTTCACTGCAGCAGATGAAGGCTGTGAAGCCTAAAGGGTGCCTGAATCCTCCCCGGGCCATTAGCTGAGGCTTGTCCCCGTCCCTCCCTGCTCCAGCCCTGCTTTCTCTTCTCCAGGTGCCTGACTGCTGTCCTTGGCGCTCTTTGTTCTCCAGCAATTCCTGCAGACTGCGGGTTTCTTGAAGATGGCAGTTTCGTTCTGTCTCTGGTTTTCACTCTGTTTAGTGCTCGCAGAAAAAAGACAAAAGGACTTGGCCAAATCCCCGACAAAATCAGCTGTGAGCTTTGTTTCCCAGCTGCAGTGCTGACCCCAGGAGTTTTCCTTGTGCTCACCCGTACACCCTTCCCACTTTAATCGCTGAAGTTTGTCTACGTGCTGGCTCTGCCCTGATTGCTTTTTCTCTTGTGAATCGCTAACAGGCTCTTGCTTCCTTAGCAAAAATGTAATCCTGATCAAAATCCCCTTCTTTCTCACTTGATTAGAGGGAAAAAAAGAGCCCCCCCCCCCAAACCACAGCATCCCCCACCTCTGTGTGCATGCCGGTTCCTCCTTTGACAAACCCTTTTCTCGAGCTCCGGTTGTGTGTGTGTGGGGACCTCCAGGGTGCTTTGTGTAGGTCAGAGGAAGGCTCGTGCAATGCTCACACGCTCTTTAATAGGTGCTGGCATGTCACGGCTCGGGCTGGGAGGGAGGAGGAACCTTCCGTTCCCATTGATGGAGGATCTCTGCATCCCTCCATCCCTCTTCTGCCTGAGCAGAGCCCCTCCGTGTGCCTGGGCCCTTGGGGACAAGCCGCTGTCTCCTGAGGATGGTGGAACTCAATAGAAATAAATAACGTAAATGAAGAGTGTTTCATGGGCAATTGAAAGGTCGGCACAGATCACGCCGTATGGTTTGCTGCTCTTCAGACATCCTCTTCTGGCTTCTTGCTAATCCCCGGACAGACGAGCCCCAAGTGCATTAGTTCTCGTTCCCTCTTTCCCCTGCTCGAGCCGGCACCTGCGAGGTCCTGGATTGCCACTGCTGTGACCACTTGTGTGCTCTCTCCTGCTGCAGATATTAATTTTTTGTTTATAGAAAAATCCATAAGGTTTGAGTTATCAAAAGCTGTGCGCACTAGTGGGAAAGACACAAAATCGATGCTGAAATATTGCCTTATTTAATGGCTGCTGTAAATAGCTCTGTTATGATTCTTTACTAGAGGTAAATTATGGAAGCACAGCAGAGGTCGGCTGAATGCTTGCAGCCCCCACCCCAAGCCCATCCGGCTCCCCCTGCCCCGTTAGGCATTAGCTGACAGAAGTTTTGGATATCTTTGTTCGTGGGTTTGCCACATGAGAGAAAACAACGAGGAGCACGGGCTGATTCTGATGGCTGCTGGCACTGTTTGCTGTGGTTGTTGGTACATCCTCGCAGCCCCATCTCTTACCTGTCTGTACGAGCTGCTGGGGCTCCTGCAGCTCTGGTGGGCACTAAGGTGCAGGATAGAGGCCCTCTGGTTCCCATCAGTGCCTGCAGAGGGGTGGTGCTGCTGGTTTTGTCTGGTTTGCTCTCATGAGGATTCCCCTTATCTCTGACCTGCAGTGATGCGCTGGGGCTGATGCAAGCTGCATCCCTGCTGCGGCCGAGGGCTGCATCCCTGCTGCTGGGTCTGGCCTCCCCTTGAGCCTGACGTCTTCCCTTCCTCCCTGCAAACTGCTCCGTTGGGCAGCAGGTAGCCAGGGAAAGCGTTTTCTTTTTATTCTGGTTTTAATATTCATGACACATGCAAATTAGAAAAAAGGTAATTGTCCCAATTAACACTAGGTAGGTTTTTCTCACACATCTTGAGTAATTTGATGCTTCTGCTTATCTCATAAGAAGTTTCCTAGTGGCGCTGCCTCCGACTCGGTGTTCGTACAAGAGCCTGCTGAGCTCCTGTAATTAAGCTGTGATTAGCCAGCTATAAATACGTGGCTTTGGATACAGTAATGAAGTGATCAGATGGGTGAACACCTCGGGTACATCAGGAGGGGTGAGACGGAGCTGTTGGCAGCAGGTCGGGCGGGTGGTTCAGTTCCCAGTGTCCTGGTTTGGGCTGGGACAGTTCACTTTCCTTGCAGCAGCTGGTGTGGGGCTGTTGGGGTTTGTGCTGGGGAGAAGCTGATCACACACCGATGGGCAGAGCTGCTGCCGGGACAGTCCAGGACTTTCCAGCTTCTCTGCTGTGCCCGTGTCTGCAGGGGCAGGAGGAGCTGGGAGGGGTTCACAGCCCCAGTTGCTGGCCTGGGATTCCACCTTGGGTGCAGGATGGAGCCCCAGAGGGGCCCGTGGTCTGTTCCGTATGATGCACAGCATGCATGACATCGTCTGGACGTTTTCTCTCTCTGAGTTGTCGTCTCTTCTCTCAGGGTTGTCTCTCAGTCTGCTCTCGCTCTCTTGGATGCTCGGGCTCTTCTCTCTGTCCCGGGATTGTGATTTTGGGACTTTTCCCGCTGTGGGATGCTGAGCTCGGGATGGGCTGAGCCTTGGTCATGGGGTGGTGAGCAGCCGCACTGCGTGTCACCCGTTTGTGTATTTGTATGTGTTACTATTATCATGTTCAGTATTATTGTAGTTATTAAATTGTTCCCATCCCAGCCCACAGTCTCTTTTCCCTTTACCCCTTTAATTCTCCCCCCACGCTCGGTATTTGAGAGCGATGGTAAATCGGCTTTGTGAGGGGGTGGCTCAGTGGGTCCCTCTGCTCCTCCCGGGTCCGGGTCCGTGTGATGGGGACACAAGCAGAGCCCTTCCCCGGGGCGTGGAACCGAGGGCGGGAGGTTGTGTTCACTGAGCCAGAGACGTGATGGATCTTGTGGCCTCTGCGCCCAACCGCAGGCGTTTGTGATGTCAGGGATGCTCTCGGATGAGTTACAGCTGATAGTCCATCGCACGCGTTATTCGGCTAAAGGATAAACTGGGGGAAGCCGGGACAGTCAGTGGATGAAGCAAGCGGCCGGTTCTCGAATAAATGATTCATTATTCGCTCAGCTCCGGCTGTGCAGTGCCCTTGCCCCGGCTCCTGGACGACAGTTGGTTCGTTTCAGACCCCGCTGTGTCTCCGTTTCTCTGCTGTGCCCGGGTGGGACGGACGAAATGTGACCGAGTCTGTCTGCTGGATTGGGGGTTGTGTCAAATCTGGTTCTGCGAACCGCTCACAGAAAACTTGTGTCAGCTGCTAATTTTCATCCCCTTACATCTCAAATACCGTTTGTGAGCTTCCTAACTCATGTCATAACAAACACTTTCTTCTCAGCCTCTTCGCTCCGTTACCGCTCCTCCCGGGGCCGTTACTGGCTTGGTCCCTTCGGGCCGGGCACTGGGGAGAAAATGTGCACAAAGCCCTGGTGTCCTAAGTGGGAGCTGGGTGGTTGCCTTGGATGGAGCTGGGTGGCTTTCCCCAGGAAGCTGTGTCAGGCTGAAATCCGCGGCTGGAGGCAGGGAGCGATTCCCGGTGTGCAGCCCCGGAGGGGGGCTGCGGTGCTGGAAAGCGTTTGCCTCGTGCTGGGAGAGGTGTCCGCCTGCCTTTCTGTGGACACGTCTGTCGAGCCCAGTCTCTGTTGTTGGGCTGAAGGCAGTTCTGACGGGACTGGGAGCTGTCACGGGTTCTGTAGAGCTGGACATACTGTCATCGCGTGTTCCGGTGGATGTGAATGAGGAAGGAAATGGGGAAATTTGGAACTTGGTGAGGTTGTGCAAGAGCAGAGAGTTGCATGAAAGGAAATGCAGAACCAGAGGGGAAGAGTAGAGCCCCTGGCTGAGTGGAGGGGGAGAAATGGAGAGGTGGAAGAGAAAACAATGATTTACACAAGATCAGAACTGAACAAAATATCCAAGCAAATAAGAAGATCCCAAACAAAATTCGGAGAATGGAAGAGAAAGATTCGGAAAGGGGGTCTGGACTGTGTGCAGGCAAACAGAGCACGTTCCACACCAGCCCTAAAAATGAGTGAAAATACCCGTGAACAGTGAGATCTAGGCTGGCAGGAGGAGACTTCACGCGGAGGGTTGTGAATGCATCCCACCTCGTTGCAACCACGCTCGCTTGCTGTTCTAGCCCCAGGCAGTGTTAGAATAACCGCAGAGTGCTGTGAAGCTTCGGCTCGGGTTGTTTTCCCAAAGAACTGTGTCCGTGTACGTGCTTGTTCAGACTGGGAGGAAACATACAGTGTAGATGGGAGACTTCCCTTTCATTGCTGATTTCTCCATCTGTTTTCTGTCTTTGCTTTGTTCGCTTGCAGTACTGCGTGGGTGCTTGTCGGGAGAAGGGCGTTGCGGAGCTGCTGCACCGCTCCCCGTGGTAAACGCGGTTTGATAGTCACTTCAAGCGGGGCTCGTGCAGTAATTCTCGCGTTTCGTTCCTTTACGCTCTGCCAGTCCAGCCGAGTCCTGCTGCTCCTCTTCCATTCCCGTCCAACCCTGCTCCCCCACGTGAATGCACACAGAAGTATTTTTTCCAATTTAAAGCCAAGCAGTTTTTATTTGTAGCTGTAAGTGGGTCCATTAGCGCCGGTCGGGGGAAAGCTGAAGAACGTTTGGCAGATAATTGAGCCTGGGTCCATCAGAAGGTCTTGACGCGGAGCCTGCTGCACCGTGTGCTGGTAAAACATCTGTGTAAATAGCTCTGCAGCCGAGGTTTCATTAGAACTGCCCATCACCACACTCCTCTTACAGCTCTGAATACACCAGGGACGCTGGTGTCTGCCCGAAATAGCAAGCTCTCCACTTAGCCAGCCTGCGCTGAAACTGGGGTCACGCATTTCAGTGTTCCTGGCTGCAGGCGTGACCTGGGCTCCTCTGTTGCGATGTGCTGAGCTATCAAAGCCTCGCTCCTCCGAGCGTCTCATTAGTCCTGGAAAAGGCGAGGCTGGGGATGGCATCCAGCTGTGCCCCTGAGCTGAGCGTGTCATTTTCCAGCCACATCTGGAGAGAGGGAGACGTGTAATTGGATGCAAATGGTCATCTGTCACAGTGAAAAGTGGCTTTTCCGGTAGGATTTTCTTTGAAAAGAAGAGTGTGCCTTCGGATGAGAGGAGATAATTCTAGGGGGTGTGGGACTGAGTGGCAGAGTCAGATACACTCGGACTCTTTCCCCAAGTCTGTTTGGACTGTGGGGCTCCGTCCCTGCTGGTTAATCAGTGGGGAACGCTAATTAATATTATTGTTGCATCACTAAGATGAAGTCAGAGGAGCTGCTGTTTGCTTGCTGAGGTGTGGGTTGGTGCTGTGCGGGAGGAGCACCAGCAGAGCAGGGAGCTTTCAGACGGGCGGGTTTGTGCTGGGGGTTATCGTCCGCTCCTGCGTGCGCTGCAGCTGCCTTTGTTATGCAAATCCCGTAATGCATTTATGAGTGCTCTCCAGAGATTTCAAACGGCTTCTAATCTGGTTAGCAGATCCGTTCCGCGAGAGACCTGTGTAACGTCCTCAGCTGAAGATGAGATACTGGTATTTCATGCATTTGGCTCGAGACAGAAGCGGTTTTATCCCATTCACCGAGCATTACAGCGCTCTTACTGACCCGAAACCCGCGTAACTGCCAACAAGAAGAATAATAAACACACAAATAAATGTGAACAAGTACATGCAACATATTTACAGCTCCTGACAGTGTCTGCGTCAGTCCCTGAAAAGTGTAAACCCACTTGTTCTCGGGAATTAAGCAAGGCAGGGGTGAATCTGTACCTGGATGGGAAGCGCAGGAGCGGTGGCTGGTGTGGCAGCGCTCCTCCTTCCCCGAGCAAATCCATCCTGATGTCCAGACACCTCCGCAGCCCAGCCGACAGCACAGCCTGCTCGTGTCTGACCCTGATGCTAGTTTCCAAACTTCAGACGGGAGTTTCTCCCCAGCAGTTGGTCCAGGCTGTGCTGAAGTGCTGTGGGCTTTGCTCAGCATCTCGGAGCTGTTTTCCCCTGCAGAGCTGAGCGTGTTCAGGTGTTCGTTCCCTGAAACTGCTTGTCCACACTTGCTGGCCAAGGCAATCTTGCCCCGCTGTAGACATTATTTTAGGGCCGATTGCCTCTTCCCTTTGCTCCCTCGTTTCCCCTTGTGCCTGGTTCAGCGTGGTGGGTTTGGGTGCCAGCTCCTGTCCTGCTGCACGCGCGGCTCTTTGGTCGGTGTGGGGTCAGCCCCGCTTCCGTTTGGGTCCAGATTCTGCATTTGGTTGGTTACTTGTTTGATTTGCAAACATAGATTTTTTTTCCTGGTACTGAAAAGGATGTCTCGTCTTGACTGATGAGAGCTCTGTGCAAACAGCTGTGAAGTTATTTCCCAGTTTTTCCGTGGGTTCTCGTCTCAGGGATGCCCTGGACCCTGCAGGAGCGCTGGGCTGGTCCCAGCATCCTCCCGCCATGGCCGGCTCCGTTCCCGCATCCTCCCGTCTGTCTGCCGCCTCCTCCTCGGGCTGCGGGATCTCTGGGAGGGAGGGGATGCGTTTGTGTTCTGTGTTTGATATAATTGCTTTCCTGCAAATGAGTGTTTCTGCTTTACTAGCTGAACTTAAAAGCTGTACGTGTCCCCTCGGAATGTTCCGCTGCAAAAGCTTATTTCTGGCCAAAATGGAAAAGTACCGCGCAGGCTTTTTGATCAAGTGGCACATTTAGTTTCTGTTAGTTGATACAAATGTTTCTGATTTTTTTTTTTTAATGCTGCATTAGAATTAGATTGAGGGAAATTAACTCAAAACGATCGTATTGAAATAAAAAATGTTAATTCAAAAAGCCTCTATGTTTTGACTCCAAAAATAAATTTAAAAGGCAAATGTCTTCAACAAAGCAGCACAAGCATTTGAATAATTCTGATGTACATGAAACACTTTATCAAATTAATCTTTCATTTGAAGACTATAAATATCGTAAAATTCGTACTCGTAATTTCCCTGCAGCCATCGTCTATTCCAGAAATGCAGCGTCTGGCGTGGTGCGTGGCTCCGGGCTGGCTCCCTGCCTGCCGTGGGGGGCTCGGAGCAGGGACAGAGCCCCCCCTTCGTCCCCTCCCCGCAGTCTGCTCCGCATCCCTCCTGCCCCGGAATTACCCCGCGTGCCACCTTAATGTTCCTTGTCAGATGATGGATTTCAGGGGAGCATTAGTAATTAGGAACTCCACTCTCATCAAGGAAAATAATTAGAGAGAATGCACGCAGTTCACAAAAGCAGTTCAATTAAAGAGAGTAACAAGCTTTTTACAGCAACAAAGGAAGGACTAAGTAGACCTCAGTGAGTAAATAAAGCTGTAATCAGTGTGATTAATTTAAAATCTCGGGAAGGCATGAACTGGATTGATATTCCAAAGCCTAATGTGTCCCCTGGGATGGCAGAAGTCATTCTCCATTGTAGGGAGGATATGAGTCCTCATGAATTGTGAGCAACAAGAAAAACTACAAAAACTGACAAGTGTTATTTTTCTGTAAATTTATTTGGAGATACAGACCTTGACTAGCGTTTTCTTCTTGGGGTTCATATGAAGATCTGTCTGCGTTGCCCGGCTAGAATGGAATCCAGCATCCCGCTGCGCTCCCCTCCTCTTGCAGGGCTGCGAAGCCTCCTGGAAATACGACGTGGTTTCTTCTATTCCAGTTGTTTCTCAAGGTCTCCTCTTGCTAAATGCAGTAAAATTGCGTCTTAGCGGAAGAAAGCAAATGCTCGGGCGCGTGTGCTGTGTGTCGATCCATGCGGCCCCGGGGAGGATGCGATGTTCAGAGCAGGCGTCTGCGCGGGTGGAAGCCCAGCGTGTCCTGACCGCACACGCAGCTGGATCGGGAGCTCGGGAGGGGTCCAGGCAGCCAGCGGAGACACGGCGAGCGGGGGTCTGGGGGGCAGGCGTCGCGTGAGCGGGGTGTGGATGGGCGCAGAGGCGATGGTTCGGGACAGGGCTGGTGTCCCTGCTGCTGGAGGTCGGTCTCCAGTTGGGAAACCTGATAAAAAGTTGCAGGAGGAGCGTAATTCTGGATTCTAACATTTATGAAGTTATCTTATTAGCGTTGCCTGGACTGGACGCAGCTCTTGGAGACAGCCTCCCATGCAATCCCAGATTGTCTTCCCTTGGGTACGAGTGCGTGGCATCTACCAGAAGCGTGTTGGGCTTTGGGGACACCCAGCAAGGCTTGTGGGGACACCTCCATTGGCCCTGGGCCCTCTGGGGGCAGCGTGTCCCCTGCTGGGCTCCTCGTGACCGACTCCCATCAAATGCTGAAGGAGCTTGAGAGGGAATTTGTTTGGATTATTTTTCCCCCAACCCCCTGTAGTATTATGAATGATTTTTCAAATTTAAGCTTTCTGTTCACGGGAACCTTGTCTATGAACCCTGCCGTAGCTTGGCTCATAACGTGAAGGGCAGCATGAGAATAACCTTTCCGTGAGCAAGGGCTGGACGCCGGGAAGCAGCTGCAGCGTGAATGAGAAATCAGAGGCGATGGGGCTATTTCAGCGAGTTCAAATTCCAACCAACCTCTTTGCAGCAGAGGAAAACGCGGTATCAATACCTCCCCACGCTGTTCATTTGCACTGGAGAAGGATCAGTGTTTGCATTAAGTTCTCCAAAGTTTTGATAACCTTATTTCCCCCAGGGGAGTTCTCGGGCAGGATGATGTATAGCCCCTTGTTGTATGTTCCGAATTCCATTTGCGGGAGATCAGTGTTTTATTGCCAGACCAGCATTTAAAAATTGCTCTCTATTTTCTTAGCTTTCTGGGAATTTACAGCCTCCAGAGTGGAAGGAAAAGGATTTTTTTTGTAAGATGTAGGCTTGATTTTTATTTATTAGTTTTGATGGGAATCTTTACCCCATGGATTAATCTTGCTGGTTACAAAAAGTAGTTACTGAAAACTACTGCAATGGTGACGCAGCCGGGGCTCGTGGCGTGTGGCCGGGTCCCCCAGGCACAGGCGGCTTTTCTCGAGCTGCCGGCTCACGTCTTCAGGAGCGTCTGGTGATGTGAGTGCCCAGCCACCAGCATCGCGAGGCAGGCGGTTGCAAAGGCGAGCGCTCAGCTTTTCCTAAAAATAGGACCTCTTTGAGGCGCTTCAGGTTTCTGGCTTTGTTCCTCTCTTCGTGCCATCCGCTAGCAGTGCCGGGGCAGCCGTGCATTGTGCTCTCATCCCTCCCTGCAGGCTTTGGATTGACGATGCCGTGCCGTCAGATCCCCGCTGCACCTTTCTCCTCCTTCCTGCCACCCAGCCCGTCCCCGCAGAGCTGGCTGTTCGGAGGGGAGCAGCCGATGGTGTGCCCCAGAAGCTGGAATTACTTCCTCTTCCTCCTCTTCCTCCTCTTCCTCCTCTTCCTCCTCTTCCTCCTCTTCCTCCTCTTCCTCCTCTTCCTCCTCTTCCTCCTCT
>WKFP01014987.1:532536-608094 GCA_011057875.1 Pterocles orientalis | reverse complement strand
TTTTGTCTTTTTTTTTTTTTTTGAGAAACATGTCAGAGGAAGGTCCAGACAGCGGAGGGTTTGTGATGCCGATGCCCAGGATCATTCCCCGAGCAGTGATGCTGGGGCGTGCCGTCGCACCCCGCAGTCACTGGGCGTTGGGGTCTGGGGTCTCGCACAGTTTGACCACGTGTGGCTCAGGTTGGCGAGTGCTGGGTGGCAGCTGCCGGGGTCTGTGGGGTCCCTTGGTGGCCACCTCCCCAGAGACCCCCCGTGCCAGCCCCTGGCCCAGTCCTGCTCCCCACCGAGGGGAGGGCGGTGGTGGCCCGGGGCTGGTTCCCCTCCATTCCGTCTCTTTGTGGATGTCGTCTCGATGTCGTGCCCAACGCGTGCTGTTGGTTCGCTCCAAACAGAAAAGGGACCCCGAAGCCCCCTGCTGAACGCAGGTGATAAAGGGACAGTGACTGGTGGCAGCAGTCAGTTTAACAGCCCAGACGCGGGGGGTTTGTGTTTCCTCCTCGCTTTTCCAGTCCCTCTGCCCCCCGGGTGAAGAAAGGAGCCCCTTTAAACACGGCTGGAAGCGGATGATTTCCGAGACGTGAGCCGTCGGTGGTCACAATCGGGTCACAGCTCGCAGAGGGCTTTGAGGCGTTGTCACCAGGTCGGACCCTTCTGAAGTCTCCCGGCACGTTGCCGCTGGGCGTCGGGCTCCTCGCTCCTCCCGCAGTTAAACCCGCACGGCTTGGGGCCGCTCACTCCCGGGATGGAGCGGGGCGGCTGGGAACGCGGGAGAGACCCCGGTCTCTGCTGAGCAGCGTAGGACGGGCTGGATTCACGCTGGGTCTGGTGGAGCAGAGGCTGGGGCTGAAGCCAGCTCCGTCCCCTCGGTCACAGTGGGAGCCGGCGGGGCAGGGGACAGCCAGTGGTCCCTGTGGGCTGGGGTCCCCAGCAGCTCCCCAGCTCCTGCGTTGCTTGGAGCGGTGCAGAACATCTCCTGGTTGTTACGTGTCAGATGTTTCGATGATCAGGATGTAAACATAAAACCATCGTGAAGCCAGCTGCTGTTCCACGGCTGATCTACAGCCAGGGTGCAGAGGGAGGAGGTTCATCTGCAGGGGTCGGTCTTGCTGGCAGTAGCACCAGATTCTCGCCTGTTGCTCAGGGATGTTTGTGAGTACAATCAATTCAAACTGGGCTTTGTGGTAGTAGTAATATTTATTTATTTTTTAAAAAAATCTGCTAAGAAGCTAAATGAATGCTATTTTCTGTGTTATTTGCTCTCTCTGGACATTCTGGCTTTGTTTCTACCTCTGCCTTAATCGTGAAAATCTCTTCCTAAGAGTTTAGAAATCTGCAAAGGAAACACAAGATCTGCTGCTCTGACCAGCCCAAGGATTTGCAGAGAAATACGGGAAGAATGTCATTGGCTTTGGGAAACAGAGCGGTACTTCCCGTCTGTCCTCTGCTGTAGGTGTTTGGTCAGGAAACTGTTAAGAATACGATGCCTATTGTGTTGGCAGTTTTCACCCCTGATTTTTTATGGTTTCTATGAAAAAGTTTAAATTTAGTGTAAATTCTTTGCATATCTTTACTTGAGTCAGAATACGACAAATTACCTTTTTTGTTTCAGGTCGCTGTGCTGCTTTCTTACATCTCAGAAAACCAAACCAAGGACAAATTGTGTGCTGCGGTGGGGGGGCGGGGGGAACAGCTATCTCCCCTTGAGCTAATTTTCTAATTCTGATCAGCTCCAAAGACAACCGTCCTAACGGAGCGTCAGAAAGAAACAGGTGGGGAAAAAAAATATCTGAAATTAGGTACAAACATGTTTGTTCCTTTGGGCGAGGATAAACCACCCAGAAAGACCCTGCGGCTAGGGGAGGGCGAACTGGGTCAGTTCAGCTGCGGGCTGGTCACTGTCCCCCTTACGCGGGTGAGGGCAGGAGGTAGCTCTTTCTTCACCGTCAGTGTTTAAATCGGGGCTCTAAGCACCTTTGCGATATCTCCGTGTGGTGTGCTGGGTTACACTGGGCAGAGCCGTTCCTGCTCGTTCCCTTTGGCACATCAACCCGCAGCGTCCCGCTGCCGCCCGTGCGGGTCCCCGGGAGGATGGAGCTCAGTGACGATGCTCGAGCGTTGCGTCAGGTCTGCAGGGGGCTCTTTGGTAATTCTGACGAAATTCACCTGCCGGACCAGCCTTCTGGGCTAAGCAACCGGAAAACAATGCAGTTCGTGGAAGATTTCTTAAAAACATTGTGTTTGCTTAGATCCCGGGGAGATGCTGCCGGAGGGGCGGAGCAGGGGGTGCTGGGCTGGGCTCGCACCGTGCTGCGTGTCCCGGGCCAGCCCTGGCCCTGCGAGCCGAGACTTTGTCTGTGGGTCTCTGGTGCCGTGGAGAGCGTTCAGTCCTCAGCCAGGCAGACAGTCCTGTCCTGGTCCGAGGGCGGCCGCGCTGCCGTCCAGCACTGCTGGATGTCACGGGGATGGATAGCGCTGGGCTCTGGGGACGGCGCTGCTCCGGCTGCAGCCCGCGGGCTCGGCCGCTTTCCGCGCTGGAGGAGCGAGGGAGCTGGGGACCTGGAGATCGCGGTGTCACCCTGGGCACGGGGCGCGCGGGTGGTGTCACTCGGAGGTGGCCGTCGCTCCTGTCCCGTCCCCGGCCAGCGGTTCGGCCGCGTTCAGGGCTCCTCGCCCCTTCGCAGTCGCTGCCTGGGAGCCGCTGGTGGACGCGGGCGGTGCCTCTCCCTCCGCACCCTCCCTGGGTGTCCAGCTGCGGGTGGCCGTGGCCAGCACAGCCGCGAGGGGACGGGCCACCGCCAGCTGCCTCGGCCGTCACGGTGCCGCACAGGTGCCTTTCCCTCCGCCGGGCAAGATGTGCCGCGTGTGGAACGGATGCTCGCGCAGACGCCGCTCTCGCCGCACCCGGCAGCGTCTCTTTTTATTGCCATGCTAACGAAGCCTTGCTCAGTTTGGCTCAATTTCCTTTCGCTGGCGTGTAAACATCAGGCTGCTGGATGGTGGCGTGTTTGGACTCCATGAGGCCTGTAGGATGTAAGTGGTAAAAAAAAAAAAGGAACAAAAAATAACCAAAACAAACCAGAAAAGCCCCAAGACCCATGTTACAGTCCGTGCTTTGAAGTTCTTGCTCTGTGCAGGTGATCCATGCAGCGGTGTTGTAAAGGCCTTGTTCTTGCAATGAACCAAACCAGGCTTTTTTATTTTTTTTTCTGTTTTTTTTTCTTGTTTTTTTTTAATCCTTTCCTCCCCAGTTAAGAGTGCATCCAGCCTCGTCTGCTGCAGTTCCTCCCCTCCCGCCCCCCCGTGCCCGTTCCCTAGGGAAACACGGGTGTCAGTCCGGTGTTGCAGGTCATGTTGTCCTTCCCCGGCAGCCGTCGGTCGTTGAACGTGTGCATGTTGATCACGGCGTCCGTCTTCACCATGACGGGCGGCTGGGGCTTGTGTTTGACCCGCCGCTGGCAGGTGAGCGACAGCCGGATCTCGTCGGCCATGGCGCTGCAGAAGGAGCGCTGGGGAGAGACGAAAAGCACCGTTACCGCTGGCCAAGCCGCCTGCTGACCTCCCTGCGAGCTGGGCTCTGCGGGGGCAAGCGGGGGGTTCAGGCTGCACTGAGGGCATCAGCTTGGTGGGACCGGAGTGATGCACGGGCGTCTCATCGACCCCTGTCTGCTCACCAGCCGCTGCGGGTGGGGTGGGCTGTTGGGGTGAGGGTTGTGAGGCTTCCTGGGGTCCCTGGCCACAGGAGAGGGGAGGAGAGATGGAGACTTCACACGTGTGTACATTACACGGGGAACATGCAGCACGATTGCAAGTGATGGTGGCGAGTAGATCTGACAGCTCAGAGCGGTTCCTCCCAGGGACCTCTGACTGTTTTCATGATTTACGTGTCAGCTTGCCCAGATGTTTACTGCCCCGGTCACGGCAGCAGCAGCTGACCCTGCTCAGAGCAGACGTCATTTGCCCCCTGGCCTGGGGCTGTCAGGACAGAAGCAACGAGCCCAGGGGAGCGGCATTTTGGGGGGGATGCGTCTCAGCCCTCGGGGTTGGTGGGCTGCTGGGGCTGCGGGGAGACCGAGGACATGGGTACCTGCTCGCGCTCGGCCGTTTTGCGCAGCTTGTAGATGAACTCCACCATGGCCACGAAGACGGAGAGCACCAAGCCTGCTGCCAGAACGATGAAAATCCCGCCGATGTTCTGGATGCCCAGAGCGCTGGCCTCCTTGTTCTCATCCTCGGGGCAGCCGTTCCCTCGCCACCACTTCTCCTTCATCACGTGCAGCTTGTCCTCCTCCTGGAGCTGCAGGATGGCGATGGTGATCTTGTCCCTGTACGGTGACCCTGGGGAGGGGGAACACCATTAAACAGAGGGAAAGCGGGACCAGGGTCACACGAAGCCGGGGATGTGGCTGCGCCAAGCAGGGCTGTTCGGGTATTTGGAAATTCGCTGTTGGGACTGTCTTCATCCCATCTGTTGTGTTTGTGGCAACTAGCCCCCCTCCAGGGCGACCCAGAGGACCCCCCCTTCCCCTCACTCACCCATGGGAGTGCCGATGCCGTAGCCTTTGGAGTCGATGAGCCCCCCGATCTGGGTGAGGTTGCAGTTCCTCTGGGTGATGTATTCGATGGTGGTTGACTCCATCAGCAGGGCGTAGTCGGCTGTGAGGGTTCGCTGGATCCCTTCCTCGTTGTTTTTGACAAGCGCTGTGGGTTTGCTGCTCATGAAAGCCCACATTTTCTCAAACGTGGAAATTTTCGATTTCTGGAAAAATGATACCCCCCCACCCCCAAGATAAGAATTAGTCTTCTGTTTGCTGAAACCTCATGTCTCTGCAGTAGATCATAGAATCATAGAATCATAGAATGGTTTGGGTTGGAAGGGACCTTAAAGATCATAAAGTTCCAACCCCCCTGCCATAGGCAGGGACACCCTCCACTAGCCCAGGTTGCTCAAAGCCTCATCCAGCCTGGCCTTGAACCCCTCCAGGGATGGAGCATCCACAGCTTCTCTGGGCAACCTGTTCCAGTGCCTCACCACCCTCATAGTGAAAAATTTCTTACTAATTATCTAGTCTAAATTTACCCTGGTGATAACAGTTTGAGGACAGATCACGTAATGGAGCTATTACCAGTCTGACCTTCTCTGAAATATCTCTGCCCCCACTGCCCACCATGGTTTGCCTTCACGTGGCCGTGACCAGAGACAAAGGTTCCAGCTCACGTTGTGCAGACACTCAGCAAAGAGTCGCTGCTCCGGAGACCTTACCCTGGAGGTGGAACTGAACTGCTCGCTCGCTTCGGGAGGGTGGAGCGAGACCCTGCCGTGATGCCCTGCAGACCTTGCAGATCAGTGTAGCTGTTTAAACGCATTAGTTCCCTACCCAGAATTTTTCCTGACCGTGATGTTTCTGCACAATGAGTGAAGACAGAGAACATTTCAGAGGGCATGTTTTTCTCTTTCGCACACACTCTATTATATTTTTGTCTTTCCTCAAGCATCACAAGGCAACCTGTCTCCTCTGAGATATGTGCAACTGCCAAACAGATTTAACATATCCACATAAACAGAGGCAGAGAAGTATTTGAGAAGATTGTCTTAAGGCTAAAAATAAACATGGATATTCTTTCACTATCAGCAGGAATTCTGTTAAAAAAGGAGGAATGTGTTTTCTAGCTTTACTATTCATGTGAATGTCTTCTTCTTCTTCTAGAGAATGTGTTGAGGGAGGAGAAATACGGTTATTTTATGTCTTTCCATAACATTTGAAATACGCATTTATCTCTGGCCACCTTCTGAAGTGTCTCTGGTGGGTTGTCAGAAAAGACACAACAGGCTCTAGGCCAGCAAGACCCCCCAGGGAAGGGACACTGGCTGTCTCTTGGGGTCCCCCCTCGCAGGTCGCTGCATTCCCCGGGTGACCGCAGCTCTCCTCCAGCCAGCTCTGAGGCTTGTGTTCATGCTGCCGCCTGCTCCTTCGTGTGCTGGGCATCTTTTCTGCCCAATTCCTTGTTTTTCCCTAGGTCTCTTTATTTCATAAGAGGCAGATGAATCAGCCAGAACCTCCTCCTCCACTGCCCTGCTGAGCAGGAGCCTGGAGCTGGCTGATAAGTCTCGGTGCCTCGAAGACGGGGAACCGCTCACCTGCGGCTGCACGAGCAGTCGCTGCGGCACGAGCTCCCTCCGCTCTCTGGTTTCGCTCTCGTTTCTCTCCGGTTCACGTTTCTGTCCTTTCACCAGAAAGCAGGAGATGGAGCCTCAGCCTGTCCCCACAGCTGCTCTCAAACCTCCCCCGCATTTATCACCCAAAGCATGCCAGCGTCGGTTCTTCTCATAAAAACACCCTAAACAAGGGTAAACTAGCTAAGGAAACAAGTCCCTCCTAACGCTTTATATTTCGGGTGCTTTGCCCGTCCCCCTCCCGTTTATTTAACAGAAGTTGGCGCGTGGCTCAGCCCCAGCGCTGTTGGTGCAGCCCAGCGGCAGAGGCTGTTCCTCCATCGCCAGCTCTGGGCTCCTTCTCCTGCCTGAAATCACCCCAGACTCGTTTCTTCTCCGCTAAAGCTTGTTTAATCCACTTGATGAACGTGGGGGGGGGGGGGGGATGCGCCAGAGCAAACTTCATTCAAGAGCAGGATAATCTCCCTCGCTTGAAAATCTGGGCCAGTGCCTGGGAGGTAGATTTGTGGCATTTATCAAACCTCAAAGAGCAGCAAGAAATGTAGCCTCGGAACGGATTATTAAATATCTGTGCATTACAATGGGTAATTGAAATGAATAGCGCACTCGGCTTGCTGATAACTGCTTGTTTCACATTTATACAGTTCACAGCGGAGGCCCCTGGCTCTCCTTTCTCTCCTCTTCCTGCATTTAATGCTCCTCGAGTGTTGACACAGAGCTCTTAAACAACATCAGTGTTCTCCCAGTTTCAAGCATAGAGCAAAATAAACTGGCAAAAAATCAATGGGCTGCATTTAGTGAAGCTAATAGGACTTGCATGAGGCATTGTGGCTCTTCGGGAAACTTAAATTACATGAGACAGGGCTCCCTGGAAGAGAAAAAAACACTTTTCTCTCCTCTTCTTAAATCACCGCTTCTGGCCAGCTGAAAGGACGGAGCTGGGTTTGCGGTGCGGGAGGAGCCCAGCCCTGGGCTCGGCTGTGCTGCTGCTGCGGGTGCCCGGGGTGGGGGCACTGGTGGCGGGGTGACCCCCCCTCTGCCGGAGCACCCCCAGGCCAGAGCTGCCCGAAACAGCCCAAACGGAGCCCGGGCATCGCAGGGCTGAGCCCCTCGGCAGGGAATGTGGGTTGCACTGGTCTCGTCTTCCCCGCCGACGGGCTGTGCTGGGCAGGGTGACTCAGCGCACGGCTCTAGAACCCGCCAGCTCCTCGCTGGGAATGTATTTCCTGTTAGTTTGTTTAGTTTCGCTGACATGCGATAAAGAGTTCTGCTTTTCCAGGTGGAGGTTGCCCAGCCCCGGCGGTTGGACAGACCCGGCTGTTGGTTAAAGGGCCGATCGAGGAGCAATCGCCGGTTGTGAGAGCGGTCATCCATCAAAAACTGTGGGAGCAGCCGCGGTGGGGAGCGAACCGTGCTCCAGCTCACACCTACTTCAACCGCTGCCCTTTTTTTTCTATTAGGGGAAAAGCTGTTCCCTCTCCTCCTGGCAGAGCCTTCAGCCACCCTGCAGAGGCGGTTGGTTGTTTCTGGGAATTTGGGTGATGTTAGCTGAGAACATCCCATTCAAAGACACAAAACCATCTCCATTGGGCGTGGTAGTTTGGTATTAGCGATGTAACGGTCGGTAGAGAATGCGTGTGAGTTGTGTTTATTTTGCTGGACTTTCTGTGGACATTTTGTGATTTTGCAGCTTAAGTAATTTACCTTAAAAAAAATCCTCACTGGAGTTAGTTACTGGTTTGAACTGGTATTTGCTGTGCTGTGGCTGGGTGCAGTGTTCGTCTCTGTGGCATCACCATTTACTTTTGTGGCTACATAAAAGAAACCTGGGTTGGTGGTAGGCAGAGAGACCCCCCCGGGGTCCCCAGGTCCCCCTCCTGGCAGCTTCGCTTTGCTGCCAAAGGGAAATGAAGAGGAACTGCTTGGTGGCTCTGAAGCATTAAGATAAATGGCCTGATGCCGACTTCTTCCTGGCAGAGAAATTCCGGAGTCGTGAACTCCTGAACATTGGAAGTGATGGAGATTATTGCTAATAAGCCGAGGCGGTAGTTTAGCGCTTGCTGATCACCGCGGCCAGGGTTCGCGGCTGTAGGATGGTGTCTCTCCCCTCCCTGCACCTCTGCCACCTCTGCTCTGCTGTCCCTGCGTCTTCATAAACCCGCGGTGGCACTAAATGAGCCGCGTGTGTGAAAGGCAGAGTACCAGCCCCTCTGAATGCAGCAATTGCAGCGATGCTGAGGACGCCTCTGAATTAATTCTTTAGAGTCACAGCTCAGACGCTGCCTTTAATAACCAGTGCTTCGAGAGCAGTCACCCAAATAAATTAATGGAATAGTTTAGAGGAGCCACTGCAAGGCATCTTGCCAAGACATATATGCTTTTTATCAGTGAAATTGGCAAGAAAGTAACTTTCAGGCTTAAGATTTTCAATTCCAGCCTGTATGAAAAAATAAATTGATTTTCACCAACTGAAGATACTTACTCGTGGGGATTTAACATTTCTGTACAAGGGAATATCTACGCACACACACACACGCTCTGACGCTCGCACTGCAAACGGCAGGTGAAACCCGGGTGCAGGGAGAGACGGCATCCTTCGCCAGACAGGAACGATTTCTGGCGTGATGTATAGTGAGCGATAGATGCTGTTCCTAAGTTAATTGATCTGTGCTTATTGCTGCATTGTCAGGGAATAAATAGCTTCTCAAAAGTTCTTTTCATGAAATCAAAATCTGCCGGTGTGCTGGGTAAAACCCTCTCTTCTGCTTCCCGTTGCCCCGTGGCTTCCCTAAGCCTCTCAGTTCCTTTCTATTTTTGAGGCAATGGTGGAATATGAATGCCCTGAGCACCCTCCTCTGCAGTGTGGGTGAACTTAATTATGCTTTAAAGAGAAGAAATCAATGGAATTGGATTCGGATGCGCTGGCGGTGTTACCTTGCTCTGGGTTTCAGAGGTTAATAAAACTGACTGCATTAATGTGGATGTGTGAAGGACAAGGAAGACATCTCAGCTGTGAAGAACAGGGGTCGGGGAGGGCACGCTGTGCCCTCCGTCCGGCTTTGGGGTTTGTCCCCATTTCTGTCCCCGGAGGCTGGGTCAGCCTCGAGGGCTCCGTGGAGCCGTTGCTGCAGAGACAGGGAGGGAGCAGCAGCGGGCGGGATGGGGACGATGCTTTGGGGGATGATTTCTGTGGGGCTTTGCCGTGAGGCACCCGTCCTGTTGTGCCTAATGCGTGCTGTGGTTTAGTGTCTGAGCAAATGCCGGGTACAGTCTCTGAAGCTGTAAAATCAATATAATTTGTGATTGTGACTTCGGTCAGCGGTGGGGAGAGGGGAGATGAGCCACGATGTGGCCCTAAGGCACGGCCAGAGTCTCAGCAAGGACGCGAGACCGAACCTGCTTGTGAGGAGAAGCGGCGGTGGCTCAGGAGGCGGCTGGGCTTTGGTTTGTGGTTCTCAGCACTGATTCTGTGCCTGGACGGCAGAAAGGCTTTGCCGGGTCTCACCTTGAAGAAGGTCATAGTCGCTCCATCCTTCACGGCTCCGTACTCGATTTTTGTCTGCTTTGCCAAGTCATCTGCCGAGTCGATGGGGGACTCCATCCTCTCCACCGTCAGGAAGGCGGCAAGGTTGGCCGTGTAGGACGAGATGATAATTAGGGTGAAGAACCACCATATGCCACCGATGATCCGTGTAGAGAGTGCTTTGGGCATCAGCTCAGAGCCTGGGGTGGGAGAGGGGGAAGGAGAAGGAGGGAAGAGGAAAGAGAGAGGAAGGACCCATTTTATACATCCGTGGGGACATGATATCCGTACATGTATATATAAAGGATTCGGTTTCACTGTCAAAACTGTAATAGCTGCATAGTTAAATCCAGCTGTTTTTGAGGTAAATTATCCAGACATCTTGCATGCAAAGAAATCAGAGGGGTTTTTGTAGCATTGGCAGAAAAACCCTCTCCCTTTATTGCTGACCTTGGGTACAGTGCACAATTTACAGGAAACATTCCAACTGAAGTAATTAACTAGGCTGCTTTTATGAGATTTAAATAGCAAGCCATTTATGAACTTTTATGTGTGTTTTGTTCTGCCATTTTAAAAGCGCCGTGCTTTTATATAGATTACTTTTCAAAGGGCTTACTCTAGGGAGCGTGTTCAAATACGCAAGGTTTAAAAAAAAAAAATCAAACAGCGAGAGAAAGGAACTATCAGAGTCCAGTACTTTGAATACTGGTTAGAAGCAGGGAAGCAGGAGATGTTGCAGCATAAAAGGTGTAACAGGTCTGGAATGGCTTTTGTTGAGCAGACACGAAGGACTAAATGGGTTGTGCTATTTCTGTAATTGCTCAAGATGCCTTTTAAAGCCGGGAAAAAGCTTTGGGTTTGAAACAACAGCTTTCAGAGGATATATCCAACCTGGAATTTGCAACAAAGATGGGGCTTTGCAAAGCAATTTTAAGCAGTGTGGCATCAAAGCATGGCGTGGAGTGTGGCTCTGCTCCTCTCCGAGTGCAGCAAGGAGGCACCAGGAGCAGGAGCCCTGGCTGTCGAGGGCTCCTTCGGTTCGTCTCGACATCCTGCTGCTTCCTCGTTCTGTCTCCTGCCCTGTGATGCACTGGACGGCGTGCCAGCAGTCTAGCTTTGAGATATTTTTCTTCGTAGATGCAGACTGGAGTTAAAAAGCTCTTTTCATTTATCAGCATCTGATAAGAGGATGACTCATCCTGCTAAACCGACCCGTCCCTGTCCATCAGGACAGCCCAGATCCGGGGGGATCTGTTCTGCGCCGCAGCGGTGGCAGCGGGACAGCCCGGAGCGGTGGCACTGTGCCACCAGGGCGATGCTGCGGTTCTTTTGCTCTCTGGGTATAGCTACTGATGCCTCTTCCTCCCGCCCCTCGCCGCCTCGCAGCGGGGAGCCGGTGCTGATGTTTTGTCTTTTTTTCCCCGTTGCAAACAAATTTTAAATGTAAAAAGCCAGGAGCAAAGGCGTGTGCTGGAGAGCCGGCGGGAGGGGGTGCGGGCAGGGGGGTGCGGCCGTACCTTGCTGCATCAGCGCTCCCATCCCGAACCAGAAGCTGTTCAATAGGGTGAAGTTGTTCTCCACGACGTCTGATCCTGGGTTACAGGGGTGAGCATCGTACCACTCGTATGGGCTGAACCTGGAAAGCAAGAGCTCGTTAGTCGGGATCTGGCATGACAAGACCCTAAAGGAGCAGGAAAAAAGGAGCCTTAACACATCTCGTGCTGCTCTGCGGGGCTTGTTAACAAAAAAGACGAATTCAGCCAAGATTTTCCAAAGTGATCAGCGTGGCTGGGAGGCCAGGTCCTTCTGAGGTACCCCAGCCTGCTGCCCCAAAGCCTGCGGTCACTTGGGATCATCTACGGTCACACGACAGCAGCTGGAGCACAGGGATGGGATGGGATGGGATGGGATGGGATGGGATGGGACGGGATGTGGTGCAGACACACAGCCTCTGGCTCGAGCGTGCAGCAGTTCCAGAACGTGGGGAAAATGACATTTCTGGATGGACTGCGGAGAGATGCTGCGGTGGGTCTGGGACAAACCACGGCGTTTCAGGGCACTGTCCTGCCGGTGCACATGGGGATCGGGGCGGGATTTCGCTCAGCCAGGAGCAGAGCTTTCCGCCGTGCCGACAGGCAGGAATCCTGCACCGTTGGGAGGCCAGTGCAACAGGGAAACTGGTGTGGGCTCAGCGTGGACGGCTGCGGCGCTCGGCCCCTTGCGGGTGGTGGGAGAACATTTATTCCCTGTGGGGAAATATTTCCATGGACAGCCCTGCAGTTCTTGGGCAAAACCGAGGGAATTTTCTGTGATTATCTCCGTGCAAATCCTGCCTAGGATTGGTAGGCAAGCACCACTGGGAACGTGGCTCTTCCAGCCAGGATCTGGGGAGGATGCTCGACGGGAGAGAGACTAATATTTTTAGAGCTGTTTATTTACATTTTCTAAGAGTCCTAATTTTTGCAGAGATTAAATTAAAAGCATAATTGGTATAATTGCTTTTGAACCAGGCATTAATTATCATCTCCGCTTCCTTCTGAAATCCCCGTAGCTCCGCAGCAGCGCTTTCCCAAACCCCGCCCGCGGTTGGCGTTGGGAGATGTTTCTCTCTCACGCTCTGCCAGCCGTGCTGCTACCCAAGGCGATGTCTTGCTGCCGTTCTTACTGCCCACCTGCTTTTTTAAATAAAGAGAAAATCAGAACGGAAAACAAGAGTCAGGCTGCGTTCCGACCTGGCTTTGCGTGCTGCCTGTTCCTTGAAACTTGCTGGGAATTTATCCCAGAGGTGCATGAGGGATGGTGCCCAAGCCCTTTCTCTCGAGTAACGCCAGAGCTCAAGAATTAGATGAAAATTTTCTCGGGTGCCAATGAAAGGCTGCGAAGCAGAAAGGGAATCGGTAAGATCAAATGAGCCTGACGAGATGATGCTCTGAAGAACTTCAAGGCCTCTGGGTGAAAAGCTACTGGTGCTGCGCAGATTACAGAGAAATATTCAGAAACCTGCGACAGTCTGCGGTGCTTGGAAGCGAGTGGGACCGTTGGCAGCAGCAGAGGGGTGATGAGGGATGGAGCGAGGGGAGCTCGTCGACCCTGTACAGCTGGACCCATAACAAATGGGGGCTGCTCGGGATTCACAGGCTGGCTTCCCTCCTCCTCGGGTGCAGAATGAGCTCGGAGGAATATTTCATCGATAACTGGGATTATTTCCTTGTCTCCTGGCTTTTTTTATATTTTTTTTCCGGCAGGGAAATGGGGGAGCATTTCAAAGAAGGTTTAAAGATCTAACAGAGAATACTGGCGAGTCTAAATTACATCTCCAGAGAAATTTCTTACGAATGACCCAGTCCTTGCTGCAATTAGGATGAATATTAAACCCCCCCGCCCCGTCGTGAGCCCAGAGGCGATTAGCTGTGATCGGGGTCTGCGGAGGGGTGACAGCTCACATCAGCCCCCTGCACAGCCCACTTCCAACCTCCACCGGCGCCACCAGACAAATTACCCCCCAGAGCCCTATAAATTGCTGGTGTTTATGGCTCCTTGGGGGCTGGGAGCAGAGCCTCCATCAATAACCGAGAAAGGCTGATTAAAAGGGGAGATGGATCAAATGCCTCCTTTGCCTGCCCCTGGATGGTCCCTAAGTTGGTTCTAAGTGGCATTGACCGGTGATGATAGCGTCAGCAGAGGGCTCCGGTGCCTGGTCCAGGAGACTGAATTAAGGCTTCGCTGTTTTGAATGTGGTTTTCTCCTGAGAACTGAATTTGAGAGGCCTTGCTGGGGTCAAAAGCGGGCATTGTTTCCATTACTTCTGAATGCAGTAAATATTTTCCCCAAGAAGCCTCTTGCTTTCCATCTCTTTATGTTGAAAGATCATTCCTGCAGAAATTTAATGGCTCTGGATTTTTTTGTGTTCTTAGAATAGGAAGAAATGTCAGGAGGAAAACATATAAAAAAGGAACCGTAGTGGCAGTATTTTATCGGTTCGATTTCAGCCAAAACAATACCCTGACAGGGAGGCACTGTTGTATGACATCCCGGCTGCTCTGATGTAGGGATCGAGGCTCATTTCAGAGCGGAACCAGGGACTAAACCCCAGTTCCTCAGGTTTTCATCCCGCAACCTTCCCTCCGCATTTACTGCAATGAATTTCGTGTGCAGATACAATTTGCACATTTAACATGCTTTGGAAGTCACATGTGGACAGTTTGGGCTGGGTTTGGCCATCACGAGTTGGGAAAAATCAGCTCATAGGCGTAAAGTGGTGTTTGAATTGTCATTCCAAGGCACGCGAGCAGTCTTGATACTTCCTGGCATTAGAGCCAAAGACGTCCTGGTGGCAGAGCCCGTCTAGCGCTGCTCTGCATGGCTAGCAGAGATGTAAAGCGAAGGAGTTCTACCCGTCATCGCAGTGTTTTTCCTTTTGGTCATTACCTGGGGTTCATTCTCCCCGCTGTGTATCTTTTCCTGCTGGGACCGTCTGGTTCTTCTCTCTCTGACACAAAGCAAAGCCGCTGAGGACCTCATCCTGCCCCGCCAGCATCCCCAGCATCCTCCCAGGGTACCAGCAGGGGCAGGAGGAAGGCGGCAGCGGCGCTTTGCCGACCCGTCCTGTGCTCTGTGTGGTCCTGGCCGGGGCTGTGCGGGGCAGAGCTGGCAGGTGGAGCTGCGTGTTACCGGCAGCACAGCTCCCGTCCTCTTACAAAATCGTGTAGCAATGACGAGTGCTATGGTTTCTGTGCATACACAGCCTTCTTGCTGAACGGAGCCGTCAGGTTGTTTTTACGAGCCGCTGTTCGTACAGCAATGCTGCGAGAGCCCGGGGCTGTGCTCCCCGTGGGCGCTGTGCACATGAGCGTGCAAAGCCCCCGGAGCTCCGACAGCTTTCGCGGGACCTCGGGAAGGGGCCTGGGCGCCCCGTGCACGGCTGTTTGCTAGGGATGCATTGCAAAGGCTGGGGAGGAGGGCGGTTGCAGTTAAAATCCTGGGTGCAGAGAGCCTTCTGCATCCTCCAAGAGTGCAACGCCGCCTCTCCCGCTCGGCACCTCTGCAGAGGAAGGCTCAGGCGATGCGGCTGCGGAGCCGCGTTCACTCTGACAGCCGCTGTTAGGTGTAATTAGGATATTACGAGTAAACCCAGGAAATCACGTCTAAATGGGCCCGAGGGATGTTGAAAATTGCAGATTTGTTGTAACGTGAGGGTTAATGGATTCTAGTTGCTGCAGTTTGGTGTTTAATCTTTGAGTCTCTGACTGCTGTCAGTGGCTTGGATACAGGCTGGTGTCTGAAGGATGCTCTGAGCAAAGCACAGCACGGAGCCCCCGTCAGGGGCTGGGAGGTTTCTGGAGGCACCACTGCCATGACTTGAACTGGGAGAAATGGGAAACGAGCGTCTGACTGCAGACTGTGCCTAGGAATCTTCCCCGGGCACGGTGTTGACACAAACCCAGCCCAGCGAGGGCTGTGGATGGCCGGGGAGGAGGGCTGGTGGGCAGGAGGGAGGCGAGGGCTTTGTTTCGGTTTGAAAAGGTGGAATCACGTCCTGGGAGCAGCCCTGGAACGTGTGTCTCATCAAAGACACTGTGAAATTAATAACACATGCAAATATATGCAAATTCCGCTGCTTTTAAATACAGGGGTTTAAAACATGCTAATTAGATGCATATTAATTTTGTAAACAGACACATTGTCTGATCCGTAGCAACGGGTTCTCTGTTCCTTTGGTAGAGGGATGGGTTTGTGGGAGCTTTGCTGGGGGAGAGCTGGCAGGAGGTGCAAATGGTGCGGGGCAGGGGGCTCTGTGTGCAGGAGAGGCTGGGCATCCTCCCGGGGAAGGTGGGTGAGAAGTGACCTAACAGAGCACGAACGGTGAGCGGTACAGAGCAGGAAAATTACCGCTCATTATAGCAGGGAGGTGCTAATGAAGTGGAAAGGCAACAAAATTTCTAAAGCTATAAAAGAAAATGCGTTTTAAAATCCTTTTGTACTGGAAAATGTACTAAATCTGTGGAACTGCCTGCCCTGGTGTGGCGAAAGAGGCTTACAGGTTTATGTTAATGGAGCAAACAAACAGGAGCACGTTTGGCATGGGAAGCAGTACAAAGGGTATAACGCAGGCTCTAGCTAGTGAAGAAGGAGGCAGATTTCCCCTGTGGCTAGCTCATCTTTGATTTTCACCACGGGGTTTGCATCACCTCTCCAACACCCTGAGATACAGGGTTTAAGGGAACAGGGCACCGGAGCCTGGCGGCTGCGAGCTCCACGCCCAGAGCCCAGCCTGCCTTCGGGTGATGGACCGGAAGGAACGTCGGTAAGATACGGGTTTAATGATGCGGCTGCCATGGGGTGGCTGGATCCCCGCAACGCACGAGGCAGCAGAACGACTCTGAGCGCGGGGAGGACGTCTTGTGTGGCGGCAGATGTGGCGTGATGGCAGTTGGGTGGGTGGCACCGGTGTCCCCTTACCTGGCTATGACAAACAGCACGCAGCTGACCCCCAGGTAGGCGAGGAGGATGTACATCCAGATGTCGGGAGACAGGGGGTTGAGGAAGGAGAACACGCTGGGGTTGGTCCCGTTGGGCTTCCGGTACAAGATGCTGACC
Source organism: Pterocles orientalis (assembly GCA_011057875.1). Taxonomy (NCBI): domain Eukaryota; kingdom Metazoa; phylum Chordata; class Aves; order Pterocliformes; family Pteroclidae; genus Pterocles; species Pterocles orientalis. Next base: position 591,802 of record WKFP01014987.1, on the reverse strand, counting down.
CCCAGCGTCATGAAGGGCTTGGAGAAGTCGATGGCTTTCTCCCGAACGTGGGTGATGGTGAGAGGAGCAACCGCCAGGTCGGCTTTCTGTGCAAACGCGGAGGGAGGGAGAAAGAGGGCGTTAGAAACCGAGGCGTTTCCATCCCCTTAGAAACACCCGCAGCAGCCACGCTGCAGCAACGGGCCAAGAAAACCCTAAAGCACAGCTCTGGGGCTCCCCGCCTCCCCGTGCCGCTGCCAGAGCCCGGCTGGACCCCCTGCCCGCTGTCCCGCTGCAGGCGGGACCCTCTGTGCCTGGCACGGGCTGGACCCCCTGCGACGGCTTCGCTTCAGACCCGCAGCCTTGCCACGGGGCCAGCGGGCGGGAGACCGTCCAGTTATCGCCAGAACTCATCAGCCGAACACAACCCCAGCACAGGGGCAGGGTCTGCAGGACACGCTGAGGGAGGTTCTGGAGCTGGTGGTGTGGGTTTGCCAGCTTTGAGAGAGTTGTTCAGGTGTCGGTTCAGGGCTGGAGAGCAGACCCTGGTCTCTTTGCTCGTGATGCTCCGGGATGCTCGGTGCGGAGATGCTGGGTTGGCGTTAGCTGGAGGGATGCAGCGCAGGCAGCAGAGAGACGGTGGAGTCCCGCAGCCTCTGCCGGGGTGCAGCGAGCTTGTAAGAGGGTCAGAGAAGTTATATTTTAGAATGGCATAAAAGGTCTGTGTGCTGCTTGCCGCAGAACTCTCTAGAACAGAGCATTTGCTGTGCACGGACCCCGCTGGCTGCAGAGGTGAGTTGGTTTTTGGCTGCTGCAGGAGAGTCGCAGAGCGGGGCTGCTCTGGGATGAAGCTGCAGGAAATCAGGTTGTAGCAGCACGAGGTAAAAGGTTCCATTTCTTTCCCCTCAGTCAACTTGGCGATAGCAGGTTGTGAGGAAGCCGTGGCGCAGGCAGGGAGTGCCCAGGAGCCTGCCCGGGGGCTGAGCAGAACCCTGCCTGGTTCCTTACATCTTCTGCCGTGCCCGTGGCTGTGCACCCTGCGGGGAAACGCTGCTGGTGGGCTCCACAGCTCGTGATGCTGGAACCGCCTGAGCCGCACGAGCACAGTCGTTATCCTGGCTTCTTGTAGGAATTGTGTTTTTTCTGATATTTCTGTTATTTCATAATTTCTTTGCTAGATTCAGTGAGCAACCGTGTACAGCCCTTCTGTTGGTTAAGAGCTGCGTTCACTCCTCTCACTAAACATTCAGGTTCTAAAAAAATCCTTCAGTAAATACATCCAAGGCTGCCTCAATGTCAGCTGCCTTCCTTGGGGTTTGCAGATCGCTCTCTCGGTGTCCGTGGTTTCAGAGGAAATGCAGGCACATAAATGACGTTTCTGAAGTTCGGCAGTACCCCCGTGCCAGGTGCTCAGCATACCCACCCAAGATTTATTTAACATCTGGTTCTGAAAATTAAAATTCTACATTAACCATGAGTTTAGATAATTACCTGGAGATACAGTGGATTTGTCATTACGTGCAAACTTTAAATCAATATTAGCTGTCTTGCTAGGACATGCTCTGCTCCAGCAGAAGTAATGGTCTCTGGCTGGAATTGTGGGGGAAGGTCAGACTGATGATCTCCTTCGACCTTGCAAATCTGTGACGAAAGTCGGTGGAATATTTTTAAATTTAGGCTTTTCTATAGGAAGAGTTTCTACGTGAGCCTTCATCCATCACATCCATAGACGTGTGTGGGTGTGAAAGGGTCTCTCTGAAGAACACAGCTTTGGAGATCCTGAACGGGGGAGTTCCAGGAGCTCTCTAACAAGGGTAAAAATGATGGGTTTGGTTTTTTGGTTTTTTTTTAACTTGGTTCTTCAGCTGAGCCCCAGTTGATTCCCCTTCCTTCTCACTTTCCAAGTGGAAATAGATTTGAAAATCAGCCTGGTACGGAAAGCGTCCGTTTCAATCACTGCCGTTTGTCAAGTATTTTCCCGATGAGCCCTTTTGCGCCGCTGTGGCTGCGGTGACATTGGTGAGAAGGGATGGACGGTGGGTTTGAGGAGGGGACGGCGCTGGCTGCCCAGTGACGTTCTGCCTCCGGGGAGCAGGGTCCAGGTCCCCGGTGCCGTGCTGGCGGAGGATGCCGGCAGGTTTCTGGCTCGGTCTCTCCCCCCATTACCGCACACTCGGGAGTTCTGGCTTTTTGGTCTCCGGAGTCACACGGCAGAGGTGGCAAAACTGATGCAGCGGTTTGGCTCCCCCATCGCCTACGTGTGGGTGTCCTGACTCAACAGGGAACACCGAAGGGGATACTGAAGGATTTGGCTGCGGATTTTTCTGAAGGAGGGAACAAATGAGCAGTTCTGTGGTCAGCAGCTGCCTGTCTGAGAGCTCCTGAGCCAGATCTGTCAGAATGACACGGCGAGCTAAGGAACAGCTCCGAGTTTGGGCTTGAGCACAGAGGATGGGGGGAGAGAAATCTGCATGGATGCCCAAGGATCAAAATGCTTTTAGTGCAGAAATAAAATTTTACTGTGTCATTTCAGCAGCTCCCGCGATGTGATCACAGCCCCGTGTCCTTGGCAGTAAATGTCAGACGCGGGCGGGATGGAGCGCGTGTCGGGGAGCCCAGCCTGCAGTGATGTCCTCAGCTATTAAAGGCGGTGCGGGGCTGCGCCTCCGTATCCTTTTTATCAATGCAGATTTTTCTGAAGGTGGCCTCTAATTAAGGGTTTGCTGACTGGGAGGATCTAAATCAAAACCCACCAAGGGTGAACCTTTCATTTGTCGTGCTCTGACATTACAAAGTGGGAAGTCAATTATCAGGCCCTGACTGCTTCCTTCCCTCAGCCTCAGCTTTTCTGCCGTTGCACGGTAAGATGGGTTTTATTAAAAATGAGGAATTGCAGCAAGCGCCAGTGGCTCAAAGGCCCTCATCCAGCAAAACCACTTAAGTACACGCTTCTGTTTTACTGGAGCTTGCACGCCTTCCAAGCCTTCTGCGTGTTCTTAAGTGTTCTGCTGAATTGGGGCCAAAAAGATGAATTTTGCCAAGGCAGCTGCACGCCAAACGCAGACACTCCTGACGCACCTTGAAGGGTCTGGATGTCCTCACCCAGTGCTGCAGCATTGTCGCTGGGGTGGCGCTGATGTGAGCTCACCGGGCGTTCAGTGCCTGGAGGATTGTATTCTCTGCAGAGATATTTGGCTTTTGTCAGAAGGTGATAAGTCTTATCTGTAAGTTCTCAGTTACGTGGGACTGTGGCTTGTGGGTCAGGCAGCTCTTGCCCAGCCAGGGCCGCGGAGGAAAGCTGCCGGTGACGGCCCATCACAGCCGAGCCCACAAACAGCATAAGCACCAGGACAAATATTTATTCAGGGAAATAAGCTGCCTCTGTGCTTATTTTGCCAGTCTGAGTTAGGTATTTACATAAACTAATTATGTGTATGTTGCCTGAGAGACAGGTAAATAGTGCGTATTCTAATTAATTGTTATTCAGGTGTCTGTCTGGCACCATCGACACTTTAAACCCTCGATGGTCTCTTTTGCCATCGCTGACTCTGGGGCTGCAGGCTTTGCTGTGCTTCTGCTCGCCCTGCCCTGCTCCTGGTCCCGTCTCTTTGCCTGCCCAGCTGCTGTACCACACTCCAGCACCCGTCCCCCTGGGGTCTGCTGCGTCCTGGCCTCACTCCTGCATCCCTCTGCATCCTTCCTGCAGCCCCAGGGCGTGGGGACAGAGGGGCTGCTGCTCTAGCCTCTGCCCTGTGCCCGCAGCCTCGCCTCTGGCTGGCCGGGGATGGGAAAGCGCTGGGTGTGAGAGTGATGCTCGGGGAGAGCGAGGTCATGCCCGGCAGCATCCCGGGCGTGCCCTGTCCTGACACCGCTCCCACCCTGCACAGGGGGTCAGTGCTAATTGCCTGACTCCAGCTCTTAATGGCTGCTCCTATAATTCCAGTCCTAATTTAGACATAATTTTTGTCAATGGGTTTATTTAATGTCAGCGGTAAATTAAGAACAGATGTTGGCAGGGAAAACCTCGCTGTGCGCTGAGGAGGAGAAATGAGGACCGTGAAGTCCTCTTGGGCCTCTTGTAATCTTTCCTTTAGGGAAGTTCCTCGGAGACAGAACTACTGTTAATTGTACCTAAGAGATGTCCCAGGCTGTAGGGTCCCCGTGAGAACAGACGCATTTTTAAGGACAAGCCCTATCCTGTGAATCACTGGCAGGTGAACAAGCCAGGGGAGGGAAAGGCAGGTCCGGAGAGACCTGCAGAGAACTCGGGGCTCCCAACGTGCGCTTCAGTTCGCTTCCATCTCTGAATGCGATAAATCTGCGTCCAGCCAAGGAGCGATGCCGAGCACCAAGGTGCAGCCAGCGCTTCGGGCTTATTCCTGTTCCTCCCAACGCCGGGTTCCTATAGGGTGCAGCGGTGGAGGACATTTCATCCAATGAAATTGCTTCTTTCCTGCTCCTCGCCCAATCAGAGGCTTCCAAATGGATCCCCAGCTCAGGGCGCTGGGGCTGAACCCCGCCAGCGCAGGAGCGTTGATGGGATCGCGGCCGTGCGGGGCAGCCTGTGTTCCTGCCGGAATTTACCGTCAGTAAATGCCCATTTGTTGTGAAAGCGTTAAATCGACTGTCATAAATCGTCCCTAAGGACAGATATTACATCTTCTCTATAGTCACCACTGGCAGGGGTTTCCATTGGGAGCCCTGTTATTTTTCACACCTTTTTTATTCCCGCACGAAGTTTCAGATTGAATGGCAATTTGATATGCACTGTCTCAGCAGAAGACAAGTTTTATTTGTGAGCAAGTTCGCGCAAAATGTCCAGAACAACTCATGTTGCTGGGTTTATGTGTCTCTGCCCGCAAACAGCAGGGAAGATTTGCAGGCGTTGCTTTGCCAGACAGCTAGAATTTATAAATCAGAATGGACGGGCCCCAGCGCACAGGGTAGTTTCTTGTGTCGATAATAACTTCTGTGAATAAACATCAATAGCAGATCACCAGTGATGGAAGGAGGAGATTTGGCAGTTGCCAGGTTCTCTGTATGTTATGGATGCAGGGCATAGGAGCTTCCCTGTCACCTGGATGCCCCAGACCTCCCGAAATGCCCATGTTGAGGGCCAGCCCAGCTCTCACGGCCCGTCCGATCGATGGAGGCTCCTCTGCAGGAGCAGCCGGGGAGAGCGACAGTAACCGGCTGCGATGGGGAGAGAGCCTCGTTCTCCAGGGAACGGGCTGAACTCCCCCAAAACAAGGTGGCTATTTTTTGTGTGATGAAGGCTGAGCAGCAGATGAAGGGCAGCAGGGCACGGCTTCTTCCAGCTTAACCGCGTGAGGCTGTCTTCTCCTGATCTGTGCTGGGGACGGGGAAGCCAGGGTCACGCTGTCAGGGTCAGGCTGTGAGCCCGGCGGTTGCTGCATTTCCTGTTTATGCTCAGGGCCAGACTGGAGAGGAGGCGATTGTACAAAGGAGCGTAGCCTGAGGCGGCACTGCCTGCGGCCAGGCATGTCTGGATCAGAGAGGACAGGGAGGGAGGAGGATGCGAGGCGCCAAAGCAAGCCAGGAGAGCTCCCTGCGTAAACAGCCGCATCCTCTGTCACCTCCTCTGCGGGAGACACTGTCGGCTGGGAGACGCTGTGGTTCCACGCCTGCCTGGGCTGCCCTGCCCGGCACCTCCACCCAGCTCCTCGCTGGCGGTATTTCCAGCTCCAGCACGAGGCTGTCCTGTGCGATGGGATGCCCCTTGCTCTGTCTCCAGGCATTCAGTCCTGGCCGGTCAGGCTCACGTGCCAGTTAAGTGGATCTTCAGCAATGCACGGTCCCTGCATAGAGTTAATCCTGGCCAGGGTGTTCGGACGTCGCTAAATCCCACCTGCTTTATGCTCCCACCTGAACAATCTCAATTCTTTAATGAGAAAGAGGCACTGAATATGGAGGAAAGCCAGCCTAGATATCAGACTCGCCGCGTGGGCAGCCCTGTTTTCATCACAACAACTTTGTTTGAATGCTGTCTCCAACACTTTTCCTACTAGGTGTGAAATAAGTTTGAACTTTCCCTTTGCAAAGCGCCAATCAGTTGTTCCTTTCCCCACACGGTCTGAAGATGCTTTGCTGCTGAGGAAGGGCCCCATCTGGTTGCAGTTTCACTTTTTAATGCTTTACATAAACACTGCTATAAAAAGCAATGACATGCAGATAAAGAAAATAATAGCTTTGCATGGGGTTTGGGAGAGGGTTATAAATTACTCCGAGGCGTGCGCCCAACCACACCTGTTAGAAAGCAGAGTTAAGACTTGATGCTCCAGTAAAACTTGCAAGAAGAGGGGATTTGGTCCTTTTCTGCTGCTGTACGTTAATTTGCTTTTGAAATAGTTAGCCAAGAAATACTTTAATGCGGGTCGACCATGAATGTCGTGTTACTTCATGAGGTTGTTCCCTACATTTTCCTCTCCTCTGTCTCTTTTAGCTGGCCAGCTTTGGGAATGGCTGAAAGCCTCCCGAGAGCCCCATAATGTCTTGCAGGGCGTTGGGAGTGAGGTGGTTTGGAGTAGACGACAGCCCGGTTTCTCTTTCGTGTGGCTGGTGTCCTGCTTTGGAGCGATGTACTTCCCCAGAGCCCTGCCTGCAGATGCTCTGGGGTGAGAGCCAGGCTCTGCTCCCGGCCGGGGTGTGCAGCCTGCGCCCTGCGTCCGTCCCTGTCCGTGTCACACACATCACTCAGGGCAGCAAAGCACCGGCCGAGTGTCCCTTGTCACACTGAGCCGGGCTGTTGCGTGGGAGTACAGAGTCTCGATTTAGAGCTGTGCGGAGTTTCTGGAAGCAGAAGTGCAGCGGCAGGTCTGCGCAGCCCGTGGCGTGTTCCCCGGTGACACATCTCCTGCTCCCCCAGGGCTGTCCTCGCCTGCCCTTGCCGTGCTCCCGCTCTGCGGGCGAGGACTGCAGCGCTCTTCCCCGGCGGGTGAAGCATCGCTTTGTCCCTGGGAGGGATGCAGTCGTTATCATCCGCGTTTTACAGATGGAGGAAGCGCTGCACAGAAGCAACTTGTCCAATGTCATTTAGGGCAGATGAGCCAAATCTGGAAACACAACCTGGATCCCGAGCCCCCGCGCCGCAGCCTCGCGCCAGACAAGGCTCCGTTATCTCTGCGCTGCTCGCTGCGGTGACTCACCCCCCAAATGCATTCTTCTCACATGGACCCGCAGGAGCATCACAGCTGCTACGTCCCTGGGGTTATTTTGGTCTCTCTTCTGCTCAGGCAATGTTTTCCACACGCGGCCAGGAACCTGAGAGGTGGTCCGAGGGCGGCACGGCTGGGGCAGGGTGCTCGGAGCAGGGCGCTGTGTCACGGCTCAAGGACCACTTGTGCTGCTGCCTGTGCTGCCGAGATCACAGATTAATTTTGTCCTGAGCTTTTCTTCCAGAGACCTTTTCTGGGAATCAGAGATTTCATAAAAACACCAGCTTTCTTCACCTAACTGGGCTTCTGGGATCACAGGATGTGCCGCAGGCAAAATATCTAATTAGGAGACCGAGCAACCTCTGGCTGCGAGCGGAGGTTTCAGACGAGGTGACGTTTCGGTGGCCGTGAGAGTGAAGCTGCCACGACAGCTTCGCTGGTGTTTAATAGGCTTGTAGAAGCGGCTGCGGAAGGAGAAGCACAGCTGCTCTGTTGCAGGCTGAGCTGTGAGTCCCAGGAGATTTTAGAAAATGAGCTGTGTCTATAAAAAATAAAATGTATTAAACTGTCCCCTGCATGCCTCCTCTGGCAGTCTGGACTCTTCATCTGGATTCAGCCGAGCTGTGTCCGGGACACGTCTGGGGTCCCTGTCGTGCCCTGGCCCATGGGTGTCACGGGCAGAGCAGCAGCATCCTCGGGGGATGAGGGCAGGCTCACGGGCATCCCGAGGCAGCGAGCAGCGGTACCCGTCCCCCCCGCCCAGGCAGAAACCCTTGGGGACAGCCTGGGGACAGCTGCCCCCCAGCACCGCCGGCCGCCCGCGCAGACGGGTCTCACTCACGTGGTCGATGAGCTCCTTGATCATGCCGTTCCACTGCCCCTTCTCGTCCTGCGCCCCGTATTTCCCGTCCTCCACCAGCCGGATCTCGTAGGTGAAGCCCAGGATGATGGCCAGCTCCTTCAGGAGGTCGATGCAGTAGCCCTCGAAGCGGTCGTTCCCGAACAGCGCCGTGTCGGACTTGCGGAACATGACGAAGGGCTCTTCCTGTGCACGGGGAGGGAAAAGGTCCCGGTTAAGGGTCGGCTGCGGTCCCGTGTCCCAGCGGAGACAGAGCCACCCCCGCGGGTCAGCCTGGGCCACGGGGACGGGCTCTTCAGGCAGGGTTGGCGCCGTGACACGTTGGGAATAAATTAACTTTGCACAGCACATCAGCTAATTAGCAACCTTGTTTACCCCACAAAATTTAATTTTGTCTCTTCTGAGCAGCCAACTGTTTTCCATTTGGTAGGATTTCAGGGGGAAAAATAACCATTTCATGCTCTGAAAATGAAGAGTGTTGAGAACAATAGACGGGAGGAGGAAAAACTCAACCCCGAGCCCCGCGCAGCAGAACCGCAGCCCAGCGACCCGACCCCGCGGTACCTGTCGGTGCTGCAGCTGCCGCAAGCCAGCCAACGCGTGGCTCGAATGGACGGCACCTGCAAGGCTGTGCCCGTGGGGTGGCCAGCAAGGAGGGGCTCACGGTTGCTCTGGTGAGGGAGCTGCGTGGCTGGAGTCCCTGCGGCATCGCACGGGGACAGGAGGGTTGGGGTGGCGGGAGGGACGGTCTGGGGTCCGTTGGTGCTACCGAGATGCCGGGTCGGTGCCGCACGGGCGCCGTGCCTCGGGTGGGCAGCCGAGGAGAGGTTCTGGAGGCTGGCGGCTCTTGGCTCCCGGCAGGATCTGGCAGCCCCCGGGCAGGAGCTGCCCACTCGGCCCCCAGGCGGGCTGGGGAGGGGGCGAGAGCACGCGAAGCTCCGTTTGCAGAATTACAAAGCAAAGCTGATAGCGTCACGCCGGTAGAGTTTAGCTTGGCATGCACGGCTCGGTTCAGTCGTGCTCTCCCCGGCCGCCTCCTCCGCTTTCTCCTCCGGAATTAGCGCTTTGTTTGTGGATCAGCTGAATCTATGGATCTGGGTATAAAGAGGCTGGCTCCGGAGCAGCCATCGAGCACTATTAATTTTGGGAAGCGCTGTAGGGATTACATGCATATTTAACAGCCGAGGCACTGAACACGAGGACGCCGCTCGCTTCAGTAATGTATCTCCAGGTCTCAAACGTTTCCTAGGGGGTAATTCTGAACTCTGTGAACCACTTATTCACGGACTATTTCACAATTTATTACTGAAAATGGCCAGACATCCAATTCACAAGCTCTCTCGGTTTGCTAATCGATTTCTCAGTGAAGGTGCCCTCAATTTCATAACTTCACAGTTCCCGTATTGCTTGGGGAGAGTGGCGCTGGCTGCTGGGGTAATATTTCTCTTCCAACAAGTCACTGCAATATGATCAACGGGGGAAAAAATAACCTTTCATGCTTTTCCTTTTAAAGATTCCTCCTATAGCTCCCCTGCAATCAATCACACCACTGCAAAAGTACAAAGAGGCGTTGCAAATGCAAATAAAATTTAGGGTTGTGTTTTCGTTTTTAGAATCCAGTGTCTGAAAAGGCAATTGCTGAAGAACTGGGCTCCGAGCACACTTCCTCCTCCTGCAGGCACGGGAGCTGCAGGACAGCCGTGGTTCCAGGTAGATTCCCCGTGGCACGTGTGCGGGCCTGAGGATCGGCACAATTAATAGGAGCTGATATCACCCTTGTACGTTATGTAATTTGTACACGCTCGCGGAGCACGAGATGGAAATGCTGCCTGAAAAAAGCATGTCAAAGGCAGATGGCTGACAGCTCTCCTCCTGGCTCCATCGTTTTGCGTTAAGCCGTGCCCTTTGAGGTGCGGTGATTATCGCACCCTGGACCCAGGCGCTTCCACTCTGCCCGTGCATCTTACCCCTGACAAGATGCATCTTTGCTGGTTCCCCTCAGCCCTGCCCGAACCGCTCGCACCGATGCTGTCCCTGGGCTGTGCCCCGCAGCCAGTGCTCCCCCGGCTCCTGGTGCAGGCTCTGCGCCATCCCCGGTGCCACCAGCCGGGAACCTTCCCCGGTGTGCGGCACACAGTTCCCGTTCAGGAGAAGGGGAAGAGGGGTCATTTCAGAACTCCTGGGGAGCTTTCTCCAGCTGCAGCACGGATTGAATGACTCCCTTAGAGCCGGTCCTGAGCCTCCACCCGGCAGCGGCTCGATGTGATGTGTTCGTGGTGCCCTGAAAACCTGCATCTCCCGTGTACAGGCACCAGCAGCACTTCAGGTGATGGTGTTAAACGAGCTCAGCCTGGCATGGCAGGTGTCTGCATTTGGCCTGGTAGAAAAACACAACCCGAACCCCTGCTTTCTGGATGCACCGAGGATGCTTAAATGCAAATTCAATGCAAAACCATAGCTCAGGCCCAATGGTGGGCAAGCTGTCTGGGGGCTGGTTTTTTTTGTTGCCTCCCGGTGACGTGCCGTGAGCCTGCGCCGTGTAATGCAGCCGTATAGAAACCGCTGCCACAAGTCATAATTCGTTAGATAGTAAATATAAACTCATTCTGATCTGATGCCTGCCGTCAAATCCAGTAGCAAATGTGAGAACAAAATGCAGCGTGACAGCTGGGAGCGGAGGAGACCTGTTAAGCAACCGTGGTTTGCCGGATAACGGCATTACTCGTAGCTAGTTCATCAAAGCCGCGCTTGAGAAAAAAACACGATTGCCACAGCTGAGGGTCTCTGGTTGTTGGTATTTTCGCCTGTCACCAGCTCACTCCTATCTGCGGCAGGCGTTGCTGCCCGGCTGACGGTGCCCACGGGTCCCTGCCCCGGCACTGGTGGGAAACGGGCGACTCGGAGCCTTCCCAGAGCTCTGCACCAGCAAACCTCCCGCGCCCTCCAGCGTGCGGGGACTGGGGGGGACAGGGGACCCGGCTGGGGGCAGTGCCCGGGACGAGCAGCAGCCTCCTGGGCAGGGGGAGCACGCGTGGGTCCGGCTGACCTGTGCCAGCCTCGCCGTGTCTCGGGAGCGGTGGCATCAGGGATGCCGGGGTCACCTCGGTCCCCTGCTGAACCCAGCCCATGCGTGGGGCTCGCTGTGCCCCTGCTCGGCTCCCCCGAGATCTGCGCATCTGCACGGGGATGCTGTGGATTTTCAGATACCAGGTATCCCTGAGATTTGTGGGTGGAGGAAAAAGTCTTGCAGTCTCCTACCAGGACAGTGGTGACAATCAGCGATCTGTTGCTCAGCGAGTCCGTGACGTTAGGCCCCCGTCCTTTGGAAATCTCTGTGATGTTCAAACCCTCGGAAGGGCTCCACGCTCCAACCTGAAACGAAGGAAGCAAACGAACGCGTGAATGTCTGGCTTGTGTTCCTTACTTGCTCTCAGCATCCTCCTGGCCTGGAAGGTGGAGCTGGGCTGCTTTCACCTGCAGCAAACAGGAGCGGAGCTGAAGTTATCATCTTGGATCAGCTGAGGAGAAGACCCAGAAATTGACCCAGAAACAGCAAAACAGAGATCAGTCACCTGGGCAACCCCAAGCCCCTTAACCTGATCTCCGCCGTGTGGGGGAGGCTTTAGAAGGAACTTTGAAGGCAGGGCTGGGAGAGGGACGGTGACGGTGAGATAACACGTCGGGAAGCTGGAGGAACGTGGGACTGGTGCCAGCAGACGGAGCAGGTGGCCGTGAGCCAGCACGGCAGAAAAACCAGAACCCCCATGGAAATGGGAACTGAACAATCCATCTGTGGGGTCAAACTGCGAGATGGGATCAGCGAGAAACCAAAGGCAGGCAGCTCAAACCCGCTGGAGAGCCAGGAACCACTGGTATTTTATTTATTGCTGTTTTTAAGATTCTCCAACCTCTTCAGCAGTCCAAGGAGAGATCTCGGTTTTACTGCATCCCCGAAAAGAGACTTTGTAATGAACAAGGCTGCCTGGCAAAAAAAATGCCATAAATTCTGGAAGAGTTTCCGTGAACTTTGTGAAAGGTCCTAAATATTTCAGGTAAAACCCGAGCAATTCCCCATACCTCCCTTCGACCACGCAAAGATGATTATTGTGCTTGGGAAGAGGGAAGCGAGTCTGCGAGGCCCCTGCCAGCGCCGCTGCAGACTCCGGTGGCTGTGCCTTGCGACGTTCTCTTGAAGAAAATTAAATACCCGGCACTTAAGACTGAATTAATCAGTTTAAAATATTGAAAAAGGAAAAAAAAGTGCATTAAGAGAACTGTGCAAGCCAGATAGTCAAACTACGCGTAATTAGGTTTAGTTAATGCTCCTGTAATCCCTGGAACATCCAGGAGGTGTGAGGATCAGGAGTTCAATCCTAAAGCTCAACAAACAGAAGCTATTATCCATAAAGCACAATCCGCGCGGGATTTGTTTGTAGTTTGGCATTTTGCTGTTGCAGATTAACTATTGACAGAAACCCGGCTTCAGCGGAGATTTGACATCGATACTTTAAAACCCCTCCGGAGCTGACAAGAAGCTTTCAAAAAAATAATAATAGGAACTGTGAAATCTCCGAATTGCTGGAGACAAAAGCTGACGGCTGCGCAGAGAACGCGTCAGGGCTTGGCGGCTTCCGATGGGCTTTGTGTGACACACAATAGTGACAAATTCAGCTGGTGCCAGCTCCTCTCCGGCACACCTGAGGAGCGGTGGCTTGGCAGATAGATGCTGCGGTTGTGCTTGAACATTGGGATTCACCTGGTACCCAAATACTCGCATATTTTTTTTTTCTGCTCTAACACAGCTCTCTGGCAGTCCCGCCGTGCCGCTGGGTTGGTTTTTGTGGTTTAGACTCTATAAACAACGTATTTTGTAAAAAAAAAAAAATAAATGTCAGGCTACAAAGATGGTCTGCTGCGCGGTTCTGGGATGTCTCCCCTGCTCCTCCTGCCTCCCTCCCAGGCTGGTGAGCGCGGCGGAGGCTGAAGCTCAGGGGGTTTGTCTGGATTGTTTTATCTGTTCTGTGTTTGACACCAAAAAATACCCACTCGGAGCGTGCTGGGGTGACCTTGAGATTTTTTACGAGCAGCAAAGAGCTGCTGCTGTGGTGTGAAAGTGTGGCAACGATTTATTTCAAAGCGAAGGGAAAACAAACGGTGCAAAAGGGGGGATGGGGAAGCCAAGCTGTTGGGTCCCAGGGAGCATCACCCCGCAGGATCCGTCCCCCCAAACCGGGGCTGATCAACCTGCTGCCCGCCGCCTCCGGGGGCTGCCTGCCTGCCCGTTTGATTAATTCCCTGGAAAAGTCATCTGCGCGCTGGGCTGCTCGCCGCACGGTTAATTGAAAACTCCTTCCCTGTGCTCCCGGCCGGCGTTTCCCAGGGCAGCAGAACCTGTCCCCGTGCCCAGAGGTGACAGGGCTCAGCACCGGTGCTGGGAGGCACCTTGCACGTGTGGAGAAGCAGACTCTGCTCTAGAAAGGGGTTTGCTGCCCTGCCACCAGCACTCTGCTGTAAGTCTGGACGGGGACGCAGAGGGGCTCAGGAAAGGGGTCCGGCTCTGGCAGCCCGCAGTGCCGATATTTTTAGGGCTGGGCATTGCCTGCTGCTGGGATCAGCTGCCCGCTGTGCAGGGCTTCCTTCACTTCGGGGCACTCCCTGCTCTCTTTTGTCTTAAACAAACTGATCTCACCTTGAAACCGTGTTCTAGGAGCTTTGATGCTTTGCATATTGCCTTTTCTTCTTTTTTTTTTTTTTTTTTTTTTTTTTGGAAGAATAATTGAAGAAAAGGAAATGAAATCCCCCTGAACACCTGAGAACGGGATTTGCACACCAGCGTTGTATTTCTGAGCCCCGAGGAGATCTGTGCTGATGAGGAGGAGCTGTGGCTGCAGCCTTGGTGCAGCCACCAAACGGGTCCCCTCCAGCCAGCCCGGCAAAACCACGCTTTGCTTTTTTTTTTCTTGTTGTTCCTTAGAAAACACAGAGAAGAAATAAACCCAAGTGCACACTGCGTCCTCCTGCAGAGTCTGGGCTGTAATGAGCTGGTGCTATTTCCCAGCCAGAGGCAATTTTCATTGTGGGAGATCACACCGAGGTGATGCTTTCAAGAGCTGTTGCCTCCTCGGGGAAAAATCACTTTTTGTCAGCAAGCCCAGGAAGATGGGGGGGTGGGACAGGCTTTATTCCTTCCACCTTTGGCCTGGGCAAGGAGAGGTTAACGGCTGCTCAGAAACTTTCTTCTGCTTCCACCATCCCCCAGCAGTGCCCCGAGCACAAGGTAGGGTGAATCCCACGCAGGCTTCGGGGCTGGTGAGTCAGAGCTGAGGCGTGGAAAAGGATCTGAGAACCCCCACAAAGTGAAGATCCTTTTGAATAAAAACCAGAAAACATGGAAACAATACAACCACCGACTATTTTCTCTGTTGCCCGAGTGCCAGAGTTAGGCTAAGCCACATGCAGAGAAGACAAACCCTCCCTACCTTTTCGAGACCATCTTCTTTGAGGCTGACGATGTCCAAATCAAAATCTGTCCGTAAACCACTGGTTTTGTTAAAGACAATTCGTCCCGTTAATCCTTCCCATTGGGCCTGTGGAAAGGAGAAGAAGGAGCAGGGCTGTTACTTGGTATCATAAACAATCTTTTGCCCTCCACTGCGTGTTCTTTTAATTAGTCCTTAGGCTGGTTCTTTCTCCCCAAAGAGCGTGATTAATTAATAATCACCTCCGTCACTGCTCAGACCGTAGACAGAGCTGTAGATTCTCTTTTTTGCAGTCCTTGCTGCAATTCTTGTTTGCACCTTTTGCGTTCACCAGCTGTTGCAGGACATGATGACTCAGGAGAAAACTGCTTGCGTTTATCATGGCATCCTTGTGTGCTGCGTTCATCCTTGTAGCACTGATAAATGCCGGGCTGCAGGGAGCCGGGGCTTGGGACAACTCCGGTCAAGCTCATAAATAATCCTTTTCTGCACAAACCTGCTGATGCTTCCAAAGGGTGTGGAAGCTACGATGTCCTGAACGCTTCCCTCCTTCCTTTCAGGTGGAAGATGGAGCGGAAGAGGCTGAGGGCTTCTCCCAGCTAGCAGGCTCTGTCGTTTTGGACCAGGCTGGGGAATCTGGGGGGTGCATGCTGTGTCGGCACCCTGGGGCAGTTCTTGGCGGTATAGGTGTGGGGCAGGTGCCCAAAGGGGCCGGGGAAGCCCTGTCCCTGGAGATGGCCAGCGCTTGGCTGGAGGAGGTCCTGCTCAGCCTGGTCTGACTGGGGAGCTCGTCCTGCTCCGAGCAGGAGCTTGGGGCAAAGGTGTCCAGATTCGTTTCAACTGAAATCATGCTGTGATGCTGTTTCTTTTCCACTGTACGCTTTGCAGCACTGCCAGCATCAATCTCTCGGGTTTGGGTGAGAGAGCCCCAGATGCTCGCGGTGGTAGCGGGGACAGCACGGTGTGCGGAGGCTGCTCAGCCCGGGAACGGTGCTGGGACGTGGTGTGAGCATCTCCCAGGGAGGATGCTCCATGGGAATGCCGGGCTGCTCGCACCCTTCACTGCTTCGCAATCGCATCTCAGCAGTGAGGAGCTGGGGCTCGGGCTCCTTCCCCTGAGCAGTTCAGACCGTGCACGCTCCTCGCTGATGAACACGTTTCCTTTATGGGTGGGGAAGCTTGAAATACCCAGCGTGATGAAGGTGGCATGATGTGGGAATGACTGATGTGTTTCCCGGTAAATACGCTCCTCTGGCTCTCCCTCATTAATTCCCGAGGACTAACGACAGCCTGTGCTGGGTTTGTGGAGGGCTTTGGGTGTGGGGTGCTTTGCCTGTGGAGCCCCTGGGAGCCCGGGAAAACACGGAGTGTTTGATGTACCCAGCTGCAGCAAACACAGCCGAGCCCTGCTCCTCCCGCGGGGCTGCAGCCATTGCACTCCCGGGGGCTCTGATCCCGCCGGCGTCGGCCCCGTCTCTCCGCAGACAGACCCAAGCGCTGCTGTGCCGGGCGCTGGGCAGGTGATGGCCGTGGAGGAGCGGGTCCCTCGCCGCCTGGCCCTTGTCCCCGCTTTCCGGGGAGCCCTGATGGCACATGGGGTGGGGGCAGCCTCCCTGGGGCTGGCAGGGTCACCGTCCCGGCCCCGTTGCCCCTGGGGAGTGGGAACAAGCGGGGCTGCACCCGGCGCGGCGGCTCGGCAGCGGTGCTGGGTGGTGGGTGCCGCAGCCTGCGCGGGGGGCGAGCGGCGCTGGGGTCTGCGGGGTCTGCGGGGTCTGTGGGGTCTGTGGGGTCTGCGGCCAGGCATCCCCCTGCACGGCTCCGAGGGAGAGCGATCGCTGCGTGTTCTGGGGGCGATGGGGGGGAAGCTCAGACCCGCCGCGAGCTGACACGCTGCCAGGAAGGGAAACAACAGGCGGGCGCTGGAGTGCGAGGCTCAGGGTAATTTGCGAAAGGAGCCAACCAAACAAATTATCTACACTCCCTTTTGGCAGCCAGCTGGAGCAGCTCTCTGCAGAAGGGAACAAAACGTGGGAAAGAGCGGGGAGAGAGAGGGACTGAGGCGGAGAGAGGAGAGAGACAATCTTCAGTGCTGATTAAGAAAAAAGTTCATTCTCTCTGCCATGGGAATAGGCGATTTTATGCCGGGCTTTTCAGACGTGGCCCAGTCCTTTATCCTGCGCTGCAGCCAGTTCCGTGACTTCCCACGTGAAGAGCCACAGGCGCAGAGGTTTAAAAAGCCCTTGGGGTAAATAAGGGTTTTATCTCAAGGACGTATCTGGTAGGTTTGCAGCATCTCCTGGCAGCTCTCATTTTTTTCTTAGGGAGGGCTCCTTTCTGCAGGCAGAGCCGAACCTGGGGTGCGAGCGCAGGAGTGCGTGCGGGGGGCTCTTTCAGGGGGGTCTGGTTGTGTTTGCAAATCATGCTTTTACCTCTTTTATAAAATTCATGAAGCGGCCGCCGAACCTCCAGGCTTTGTGCCGGTGGCACTGCAGGGAGTTGACGGTCATCTGCGGGGCGCGCTGGTAGCAGACGGAGACCACGTGCACGGCGTCGTACAGCAGGGCAGCGTCTGTCTAAAGGCAAGGGGAGAAGGGTTTGTGTCGATAGTGGATCCAGAGCAAGGGGTGCTCGGCCAGCAGAGCGGTGGGGGGTCGGTGATGTGCCCCAGGAGAGGCTGCGGGACCCCCCTGGGTCACCCCTGCCCAGCGCCGGCGCACCCCAGGGTTCCTCTGTCCGGGCGCACTGCTGACCGTCCCACCTCCGGCGGGTCTGACCCTGCAGCCAGCGCACGGGGCAGGGCTGGGCGCTCAGGAGATGCTGTGAGTGCAGATGCTCTAACTCGGGACTTGTCTAAACCCCTGGGCTGAGCTCTCATGCAGAACACGTCCTCAAAGCGGGTAACTCTGTGCCTGGTGAAGCCTCTGTTACGTGGCTCTTTAGACGACAACATCATCGTTGTGTCTTAAAATCAGAGATTGTGAAAGTGTCGTTTGTCTGCGTGCATCTGTTCTGGTTTCTGTAGCACATTTACTACTGTATTGTCAAACAAGAATATTTCTAAACGTAGAAGACAGTAACAGAATTTTCTTATTGAGTCTGTTTTGTGTGAGTGTAAAAAAACCTGTATGAGAGTGTGTTATCCACACTATTTTAGACATGGGGAAATAAGAAACAGAGAAGTTAAATGGCTTGTCTGGGGGCATGGAATTTTCCAAAATGACCCAAACTGAAATCAGGACCTCGCAGATTTGTAACACCTTCCCGCATTTCAGTGATTCAAACTAGGGAGAATATTTTTTTTTTCCTTCCATGTAATGTGATGGTTTTAGATTCAATTTGAGATGCCCCATCTCATCTCCAAAACACTGATGAAGAATATTGGATTTATTTTTCACTCCGGTATGGTAGGTCCTCCTACTGAAAATACATTATTTGCTGGCTTCACAAAGCCACACAACAGATGTGAGTGTAGCAGCAGCACAATAAAATACAATAAAACAAAACAATGCAGCAAATAGCTGGGCAAATGTCTAACAGGACGTGGCCGTGGAGAAAATCCTCCACCGTTGGCAGCCTTCCCTTGACCTTCCCTTGCCTCAGCTCCCGAGCATGGAGAGCAGGCGCCCGCCCTGCGTGCTGTGGGCTCGTGTCTGCAGCAGCAGGGACAGGTTTGGTGAGTCAGGGCTGGGGCAGAGCGAGGGCAGAACATCTCTGAGCAGTTCGTGGTGGATTGCATACTGTAAGGACCAGCTGAGCTCAGGGCCCGGCTGGGATAGACACCAGGAGAACACAAATAGAAGGCAGGATCCCCTGCAGCCGGCAGCGGCGGGGCCAACCCAGCCCCAGCGCAGGCGATGCGATGCTGCGGCTGCGGGAAGGAGAGGGCTCGAGGAGAACAGTGGGGCTCTCCTCTCCAGCAAAAAAAAGGAGAGATACAAGGAGCTGTTTCAAGGTGAAAGTCTGAGAGGCTTTGGCACTCGTGGGGGGGTTCTGGCAGATCTAAAGGGAGAGGGAAGGAGGGAGGCAGTCAGCAATTACTGGGGTCCGAGACAGCCTCGGAGGGAAGACAGATGGGCGAGCAGGTGCTGTACCTTCCCAGCAGTAACTCAGCAGAGCAGAGCTGCCATCAGACCCTAAAAGGAGTCATCAAAGCTGCAGCAAAGCCCATCTCAGGGCAGAGCTTTGGCTCTTCCTCCTGCATCAATCTCAGGGAATTGCCTGACCCAGGCTGGCCGCGTGCTGCGCTCCCAGCCCCGGGGAACCAGCGCAGGGCTGCTGGGGGAGGTGGTGGGAAGGACACCTGGGATGAGTTGTTCCTGATACAACCACCAGTAACTACAACGTGTAGCCTTTAACTGATGTTCCTGCTTTCCCTGCTGTCCGATCTGCCCCCCCGACTTCCCCCGTGCTTTGTTTAAACCTCCCATACCATCATCACGCCGTTGAGCAGCCCCAGCTCCGCCTTGGGCGCCGCCTGCAGCCGCTCCATGGACCACTTCTCGATGATGGAGGACACGTGCGGGTTCTCCACGTTGAGGATGCGGAAGCCGGTCAGGTTCACTCCGGAGTAGCGGTATGGTTCTAGGTCTAATGCATAAAGATCCTTAAAAGAGAGAAACCGGTTTAAACATTGTGTTTAGCTTTGTTTTGTTTGTCTTTTCTGCATCGGTTGGTATCGTGCGTGTGAAGTGAGAAGCAGAGCCCAGGGGAGGTGGGAGGTGGGATGCTCCCCGGTGAGCGGGGCGGGTTGTGCTGCCTGCTGCCGTCAGTCGCTGCCGCGGAGGCTGGGGGGTGTCGGTGGAGCTGGGGTGTCGGATGTGCAGCTTCACCCCCACATGGCGGAGGAAACTCCTGCCAAGGGACTCGCTCTCTGCATAAAAGAGGCGAGTGAATCGTAGGGAGAAAAGCAGAATTGCTGTCTGTACCCGTGAAAAAAGAGGCTCGCGGCCAAGGGGGGTATCTGCGGCTCCCGGGGACTTTCGCGGAGGGTTTGCTGGGAGCGCCGGAGCCCCCGGGGTGCTGCAGGAGACAGTGACTCTGAACGCAGAATGCCAATTTGCAGACCACTATCAAAGAGGAACTAAGACGCATTTCTTGACATTACGACCAGCCTACACAGTCTGCAAATGAATGAGAGTGCCCTTTATATGATTTAAAAAAGCGACAGCCAGGCAGTGCTGAGCTCCGCTGGCAGCCAGCCCACGAGCATCACTTGGCAGGCAGCGAGAGGGGCCCTGGGAGGCTCTGCCAGCGCTCTTCTTTAATGCATCTCTTGGCTCCGCCGCACGTCTACATATTAACTTCAGTTCAGAGATTAACTTCAGTGCTGAGTAACTGCTCTGAGCTGGGGTTAGGCAGCACGGCGAGAGCATCCCACAGCTGATCTGCTCGGCAAAAACCCGGGGTGGCGTGAATAGATGTGGTGGAGAACGGCGGTCGGGAGGGTGCTTTGTTAATGGGAATCTTTTTTTGGATGGGACATATTTAATCAGCTTATCCCGAACAATTTCTGCAGGTGTTCAATGGTAGTAAAAATGTGGGGAGGCAGAAGGGTGACACATCGCTGCTGTGATGGAGGGCGAGTGTGGGAATGGTGCTCATTGCTCTGGCAGGGGATTATAAAAACGAGTTTAAATACGGCACGAGATTGGCGGCCGGTGCTGGTTTGGGTAGAGTGGCTGTCCTGGCAGGACACAACCCTGCTGGGGTTTGCCCAGACACCGTGTCCATCAGCAGCGATTCTGTTCTGTCCCCGGAGGAGCTGGAAGGCGCCGGTCCTAAACCACGCTGCCCCCAGCAAAGCGTAACATCGGCACTTGCCAGCAGCTGAGACTTCATTCTCAGCGGGAGAGCGAGGAATCCTTACAGCTGCTTTGCTTTAATAAGCTGTGGGGGTTTGATCTTTTCCTTAAGCGCTGCCTTTGCCCCCCCAGGGCAGGCTGCTGATGGATGCTGCGGTTTAATCTGCAGGTGCAGCCGGGACCGAGCCATTAATCACACCCACAGCAGAGTTCAGCCTCTGAGTTGTTTGTTTTTTTTTTTTTTTTTCCCCTGAAAAATTGCGAGTACAAACCTCCACAGTTTGTTAAAGGGCATTGTGAAAACCAGGCCACAAATGTTGACTTTTAAGTGACTTATGGTAACTGTGGGCAAATGCAGTTGTTTAACCTCAGACAGATGCTTCTGTCGTCGGGATGTGAGGGTGCTCAGCGGTCCTGTGCCTGACCACTGCAGCAGATTTATGTTCTCAGGATTCGTAACTTGTTGTCAGACACTTCAGTCTGTATTCTGGAAATCGTGGGGAAATAATTTTTGGTTGCAAAAGCAGAGATTTTCCCTCTCAGAACGTGACTGTGTGGGACAAATCGGATCCACTGATGCTCTCCATTGCGCGGCGGTCACACCTCCAGCCCTGTCGCCTTTGGGTGCCCTCCCCATCCCGCTGCTGTGCACTGACCCTTCCCCTCCCCGGGGGAGGCACTCTGTGTCAGGGGGTGTAGGACAAGGGGCTTTAAGCTGCAAGAGGGGAGATGGAGATGAGATCTCGGGAAGAAATGTTTTCCTGTGCGGGGGGTGAGGCAGTGGCCCAGGTTGCCCAGAGAAGCTGTGGATGCCCCATCCCTGGAGGGGTTCAAGGCCAGGCTGGATGAGGCTTTGGGCAACCTGGGCTAGTGGAGGTGTCCCTGCCCATGGCAGGGGGTGGGACTCGATAATCTTTAACTGTTCTACAGTTCTAAGTTCCTATAGAAGCCAACCTCCCATCAGCTCCCTTCTTGGTTTCAGTTTAAATCTCAGCTCAGCCTGGTTTATCATCTCCTGGAATTAGAGGATAATTAAGAATACAAGCTGAGTGTCGCAATGGAGAGGTGTTGGGGAGAACTGCCATATCCGTTTCTTCTGGATTTTCTGCTCCTGCACAGCCACAAATTGAAGCATCTGGTTCTATTTTCCACCTCATCTACACTCCCTTTCACTCATTATCTTCTGTACTGCAGATTAGTTCTCCCCTCCGTCCCACTGCCTCTAAGAACGTTTTACTCGTGGTGTTTCTGTGTGGCTCTTCCCCTTTTTTACGTTTTGCTCTCCCCAGTTAAAATCCCCAGCTTCGGTTCAGCAGCCGTAGGCAGTAATGCTGGGGCCTGGAGCTGCCAAAGCAGGTGTCCACGAAGGGCATCCTCCGTCTGCTGAGCAGCTCGGGGGTAGTGTCCGTGCCAGGGGTTGCTGAGGATCCGTGTCTGCGCACGGGTTTGCTCGGGCAGCTGCTCCTGGGAGGAGCGGCCGTGATGGGAGGCGTGCGCGTACGGTGCCGCTGGGATAAAGAACGGGGATGTACGCGGTCAGTGCTGCGAGCCTCGGGCACGTTGGGTTTAACAAGAGTACCCGATGATCGGTGCCAGGGAACTGGCCTGGTTTGGTTTGGCACCCGGCAGGCGGAGGCAGGTCGGGTGTGTGGTTTTTGTTTGCATCGGCTCAAAGCGTGGGAGGAGATTCCTGCCGCTGCCTGCCTGGGTCGTGCACAAACAGTGACAGCCGGCAGTGCGGAAACTTCTGGATTCGCAGGGACTCATCTTTGCAAGCTGCTGAGAAATTCCTGGAAGAGCCAGGTTTGAGGGGGTGTCAGCGCCTGGGACCTGCAGGATGTCAGCGTCGGAGGCGCAGCAGAGTTCCTCCCGCTTGCGTGGGGAAGGCTGATGGGCTCTGCCTGCTGGAGGCAGTGAACTGTAGTCTTGCTGCCTAGCGAAATGTTGAAGCATTTCATGCCAAGTGTTGATACACTGCACTCAGTATTGACTGGGGACCTTTTAGAAACATTCAGTATAACATAATAGACTAATTCATTAGCACCCCATGGGTCTAGTAGTGTAGAAGCTGGAGCACATGCATTGCAAGCTAGGAAAACATTGCCTTAAGGAACGACAGATTAAAATATCTTTCCCATGATATAACTGTTATTTCGGGAAAGTGGCATTAATTGTGATTGCTTATCTATTAATTTATTATAATTCTTCTTTTCCCACCTCCAGGCTGTACCTACACACGAAATGTACTCTAGGCTCAGCTGGGGCTGATTAATAGGAGGTTATCTGGGAAATGCTTAAAGCTGCCTGGAATAGATAATGGCAGCAGGGGTAATTAAAATGTCTTTTGCATTTGAAAAATAAATTTTGCAGTTTGTAAGGGTTAGTTTAGTCTGTTTTTTTCCTAGAGGCGAAAAGATAAATTGGATTTTCAAAATCACACAAAATTCAACAGCATACTAGACAATAGCATCCTAAATAGAAACAACGGTGGCATGCCACAAAACCCAAACCAAAATGCCTCCTGGAGGTGGAGAAGAACTGGCCCGTGTTTAATGAGAGTGGAGTTAATTTCAAGCTGAGTTCTTCTCATGCAAAATAAACCCGCAGCACTGAGCTATTGACCACAGCAGGGCTGCTCCTGATCTTAAGGGAGACCGCGATGAACACACAAAACCCAGTTGTGACTCAAATTTGGTCCCGTCAGATCCTGACTGTGGGATTACATCCTCGCAAATTCACACATTCGCTCATCTTCCAGTGCGTGGGTAGCTGCACTGAAATCACAATGACTGGGAGGGGGAATAACACCAGAGCCTGCATCTGTGCAAAGCTGGAGCAGCTCCCCGGGAGAGAGCCGGTCCAAAAGCAGCACAAGCAAAGCCTGACCTCGCTCAGGATGGGCACCTGGGCAGTGCTGCGCTTGCAGAGATGTTACAACCAAGCCGTTGTGGTCTGATCGGTCCAGCCCTGCTCTCGCCTCCTGTTGGGGTAGGGGTACCAGCCCTCCCTTTCCCTTGCTTTTCCCACCCCACCGCTTTGGTGTCCTGCGGCTGCGGGACGGGACCCCAGTGCTCTCTCGGACCACCTCCTGGCTTCCCGTTCGGCTCAGCAGGGAGGGTAAAAGGTGTTTGCACAGCTGAGATACGTTACCAGAGTGGTGAAGATGAAGTGGTAGTACTCCGTCATCATTCCCATTGCCATGGCCTTGAGGAGAACAGGGAAAGGAGGTTAGTAAGACAGGATACAAGGATGCAGCAGCAGTCATGCAACATAAACCTCTCAAGAGCTGATGTGGTAAATGCAGCAGGAGGCAGACCCAGAAACACGGGAGCTGGGTGCTGGATCGGTTCCGTGAAGCAAGGGGCATGTGCCACGGTGCTGAGCTGACCTCTGGTCCTCAAACCCTGCTGAAACGGCAGCAAAGCCTCGGTGTCCAGCTGCCCTGGGGCTGGCGGCAGTGCCGGGTGTTGCTGTGCCACAGCAAGCGGGGACACCGACCGCGGCACGCCGCCGTGCTCACGGGGCACGCGTGGTGCAGAATCTTCCGGGGACGCAGGCTTGCTTCTGGGGGCGCAGCGGGAGAAGGAGAGCTGCCTTTCCTTCTCAGGTGCTACACGAGCAACCTCACAAAAATGGGTGCAGAACGAAGCAGCCTGTTGTTGTGGTTACAAGTCTGTATACTGGCTGAGCAGCTAAGTCAAAGGCTTTTTATTTCTTACACGCGTATTTCTGGTGCTCTGCATCCCCTCCCCTTCGGTATCCATCTATATAACGTGTACCTATCGCTCCTGTCTGTGAGTCTCAGATAACATATATATATATATAGGTGTGCAATGGCCAGACTCTAACACAGCGCCGGGTTTAGAAACGGGTCCGTGAAAGCAGAGGCACAGGGATGGGGAGCGGGGACATCTCCCGTCCCTCAGCCCTTGGCGATGGTGGTCCAGCCCTGGGGGCTCTTGGCCAGCCCAGGCTCTGGCGTGCCAGCCCCAGCACGAAGGACGGTTCGTGCAGATTGCTGGGATTTGCATAACTGAGCAGTGCAGGGACCGTGCTGCTCTGGGAGGATCGTCAGAGAGTGACCGTGGGCTGGAGGGACCCGGCAGGGGAACGCGGTTCTGTCTGCGGGAAGGGTCACCTTGGAGCTGGTGGCTGGCTGAAGGAAGGAGAACCCGTGGTTCTGACGGCGATGCTGACTCTCTGAGCGTGTTTTCTGGAGAAAACACATGCGAGAGCACTTTAAAATCTCCACTGATGGGAAAGCGGCTTCAAGGGCCCCCAGGAAATGTTTGCTTCTTTGGTTTTTGCTAAAATTACTGGGGCAGAATTTAGCTCCGAGGGAGGAAGGGACAGTTTGAAAAGAAGTGAGATGTCAAAAAATAAGGGCAAAGGAAAGGATCTGGATGATAAGCCTGGATATGGTAACTCTGGAGTGTGACTTTACCCCACGTTTCCTGGCCCAGAGGTACCTTTCGGAAAGCCTGGAGCTCTCCCTGTGCAGCAGCGTGCCGTCCTGGTCCCCTCCTCCTGCCTGCCCGGGGTCTGCGGGGCTGCACCACAGCCCCCCCCAGGTGCAAAGAGCTGGGGCAGGGGGTGACGCCTCGGTACGGGAAGCATCCATTAGATGATGTGAAACCAATGGAGTAAATCGCGAGGTTCCAGTTCAGGTTCTCCAGCTGGACCGGTGGTGGGTGGAAAATCCAGACCCGCCGTAAGAAACGAGCCCCAGCCTCCCAGTCCTCGCAGCCTGAGTGCGGGACACATCTGGGCGCGTGGGGGGATGGATGAGTGACAGAGCTGGTGGATGAGCTGGAGGCAGAACGGGAGCTCCATCACAGCCCAGACGGGCACATCTGTGCGCTGCGGAGCGCAGCAACTGTTCGGAGGCAGCTGCCAAGGAGAGCAGCGAAGCTGGAAAGCCGGAGAGCAGATGGGATCGTCAACAAGGGACCAGAGCCCAGCAAGACCAGGGGAGCTGGGGTGGGGTGGGGAGGCCTCACTAGCTCTGTGGCGGGTTTCTGCAGTGATGCGTTTGTCCAAGAGGGTAAAATAATGAACGGTTTGGTGTCTTGGTCACTCCAAGACTGGAGCAGTGTGTGGAATGTCATCTGTGCATCCTTCTGCCAGCTCTTGTGGTGGTGTTCGTGGATTCCTGATCCATGGGGGTTTCTTACTAATCCCGTTCACTGCCCGGATTACCAGCGCAGTGCCCGGCTGCTCCTGTGCTGTGGGAGCTCGTTGCCTTAAAGAACCTGGGAGCAAGACCTGGGCTGGGTTGGTGCTGTGTCCTCGGTCAGAGCTGCCGTAGGGAACGGAGCCTCAAGCTGCCCAAACCCTTCCCTGTTACCTACCGGTGCGCCGTTAAAATCAGCAGCAGTGGTGGAGATTTCGGTACAAGTCGACTTTCGGTGGATGCGTAGAAGGGAAGCCTGGTTTTCTATCCCATCCTCCAGTAAAGAAAAAAGTGTTTCACCAGTGAAGGTGGCACCTCTAGTCGTGCGTTTCGTGATGCGAGTGGAGACCTTAGGAAAAGGTGTGTGCCAAGGGTGACTGAGACACGAGGGTGACGGTGTGTGCTGCCAGAGCCCCCGGCGTGACGCACCGGAGCGTATGAGTGTGCAGAGAGGTTGGCGTTTGTGCCCCTTCCCAGCCTCTGAAAATATTTTTTTTCCTGAGTAAAAATACACTTTTATAATATTGCTGAAATCCATGGTTTTGAGTCCTGAAAAAAACAGCACACACACGAAACCAGGCAGAAGGAGTCAAAGACTTCCTTCCCCGAGTCCCCTCTCCTCCATCTTCCTCACTCTGCGCTCCCGGTGATGAGCAGAGCAGATGGCACAATAAACTATAATAAACTGCGTAATAAGTGAACAGCACCAAACACAGCCAGCATGTTAAAATAATAGGCAGGAGACAATGAGTCCCTTATATTGCTTTCGTTAATAATCCCTCCCAGGCTTTCAGATTTCTCTGAGCTCTTCCCTTCATTTTGCATCAAGCAGGCTGCAAGAGCGGTCTCTTTCCATGTGCTTGCCTTCTCAGCCCTTCGGGGGATTTATTTAATCTGTGTGGTAGTGCCTTGCTGGGCTGATATGAGCACCGCTTCCACCGGCTGGTTTTTAGCATTCTTGGTGAGAGCATTTTCCTCTGCCTCGTGTTGACCCTGAAACCTAAAGGCACTTGGAAATGAGGAGCTGGGGCGAGCAGCAAACCTCCGGGTCTGCAAACAATGCCAGTAGAGGAACTTGGGGAGGAAGGAGAGGCAGGAAATGAATGGAAAATCACTGACATCTGGCTTGGAGTCCCAGAATTGCACGTGGTGCTGGTGGAAGGACAGAGGACAGCATCCCTCCCTGGCTCACAGCGCGATGCCGGAGTGCAGCACCGCTCGGAACATCCCACCAAACCCGAGCGGTTGTACCCTGCCCTGGATGGGTGCGGATGCACAAACCCGGGGGGCGTGGGGCAGCACAGGAGGGGAAGAAGATATTTCAAATCAGCAAGCGTGAAAAGCTCGCGCAGGGCTAAATGAACAGTGCCAGAAGTGGCCCAGAGCATGGTCCTGCCCGATGCCCGGGCTGGGGGAGACGCGAACGCTGCGGCGGGGGGCTGAGGCTGTGCAACCCCGGAGAGCAGCAGGACAGCAGGCATGGGACACACATACTTGGCACTTTCTCCTTCCATAACATTGCTTCTTACCAACAGCCACTTTTTGATACTTCCAGTTTTTCAGTGAAAACTACATTTTCTGCAGGAACCCCATAGCATCCTCGAAAAGTGCACACGATGTAGCGCTCAGGGCAGCTGTGGGTTGTGGACGGAGGGGAAGCTGCAGGTCTGCAGCCCCGTCTGTGGGTACAGCCCCCCCCCGTACCCACGGGTCCCTCCGTGGCCACTTGGGCTTCGCCCCCCGTCGCCCCCCGCTCACCTGCTTGAGGATCTGAGCCGCCATCAGGTGGCTGCAATCGAAGATGATGCGGAATTCCCTGCCCCGCTTCATCTCCTTCAGCAGCGGCCGGGCGTCGTCGGTGTCCAGCGGGAGCTGGCGGATTTTCAGGCGGATGTTGTACCTTGACGGGGCCATGATGAGCTCTTGCAGCCGTATCAGGCCTTCAGGCGCCGCACAAAGACAAACCCACAGCGTTACGGGAAAGGCTGCCTCTGCCCTGCAGCCCGGGCGTCACCGCAAGCTGCTCCTGCCTGGGTTGTATCACGGACCGCAGGCAGGACTTTCCTCCCTCCCCCAAGTGGCCATTGCTAAAGGCGTATCGAAGCCACAGCGTCGTGTGTCAGTCACTAAACCCCAGATATTTCCAGAGCAGCGGCTCTAAGGCAGAATGGCTTTTCCTGGTGCTTCCCTGCTGCCCCGGCATCCAGCTGGGGTCCCTGCACTGGGCAGGAAGAGAAGGAGCAGACTGGTCCTAACCTTTGACATCTCTGGGGTCATGAAATATTTTCATAAGCCAATATGTCCTTGAGAAAGGACAGAATGTGATAATTAGCTATACAACAAATTAAAATCTGCAGTGTTTACCATGCGTGACAACAAGAAAAAAATTAATATGTGCTTAGATTTATGAATAGCATCATTCTTAATGGTCACTTAATCACAACTTGTAACTTTCTTGCTACCCTTAGGATTCTTTTTTATGCAGAGGGTACAAAGCCATGCTGGATGCAGCTGAGCAGGAATTATTGGTATCTAATGTTGCAAGAAGAAATTCAGCAGATGCCTATTGCAAGGAGGAAAAAAGAAGCATGTCCCTCTGCCTAGTGAGAGAATACATTAGAATATGCCACGAAGGGAACATACTGTGACCCACATTTGCGAAAGAGGAATGTCAAACTGTGTTCTCATCAGCCCTCCCCTAAAGAAACCATTTGGTTTAGTGGAATTAGGTTGGACAGGCTAGCCAATGTGCCTTTTGTTTTTTTTGGGGCTTTTATCTCTAGTGCTGTGCAGCGCTTTGCTTTGTTTAACCATCAACAGCTTTCTTTACGTGAAAAACTTTGTCAGCTGTGGTTTATAGAATTAGCCAGAAAACAAAAAAAACTTTCCAGAACCGCTTTTGCTCTTAGCTGGGAAACTGCACCCTCAATGGCCGGCGCAGAGCGGGGTCTGTGCTGGTGCCGAGACAGCCCAGCCCGGCCAGACCACCCCGGCAGAGAACCCCCTGGACCCTCTGTCGGCTGGGTGGTGCTGAGGGTTACCCACTGGCTGAGCGCTTTCTGAATGAAACGCTTCAGAAAGAGTCCCAGGGACCGCTTACTGCTCGGGGTGTCATTGTGCTCCTGACAGCGTTCATTAGAATCTAAAGTTCCCAAATGGGACCCACAGCAAAAAATCTCCCGGATTCCTCCGGCAAAGCCCTCCGTCACCTACCTGTGCTGTCATCGTAAACCACGGTGGCTGACCTCCACTTCAAGTACTGCACGAGGTCCAGGATGGCGTGGCTGAGGGAGGCGTAGTCCGGGTACAGGTTGACGTAGAAAGTGTCCTTGTTATCCAAGGGGTGATGCTTCCATCGGAGCTGGATGTGGGGGACTTCCAGGGCGTTGCAGATGGACTGGACGGCGTTGGTACAGGAGCCTTGGGAAGGTCCGAATATTGCTACGACCCCCAGAGCCAGCTGGTCACAGGCTGGAGAAGGGAAGGGAAGGGGGAGGGGGAGGGGAGGGAAGGGAAGGGAAGGGAAGGGAAGGGAAGGAGAAAGGAAGGAAGGAAGGGAGGGAAAAGGGAAGGGAAAAGGGAAGGGAAGGGAAGGGAGGGAAAAGGGAAGGAGAAGGATGTTGTCAGTGAAGCAGGAGGCACCTCTGCAGGAGGGGTGAGCATCGGGGGCAGCCATGGGGGCACAAATAGCTTCTTCCTGACCCAGACTGTGGGGCAGTGGGCGCACAGACAAGCTTCTGGGCTCTGACAGCAGCACAGGTGTTAGGTTATTGCAGCAGTGGGGGGAGGCAGAGAGAGAGGAGGAATTCTGGCAGGCGAGGGTCTGGACCAGGGGTTAGAGGCACAGGGACTTTCCGATAATAAAAAATGAGTGTCTGTTGGGCAGAGAACAGAACTTCTACACTAGGGATGTTACAACTGCCAGGGACACAGTAAAATGAACAGAGGCATGGCTACAGACCTTCGCTCAGGATTAGAAGCAGACACTGAAAGGCGTTCTGTAGGTTTTCAGAGGGGAAAACGAACCATTGTTCCCCTGATGTTAGAATGCTTCCGGAAGGTCAGCACCTGGAGGACTTCTGGTCTCCATCGCTGACTTGGGCAGGACAGAATGAGCTGCCGGCTCTCGCGCCAAACCGTGCCTTTGGAAATGAGCAAACGGCACAAGGCTGTTCAGTCTGCGGGGCTCTTACCTTTCTTGGTTGCTTCAAAGCTGTCGTGGAAGTGTATCCTCTGGATGTCGTAGGTTAGCGTTGTGTTAGGCAACAAAGTTCGGTTTCTATTAATAATGTTGGCAGAAAATCTGAAGGCTTGCTCCTCAGCACTCATAACCTGGGTGTTGGGGCCATCTGCATACTCAAAGATTCCTCCTGCGAGACAAGACAAAACCAGCATCAACCCGTGTGAAGTGTGATTCATAATCTTACGTATCAAGGATGAGAAAACTCCTGGGCAGAGCTTGCAGGCTGAGCAGGGCTTGCTCCAGGATGGACCGGCTGAAATAAAGACTTTAAAACCTTTGGGGTTTGTGACGTGCTGGTCCGTGTTCAGAATGCCGGCTCTGCAGGGCAACAGGGGACAAATTTAAAGCCTTGGAATACTTTTATGAGACAAATAAGTGGCTTCCTATAAAACTTTAGGACCAGACCTTGGGAAATGTGGACAAGCTGATTGCTCAGCTGCAGGGATGCTCCAGGTTTGTGCTCTGAGGGGTGGCACTGCCCTGCCCTCTGTGCCAGGCTGGACCCCTCCCCGCCGCGTCCGCCCTCCTCCAGCTCCTCCCGCAGGAGGCAGGCAGTGCACCACGGCTGCTTGCTGTTCTTGGTGCCGGTTTTAGTGCCCTTCTCGTCTTTTATTGTCCCTCATGTTTGGTTATCCAACTTCTTAATTCAGACCAGCAGAGACTTCTGCAGTTGCCTGCCCTGCAGCGCCTCTGCTCAGTAATGCGCATCTCGAATGCGTGTTTTCCCGTGTTCAGAAGTTGTTAATGCCATTACACCTCCCCAAGGGCAGCGAGCTCGTGTCACTGTATCGCTGGCTTTCCTGGCTCCGTATCGGAGTCCTGTCCTCGGTTCCCCACTGACAGCCGCTCTAATGGAAGTGACTCAGCCCAGGTGTGATTGTGTAGTTGCGTGTCCTTGTCTCGGAGGTGTAGGCACCGCCCTGTGCCCCTTACAGAACCACAGAAACACACATAAACCTTGCTCTCTCTTATTAAAAAGTAAACCAAAATAACTAATGGATGAGTGAGATAAGCAAGTGCAATTGGTAGCAGATGGTCTCTGGGTTCATTAGCAGAAGGAAAATCTTCCTCTTCAATTTAAAGTAGTCTTAAAATGTTTTGCTATAGACAACAGATGTCTACTCAGCCCTCCTAGTTTTCAAGCAACTGCACGAATCCTTCTCCAGGAGCCAGAGCACACAATCTATCGTTTTTGTGGCGTTAGCTGAGAGTGCCCCTTTGGCCGGAGCCAGGCTGACAGGTCTGTTGCCGTGCTCTGCCCCTCCCCACACGAACCCCCCAAAGCCCCGGGCTGAGCGAGCCACCGCCGCGATGCTGGGAGACTCACAAACGCAAAGGCGGTTGCAGAAAGCCTCTGACTTCCCTGTACCCCGTGACTGTGGCAAGTCACTTCCCTCCCCTTCTGCAGGCTTTGGGCATCTGTGTCCCCGGCTGCAGAGCGAGCGTGGCCGTAATGTACATCCCTAAACATCCAGAGATGGTGGGCGTTGGATAAACAAAACTAAAGTGAGCGTGAGATTCGTCCCTGTCTTTCTGCTCAAAGCGTTACTGCCCAGAACATTTCAGGAAGGGCTTTTTTGTTTTCTAGCATCGTCCTGGAGTGATAACTGGGTTCATGTTACATTGATTATCAACTAGCCCGCGTGAGGCTTTCTGCTAGCCCAGAGCTCTCAGGGTTGCTCTGGAGCGTGTCTTATTATGATGGAATATAGAAAGATTGGGTGTGTGGATTATTGGTGTTTGATCCCAAATAAATCAACGTTCCGGACATCCAGCTGGATATAATGGGCTTTCTGACAGAAAAGAATTTTCTGTGCAGCCACCCAATACCTTGAATTTAGTGCAAGGCAATGAGAAAGCAGACAGGCAGAAGGAATGTATTCCTGGTTATACTGCCGGGTGCTGAGTATGTCGGGACAACGTGAAACCTGCCGCAGTTGCTGAGGAGTTGAAGAGCAGCCGCCACAGCCTGCTCTCTGCTCGGAAACCCGGGGGACAGGGACGGGGATGGGGAGCAGATCTGTTGTGTGCGGGTGTGCTGGGAGATCGCACGCTGCCGTCCCTCTTGGCTTGCGCGCCTCTCCTTCCGAGATGTTCATTCCGATCGTTATTTAAAGAGCCTAATAACTGGCTTGAAACAGCTGATTAATGCATAATCTTCGTCATGATTACACAGCATAACTGGCATTAATTTGAAAAGCCAGCTAATTATGAAAATAATTGTTGCGGCTTTTCCATTTGAGCAAAATGGAGAATATCGGCTTGTGCTACTGAGAGAATGAGGGAGGGGACATCAGCTGGCTGATCGCCGGGCTGGGGGGACCCCCTGCGTCCCCCACGAACCACAGCGGGAAAGGTGAAGCGATGGAAAGCTCGGCAATCTGCTGCAAAGCGTTCAGACAGACTTGGTCAGCTCTCCCCATGCTCCCCAGGGAGGGTGATCGCACGTGGGCTTGTGACAGCCGCCTCGCTGTGACTCCTATACAGATAGTCAACGGGCTATAAAAAGTCAACAACCAAACAGCTTCTACTTTTATAGACTGCCTATAAACAGGTTTCATCTGAGACAGTAAACCTGAAGGACCTTTGGTGTTGCTGTCGGTCCCTAAACCGTTTCTGCCTCCGCCCTGGTTTTGGAGTTATGTCGGATGTCTCGGAGATGAATGGATGCTGCTGGCTTGACCTGGCGCCAGCGACCTTTTCCCGGTGTTGCCTCTGTCTGCTCAGGTCCCAGCTTCCCCTTCCTTCTTTCTTCACCTCCCGTAGATAAAAGACGCCGTGCTGAGGTCTGTCACGCGTTGTGAAGTTCATCGGGGTGTTTGCTGCCCAGTTCATCCAGGCGGGGACCGTGCTGGTTCCCTGCACCGGCAACACAGCCCGCAGACTGCCTGCTGCAGCGCCGCCGCTTCTTCAGCACACACTGAGGTTTAACAGCTTCTGCTTGGGTTCGTTTGCATATGTGTTTTCCCCTGAAAACCTTTTTATGCCATGTTTGTTCGGCCTTTAGTGCAATGGGTCCGGGTCTGGGAGCTGGCCCTGGAGGAGGTGCCTCAGCACCAGCTGTCGATATCTTATGGGCAGAGCAGGATCAAACGCTACCAACCGTTATCACTTTTTTGATGGAGTCATCCATTATTACATCTGACTTCTTGGATTTTAAATATCAGTCAGGTTATATAATTATTCAGTTGTCTCTTAGCTTTAGAGCAGGCTAATTGCTCTCCAGAGAGCGCCAGTCAGCGTATGGGGAAACACGCTAACTGGGATTGACTTCACGTCTCGTTATTTTATGTTATTTGATTTGATGTCCACTGATGTTGCTGCTGAGGTGAGGAGTTTTAAAAATCCAAAGTGAGAATTCAAAGCACACGCCTGAAACTCCCCTTCAGATGGAGACCAGGAGAGCAGCCGTCGGGCCGCGGCGGGCGGCTGGTGCTGCGCGGGAAGGATGCTCCAGCGGCAAAACACGGAGCATCGCCCTCTGAGTAGCAGAAAATGAGCCTCTGTGTTCAGGGTGAAATCTGGATCCCGCGAAACATCCAAAATCCCACTGATGCCAGCGCAAACAGGCGTGCTGTGCTCCTCCCGTCTGCGGGTGACGATGCTGGGAGACCTTGGGAGTGGCCCCAGGAGGGAGCCGGGATGCCCCTGGCCACGGGGGTGGGAATCCTTCCCAGCGCTTCAGCTCGTCCGGAGCTGGGGCTGTGCGGGCTGAATGCAGTCGGAGTTATTTTTAGCTCTGTGGAAAGCTAAGTCAAGAAAGTCAAAAGTATTTTAGGTTTTCACTTTCTTCCCTCTTCCCCTTTTTAACAAAACAAACAGCTTCATTCTGGGAAAGAAGAATCCAACAGCCCTCGGTGTGTGGTGTGATCTCTTCTACTCCTCATAAAATCACCGAGTTACTTAGCTTTGAAGAACTATTTCTGATAACACTTTTCTCTCCCCCGCTGACAGTGTTGTTAACACATTTAGACAGCTTTCTGACAGTCTCTTTCCATGTGACATCCTGGAAGAGATTCTTGTTTTGAAATAGCTCTTGCTGAGGATGGAGCCAGCCCGGGCTCCTCCAGGGACGCCAGAGCTCCTGCTTCCGCCGCCCAGAGCTCTGAGCCACGAGATCTGGGTTTGATGTATTTTCTCTCTGAGGTCACAAAGCATCCTCCTTGTAGAGCAGCAGGGCTGGCTCTGGCCGGTAAAGTGGAGTGAGAACACTGGTGGGGAGCAGAAGCAAGTTCTCGGGAGCTGTGCAGGGGGAACGGAACCGAAACTCCCAGCGAGGGGCTGCTCAGGCTCAGAGGCAATGATGCTGAACGCGGTGAAAGCAGCAAAATCCAGACGGCAACAAATATCACCCCCCCAAAAAAAAAACCCCCAAGGACAAGCAATGACAGCTTTGTTCACAAGAAATCTCTCTTTGCCCTTTCCCCCAAGGAGCTGCTGCTGTAAAATGCTCCAAAACTAAACGCAGCTGAAGCTGGAGCCGGTCCCGTGCTCAGCCAGGCGTTGAGCGCAGGTTCGATGTCGGTGCCAGCCGGTGTCTCCAGACAGAAACAAATTCATCCTACGGATGGAGGAGGGAGGAAGGCCATGCCGGGGGCTCCCACCCTTCAGCGCCTGTTCTGTCCAGAGCCCGTTCCCCCGGGCAGTCCTGGCACCCATCCCGCGCAGGGGTCGGCGCTGGTCCTGGTGGGGCTCCATCGGGGTCCAACTGCCGCAGCCGGGACGTGCTCCCTACGGCGGGACCTCCGTGCGAGGGCAGGACACGGAACTTGCAAATTTATTGAGACAAACCTTCTGGGAGGGAACTGGAAATGATTTGTTAGGTCGGTCAGTGGGTTTCTGATTTTGACAGAGCAGCAGGGCAGCAGGATCCGAGTCCCCGTCCCCTTGAGGGGGACCACGCACCAGCCCTGTCGCTTCAGCGCGGCCGCGTTCCAGAGCAATTTCCTGGGGACCCCGCCGCGGCGACGGGAGCGGCTGATGGGCTGAGCGGTGCTGCCAGGGGCTCAGACTCCTCCGCGTTCTGCAGCATAAGGAAAGGCCAGGTGCTGGCTGAGTAACGCCAAGGAAAGGAACTCAGCCGGAAAATCAGACGTGCCAAATGCCTGTATCCCGTGGGCAGGGGTTTTCCCGCCTGCCAGGGCAGCGGGACCGTCACAGCGGGCAGAGCCGTGCCCCGGAGACGGTGTCTCCCTCTTCCCTCGTTTTGATACCGAATCTGCAAAATCCTGCTTCGTTTGCGCGGTATCGGGTACTTCACGTCACGGGGGGTGACATTTTCTCCCGTGTATGGGCTGTTGAACAGATGAGCAGCCAAGTGGCACAGAAATACATTATTAATGCTTCTGGTTAAATTAACTGATTAAAAACACCGAAGCTGCAACGTGTGTGTCAGCACTTTGCTCGCGCTAACCGAGGAATTAACGCAATACGGGGGGTTGGTTTTTAACGACAAGCGACAGGGCTGGGCTGGGAGGGTGCAACGCCTCCGCCAGCACCGACCCGTCCCTCCGGGGGCACAGGGATGTCCTTGGTCCGGCACCCGCGCGTGTGTCCCCCCGGCGCGTCCGGGCGCAGGCACGGCTGCGGCTTCTAGAAACAAACTTCTTCTCGTTTGCGGCTCCCGCTCGCTTGGCCTAATTGGCAACGTTTCCTCTTGGAGCAAGCTGTTGCGTGTTTTACACCCGAGAACGAGCGTTTGCCGCAGCAGCGGCGCCTAACCCCGACCAGGGGAGGGGATCAAAGCGCTGATCTGAGATCAAAGGCCTTCAGCGGTGCTACAGCAGAAATAAATCAAGTGAGGAACACATTTCTCTAATGGTATTTACATTTTTAATTTGCATAATACATGATTAAAATGAAATGGGTATTTTTATTTTTTAAGCAGGCTCAATTAATTTAAAAAAAAAAAAAAAGGCGGCATCATAATCTCCTAGGAATAGATTCCCATCAGGAAATCAGTGAAAATGCCAGAAAACGCCAGTTTCCCTCGGTGGTGGCTGGGAAAGGCTCCACAGCTCTCCAGTTACACTTTCAGCAGGTTTCTTTCTCTGCAAAAGGTAGATCTTGCAAGCTTTGGGCTACTTGCACTCAAATCCTTCTCACTATCAGATACCAAGTACTTGGGCTCGGTTTAATTAATTAATTAGCAATTCTTTTGTGTGTGGGTTGCCACAAGTGCGGAATTAAACCGCAGCCTCCGCGTTGTGACAGCCCAGCGCAGGGGAGGCAGAGTGGGGCTGGACCGTGCCCCCGGTGAAGCCTGGGTCCGATGCCTGGGGATGAGCAGCTCCCTCCCCAAAACCTCCCTGCGGCGGGGTGAAGCCCAGCAAACTTGTCCTGGAAATCACCGAATAAATCAGGCGTGGCCGGGTGTCATTTTTATGGTCGTGCCTTGGGCTCTAAGCAGGTTTTAAACTGGAATATATGGGAGGAAAAAAAAAGTGTTTGAAAGGTTAAAATTATTAAGGATCTGTAATACAGGGTTTAGGCAGCGCAGCGGCAGGTGTGATGTTTTTCTGTTGTGTTTTATGGGCCTGGGGTGTAATCTAATACTCGGTGTGATGTCCATCTGGCGCGCAGCTCGAGCGAAATATGAAGCAGAGGAACGAGGCCACAACTGAAATAAATCCAGGCTCGTGCCTGCGATGGACCGGGTCGTAACAACACCTGCAGCATGATGAAATAATTCAGATTTGTCTTTATTATGTGCCACGGGGCTCAGTGCTGGCACTGAGGTTTCGGACCCCCCTGCCCTGCGCTCGCAGGAATTAATGAATCGCGGCAGAGCCTCTGCCCGAGCAGGCGGGTGCTGCTCTCACCGACCCCAGTGCAAACTGGGTCCAACTGGTTAATTTGTGAAAATTCACTGCAGACTGAACACAGGGTGTTGAAAACTGAAAACACTTTTTTTGGTGGGAAAAAAAAAAATTGCCTTCTCAGTTGGAGTTTGCAAATCTCGGGGCTCTGCACTAAGGGTGCCCCAGCTCCGGGGTTCCTGGGACGTGCCCAGACCCCCTGGGACCGGGGCTGGTCTCTGCAGCAGGTGCTGCCACGCTTCCAGACTCCTGAGCTGGTGACCAGTCTGGAATGTTATATGTAAGAATGAATATAAGAATTAACTCGTAAGAGTGAAAATTGTCCGTAGGAATGAACCTTGCAGAGGAGGAGCCGTGACCTGGACCGGGCTGTAGAATATACCTGGTTTCAATATGAAATAGAAGGTGTCCTGCAATGAAATGAAGTCTCACATAAAACTCAACCCAATTAAAATTGTGATTATTGCATGTTAATTACATTATTCTTAAATATTCCTTGCTAAGCCCCAGCTAATAAGTGTTAATACCCACCTGGCATGTAGCATATAATATTAGACTTAAGAAATCTAAATTAAATCCCACACTTCGTTTGCAGTGTAGCCAAATACCGGCAGTCAACTGATTGTTTCTCATTCTTGTGTTGGTGCTTCCAAAATCAGGGCTCTAAGTAAGATGGTGCATTGAATAGCAAATGCAGTTCTGCAAATATTATGACATATTGTTTGTCATCTGCCCTAAATATTTAACTGTTCGGTTTTACAAGATTTTTAATGCCACATGCTGAGAATTTGCTCCTGATAAATACTGAATTTGATGGATGAAATGGATTCTGTTCAGGAGCTGACAGTCCCAAACCCTTCTCAGGGTTGTTGCTCTTACCTTCTGCTCTCCCCTCTCTTTTTAAAAGAAAACAGAGAAAGGAGAAAAAAAAAAACCACACAGAGCTCTCTGGAAAAATTGTTTCTGCTTAATCCCATCTACTCTCTACAGAAAAACCTCTCGGCAGGAAGGGATCAAAGGTCTGTAATAGATTTCAACAGGTTTCCAGGAGGCGCCTGGTGCAGGGGCTGCTGCAGTGATTGAACTGCCCGGCGCTGCGGGGCGCGGGGACCACAGATGCAATTGGGAGATTCCGACGCCTATTGTCGCCTTTTCCTATTTTAATCTTCTTAAACAGAGGGAAAAGCCAGACTTTGCCAGGATGGGGTGCCCGTGCATGCAGGGAGCGCTGGGGGCAGGTCCCAGACGGGGGTTAGCGTGGGACCCCCCAGCTCAGGACCCAGCTCAGGATTTTTTGGTTATTCCTTCACAATTTACCCTGACTAACGTCTTTCACGGTGGGAGAGATCTACCTAGGGTAGGCATTTTGGAAATGTGCGCTGCTCAGAATTTTTTATGAATGGTTATTTTTAT
Source organism: Pterocles orientalis (assembly GCA_011057875.1). Lineage (NCBI taxonomy): Eukaryota > Metazoa > Chordata > Aves > Pterocliformes > Pteroclidae > Pterocles > Pterocles orientalis. Next base: position 553,862 of record WKFP01014987.1, on the reverse strand, counting down.
TTCCATTTTTTTTTGTGTGCGTGTGTCTTGTCAGTTCTGAATGTCCACGATAATTACAGCTGAAAGATTTGCTGACTTAAAAGCAGGACTTTGTTCTGGGGAATGAAAGAAAAAAAGGAATGACGAAAGGGTGTGCTCTGAGAAATGCTTTCATTATTTTCCTGTCATCTGCACTCTGGATTTACAAACAGCTACGTGCGGAGCAGGGGGTGCAGGGGGACGCGCTGGCACCGCCCAGCAGCACGGCTGCAAAGGAATTTCCAATTCCCCATAATGATGAAAATCAGCTATTAAAAATCTTTTCCATCTCATCAAAGAAAACGATGCACATGAAAGAGCAGCTCGCGCGGAGCTGTGCTGCTGCCCTTGGCTGAGCACACGCTTGCGCTGGGGCTCGGTGAGAGTGGCCGTGGCGTGGGGTCCCCGTCCCGGCGATGGGCACCCCGCTTGGACCCGGGTGTGTGGGGCGGGGGGCTCACGCCGGAGCAGGGGCCTGATCCTGACCACACTGAACTCTCAGTGGGAAGAGGGGTTTGGATGTGCCGTGAGAAGGGACCAGACCCACCGCAGGAGCTGGGCTCCATGCAGAGCCCCGGGGAAGGCAGCGCCCTGCCGCAGGGCATCGTCCCCGCCAGGTCCCCTCCTGCTCCCGGAGAGGTGACAAGCAGCAAGTGGCACGTGCGCCGTCGTGTCCCCGCACAGGGCTGGGCGCCGCGGCTCTGCAGTGATCCAACTGTCAGGCTGACGGAGCTGAATGCTCTTCAGTGTGAATTGAGCCAAATATGTGCTAATGAAGCTGAATATTCATTATTGTGGCTAAACAAACTAAGTGAATCGCAAATTAAAGTGGGTAAATTATTAGTTTGGTAGCTCAGAAGAGGGGAAATTTGGGGACCGTTCCAATTACAGAGGAGGTGGAGTAGGAAAACTTTATTAATAGATTCAAATCCAATGAGAAATGCGTGTTGGCCGTTGTACGGTGCCTCACACCCTGGTGGGTGTAACCGTGCCGTGGGGCTGCGCAGCAGTGACCCGACCACGTAACTGTTCCCACCGCGCCCCAGAGCTCTGATGGTTTGTGATAACTCCAAGCTTGATCATAGCGATCGCTGTTTGTTAGTGCTCAGGATGTTTCCTCTGAGTTACCAAGGTTTCTGCGTTCGGCGGCGCCTATTGATTCATGCAGCGCTAATTAATGAGATACATCACCCGATCATAAACAGGAGCAGCACAACGTGCCTCCTCACACCAGCAAACTGCTGCGGGGAGGGTGGGGACAGCTCAGAAGTAAAACTTCTTCTATAAACTCTTAAGTAGATGATGAAGAGCTGCACCTGCGGGCAGGCTGCGCGCTGCAGCTGGGTTATCACTGCCTTCTGATTGCCCGGGGTGGGTATTTCTGCCCTCCTGGGGCAGCTGGGGCTCCTTTCAGAGCAGTGGGAGAGGCTGAGGAGCGATCAGAGCATAACGTGGATCTAAGGTATGCTTGTTCTACTTTATCGGGATAAAAGAAAATATTGTCTTGTTATCTGGAGCCTCTCCTGTAGGCGGTGCAGGAATTGGTGGCTGCTGCCCGCTCTGGAGCCTGGCGTGGCTGAAGAGGGCTCGTGGGAGCCGGGGTTTGGCCGGGTGCTTGGTGAAGCCCAGGGAGGGGGCTCGGGGGGGGCTCCCTGTGCTCGGGCCGGGGTCTCGTGCCTCCGTGTCGCTGTCTTGGCTGCAGGTCTGTTGGGGTTGTGCCCAGGGTGAGAAGCTGCGGATCAGAGTGTCCCAGGTGAACTGACGGGTGTCCCGTGGATTTTCAGTAACCCTTTGCTTGCTTTTCTCTGGAGTTGGGGTTTGGTTTGGTTTTTTCCCCTGCTCTTTCTTTCATTGTGGTTGTACAGTATAAAGAGAGCTGAGAGTAGAATGAATTCAATGGAAAAAATGATTTTATGTAAGTTAAGCAAACTCGAGAGGAAGGGACACTTGTGAGTGGGAGATGCAAAAGGAGCTTAAAAGGCAGCTGAGCTGAATTTGACTTTAATTAAAAAGCGTCTTCAAGGAAGAGATTTCTGACAGGAAAGCTGAGGAGTGAAGGTTCCCTGTTTCCCACCCTATTTATAAACCAGCGAGCATGAGCTGGCGTTCCCCTGCTCCCCAGCGGGTCTGCAGTCAGCAGATTGTGAGGAAACCACGAGTCGGGCAAAACAATCCTCCTCCTCCTCCTCTTCCTCCTCCTCCTGCGCGAGGAGCGCCGGGGAGCAGCCTGGCGGCCGTTCCTGCTGCCGTGCCTGGGCATCGATCGGCGTTGGGGACAGTGCCCCTGCCTTCTCCTCTAATTTATGGGTGACTGGTGCAGAACCCGAGAAATATCTTCAGTTTCAAAGGCTAAGCAAGAAAAAATGAGATTAATAAGTAGAATGGTCCATCCGAAAGCCAGTGTGGAGAGGATGTTGCAGACATGCACCCTGCCGTAGTGCTGAGCATTCATGCATTGTTTTCTTCTTGATGCGTGTGATATCTTTAAAGGCTGTTTGGTAAAGATGTTTCTAGCATCTTCCAGCCTAGCAGCAAGTGGGACTCTGCTGGGCAGCAGCACGTGAGCCTGATGAAGCAAAGTGCCGGGTCGCTGCCGTGTGCCCTGTGCCAAGTTCCTGAGTTGAGCCGTTGCAGTAACATCCCGGGGATGGCGGGGGAACCTGCAGGGTTCCAGCTCTAGAAATTACGGATTGTTTGCAAATACCCCCTCTGCCCTGCGCCGCTTGGTGCCGTGCTGTGTCTGTGGTTGTGCAGGTGTCCTGCCCTGGGCTGTGCTGGGGTAACTGGTATCGCAGCTTAGCCGGGGGAGCGTGTACGGTCCGTGTGCTTCACAGGATTCCTTTAATTCACATCAACGAGGAACACTGTGGGGCTAGAATAATGTGAGGATACGTGTTAGCGTTGGAAATCTGTAGTGTTGTTTCTGGTCGTGCTGTGGAGCTTGCTGCTGGAACATAGAAACGATGCAGAGAAGAGCAGAAATTAAAACATGAAGTGAGATATGAGGTTTGTCTGTGCAGATGTGCTCTTGCCTTTCTTTCCCCCATTCCTGTGCCCGTGCAGGGGTGGGTGCAGTCCGTGCCCCCCTCCCTGGTGCCCCAGCAGAGCAGGAGAGGGGCAGCTCCTGGGGTGCTCCCAGCTGACCAGACGCCCTCATCCTCTCCGGAGCAGGAGCAGCATTCGTCTCCAGGCTCTGCTCGGGTCCCTCGTGGGCAGCTACTTACAAGAAAAGGCAGTGTGAATTATTTTACTACTTAAATAGTGTTTATGGAAATACTTCAAGGCCTGACCCCGGTCATATCTCACTAGACAATGAGTTGGAATAACCCTGCTGCTTAGCGTTCCGCTCGGCTTTGTAGTGTAAAGAGGATGCTGCAGCTTTATAGTGCAAAGAGAAAAACCAGACAGCAGCTAGAAGGCAAGGGGGAAAAAAAAGATCTGATGTTTAAAACTTGCAGATGGTAGGATTAAGGCCCAGAAAGACGATTCTTTGCTCAAGATCCACAGTGAGTCTGGCACAGTGCTGGTTCGGTGCTGGGTCCCCACCTGCAGTGTCACCGCTCCGCCTCGCTGGAGGGTTTTGGTGACGCGGTGGCTGGAGCTCTGGGCTCTGCCGTCCCTCCTGCCAGACAGGAGCCGCTTCGGTGCCCGAATGCTGCTCTGCAACCTGTGGCACAGCCCTGGCAGTACCCTGCCGTGCTCCCTTCGGAGACTTTAATTGCCATAATCCTTTTCCATATTGTACTCATAAAGTGCTTGCTTCCCTGGGAAACAGGAGCTAATTTCGGTGCGTTCAAGCTCTGTGTTCATTTTTTTGGATTTGGGAGGCTCTTCCTGAAGCATTCACGTTGAACTAACAAATGTCTATTAATGGTTTCAAATGGAGATGAAAATGATGTGTTATCTCAGGCTTGATGAAACCAGAAATCCCACTGGTTCAACCTCTGCTCCTTCTGCTTTGTGCCGCCGAGCCTTAGCGCAGTGCTGATCCTGCAGTACCCTCCGAGATGAACACGGGAGCAGAACTGGGTTAGCATGCTGGGCTGGTCATTCCAGCCGGGCTCTTTGCTCACAAGAGCTGCTCCGAGCTTCATTCATTAATATGCTGCTAAAACAAGTGAATGGGTTTGAAATACAAGTTTGGTCTTTCTATTTTCCCTCACCTAAGCGAGCGTACAACTATTTATTTCCTCCCGTAGAGTAATCCAACCACAAATCCTGGGAGCAGCCAGGTTAATCTCTTTGGCAATTGAAGCCGGTCAGTAGGATCCGGTGGAGGGTGAACATATTGGATTGGGCGGCAGAGATAACCCCATCCGTATGCTCTTCATCCCTTAATGAAGGGCTGGCTCCGCGGCACTGCGTTCTGAGAGCCCCCCTCTAGCACAGCGGGCACAGCGGGCTGGGGGCAGCCTGCTGAGGATGCAGCAGCTCCGTCCCGGGTGGCCTCTCCCTGGGACCACGGGGACTTGTTGCCTTTCTTCTCTGCTCCTCCTGATGCTCGCCCATCACCACTGGGAGTGATGCAGGAGAGGAGGGGGGAAGGCATCTTAGCTGTGCTGAAGAGCTACGTGTGCTGAATCTCCTCCTGCAAATTTTCTCTTTTTTAAAGCCGTATCGAATACTAAACCTTTTCCTGGTTTAGTAACAAGGAATCCTCCCAGTGTCGAAGGCAGTATTGGAAACGATGGGGCCAATTAACTCCCAGAGTTCTCGTGTGACCTTTGAAGCCCGCACTCAGATACACTTTGTATAAACAGGCTGAAATAATACCCAAGGATGACGGTTGTTTCTTCAGGTTAGAAGCAAAAAAAGCTTTCCTTAAACAAACACGGCAGGTGCGTGCAGAAAGGTCAGCAAACGGAGAGTCCCATCGCCGGTGCAGAGGCTGGTATTTCACATCCCACCTGTTCCCCAGCCGAACGCCGCTGTGATGGGCATGGTCCCTCTGGCAGCATCCCAGGGACATCCCCGGGGAGTCCGTCCGCGTCCCTGTGCCTGCGAAGCACCCCGTCACCTCTGGGAAGTCGGGTGTTGGGAAGCAGCGGTCTGGCAGGGCAAGGCTTTGAGAAAGGAGGCGTTGATCCACAGAGCCGGGATCTCTGCTGGAACTGCCCCTGGGCTGCCTCGGCCGGCGGGGTCGGTGGGCTCTGTGCCGTGGCTGCAGCACGGACAGCGTGTGGCACGTCCCAGGCTCGGCGCGGCTTGTCCTGCTGCTGTCCCCGCTGCCCGCGCCCAGCGCTGAGGTTCGAGGGCAGAGCACCAGGGAGCTGGGTAATTACCAGGTTACAGGGTGTTGGTGCTTAAATTAACTCGGGCTCCCTTTTCCTCCCGTGGTGTGTCAAACACCGGTTATTAGTGCAGCCTCTGACGGGTTCCCTAGTCAGTGGCTTCATCTGCTGATTAACGACCGCGCGCTGCATTGAAGGTCGTGGTGTTGCCTTCTCCAGGGGTGTATAAAATAACCCCAGGAAATGTCCTTTCGGTGTTCCTGTGCTGACACTGTGCGGGGGGGCAGAGCATAAACACGACCATAAAATCATTGTAACATCGCACACATCAGTGGCAATGTATCGTCTAATTATGGAGGGCTCAAAGACGTCCTCAAGAAGATATCAAGTGGAAATGTGGGTCTATAGGTGGATCTAAGGTGAATCCTGGGCACAAGAAGTGGGCAGAGCAGAAATAAGGACTTGAGGAAATTCAGCTATAAAAAGATGGGGAAGAGGGGTTGTCTGTGTGACTAGGAAACAGCTAAAACAACAGACCAAAAGGGAAACATAAAGCTGGAAATTGGGTAATAAATCCCTGCCCTCATCAAAGACAAGACGGTTCTATTGGAAAATAAAAATAACATTCCAGAACACACCAAAGTGGAATTTATAGTCCAATTAAAAATGCACATCTGAAAAAAAAGAAAACCTCAAAGACTTTTCTTCCTACTTCAGGTAGAATACAGTGAGAACAGCATTTTGGGGTGGGGGGGGAAGACAGCTATTGGAAACTGCGCGAAAATAATAGTTTGCACGTGCAATTGATGGAAGACCTCTGTCTGCCTCCGAGGCAGTCTGCAGAGTCACAGGCTGCTGCAGAGCTGCTGCTTCCCCTGCCCTTGGATCCGTTTGCTCTGCGCCGGCTGAGTTTCTGGCTGCTGTGCTCCAGCCTGGGGCTGAGCGCCACGAAAAACGGAGCCCGGGGCAGCGGTGGTCTCGGCAGCTCAGGGCTTACAGGGGACGGCTGTGCTGCGTGTGACAGGACTCTGCGGGAACCCCGTCGGCGTGATTTACACCCAACACCTGGAAACCCCTGGGAGGGGCAGCGGGAGGCTGGAGACAGGCAGGGCTGTGGGGAGAGAGGGTATCGGTGCGTCCGCAGAGGGGGGGGAGAGACAAGCAAACACCGTCCCGTCCGTACCACAAATGCTCCGGAGAACTCGGAGCAGCTTTTGCATGAGCAGCAAAAACCACGCTCGCCACACAAACCATCTGGAGCTCCCTGTGGGGATTCAATAAACTTCCTCAAATTGCTTTAGACGTTTTCCGCTCTCTCCACTCATTTTATGGGCAGAGTTCAGCGAGACACTGTTTCCTACTCGAGCACCACTTGTCACTTAGATTTGGGTCGTTTTTCTTCTCCCTGCCAATACTCTGTTCCTATGGCTCCTGAGCCTCTCGTGTCCTTCCTGGTCCCAGCTCTGGGTGCGGAGGGGCTGTGCAGGGGAGAGCACGGTGCGGGTGGCCCCATCACACCGGGAGGGTCCACCACCACCCTGAGTGTCACAGCCATGGGGTGATCATTGGTGTGTTTGTGCACCAGGACGGGCTCGCTGCCTGCCCCCTTCCTTCCCCTTGAAGGGAATTGCTCCCTTTCCTCTCTGCTCTTCACCCGCCCGTCCTGCACCATCCTGCTGGGCTCAGAGCAGCAGCAGCACCAGCTGGTCACCTCGCTTCTGTCTGTCTGCTGCTCATCAGGACACAAGCCCCAGACACTGGCGCTCCAGCAGTGAGTTATGATATAAAAATAAGCACAGGGCTGATTACTGGCTTTGTCTGCTTGTTGCAAGCAGATGCTCCATTGTTTACTGAGCCTGTTCTCTAAACCCTCTGACATGTACGCGGTACTTTAGGTTCGCAGGCACTCTTGTATCTTAATTTTTAAAGCGCACCCTTTAAAATGCCCGACAGATGCGTTCTGCGCGTTGTCTGTTAGCACGACCTTCTCCCGCAGGACGGTGTATTTAGCAGTGACCCCAGGGCAGCAGAGTTTTGTTTCCCAACCCCATCAGAAGAGCAGATCCACCGCAGCCTGGATCCCAAGAAAGCGCAGGGGTCTGTATGGCAGACTCTCGCTGGTGCTCCGTCTCAAGGGAGGAGAAACTGTGTTGTGCTGGAGCAGACCCCTGGCTCAGAGCCTGATAATTTTTTTCTGGGCACTATGAAAAGATGATGAAGTGATGGTCGTTAATTGCTGATCAGGCCATCTCGCGAGGTGTAGAAGGCTGAACTCTGAGGAAGTTGCCCAGTGCGTGTGCTCTGCTCTACTGGGTGACCAAATAGGTCCCTCTGGCACCTATAGAGGCTTAATTTACCGACGTGCAGGTCTTCCGTGAATACACGAGCTCGCATGATGAGAAAATTAGCTTACGTCAAACATTCTATCCCACGTCTATTTGCAGACATTAAAAAAAATTCTAGGTATGGAATATTTTGAAATATTATGCCTGCCATAGTTGTTATGCACATGTTGGACAGAAAAGGAGCCCTGCCTGTTTGTGGCTTTCCCAAATCTCAGCCCTGTCCCGTCTTCCAATATTGCGAGAGTGTGTCCTGAATAAGGGGATTTGGTGAAGCTCTGCGATACTCAGCAATTTCAGCTCCCAGGGATACACAGGAGTAATTTTCCTCATGCTCCTTTTCATTTCAGGTTTCATTTCTGAAGAAACTTAAAGGAAAACTCGGCCCAAATTACCCTGTATTTGCCTCCCATCAGAGCAAAATTATACGATAGCTTTTACCTGGTTTCTGCATGAAACCCTGTGGCTTAGTCGAGTGCTTTTTGTATGTATCCCGCTAAATAAGAAGGAAATGAAGGTGCTTGAAAGGGTAAAACCCAGCCTTGAATCACAGACTTGGGCGAGCTTGGCTTGCTGCAGCTCTGCAGCCGGAGCAGATGCGGGAGGACATCTCCGCTGTGAAGGACCAGCTCCGGTCGGAGCTCATCCCGCACCCAGGCGGCTGCGCGGTGCCTCTCGCTGAGCCCCGGAGCTCTGGGCAGACGCGGTGCTGGCTCCTCCCCGGCTGGCGCAGGCAGCCAGCGAGGCTGCAAATAACCGCGACCCCTCCGCGCACCTGCGTTTCCAGTGGGCTTTAATGGAGAGGCAATAATAATTGCCACCTGAGAGTTGGGAGGCTGTGCAGTAATTACGGGTGTTTTTGCTGCGGCGCCAGGAGCCGCGTGTGCGGGAGAGCTTATCCGGATGGAAAAAGCCCTCGCAAGAAATACCGACCTCGGCCAGGTGCGCTCTGCTGCTGGTGCCAAATCTGGGTTTGTTCTGCTTCGAAAGCAATCATGGGGTGAGTTTTCTAAGCTGCTTGGTGCCAGACATCTCTTCCCTGAGTCCTTCAAAGGAAAAAGCTCCTTTTGTCAGACCTCTCCGGGGTCACTTGGGCTGCGGCACAGCAACTCTCCGTGGCTTTCAACAGTGTTTTCAATTAACACCGAAATCTAATGAGAGTGCGTAATCACTGGGCTGCCATGGGACTGGTGGGAGGCGCAGACTTCAAATGCAGTGTGTCCAGAAACCCAGCTAACGGAGCATTTTGTGCATCAGTCCGACACGTGCTCCTTCAGCTCTGCCCAGCCCTCGGTGTACTCCACATCGAATACAGACCCGGTGCAGGAGCCGCCCTGCCGTCGGGCAGCTGATCAGCCGGCAGCAAGGGAGGGTAACGTCCCCCAGTAGCTGAGGCTTTGTTGTTGTTATGAATTTTTAATGTCTTGCTTTGTTCATGCGTCACATACGCACAGCCCGAATCCAGCGTTCAATCGATGACCTGTCAATCTTCCTCCCGTCTTTCATCTCGTGGATCTCTAAGCTGGTTACTGACGGGTTTGTTGGTGCTGAGAGAAAGGTGGGGGGGGGATGCGTTACACCCAGGCCAGCCTGGCCCTTGCATCTCAGCTAGGCTGGGAACACTCGCTGGTCTTTTTTCCTGCGTTAGTGCATCATTGCATTTATATTCAAGGCTTTAACAGTGCTCCAGGCGCTCAGCAGGGCACCTGGTGGGACAAGGTCAGACCCTGCCCTGCGTGAATCCGTTGTGCAAGGGGGATGCGGGGAGCGAGGGCAGGGGAGGTGGGGATGAACAAAGGGCGGCGCAGACAAAACTTTGGAAACCTTGCTGGTGTCCCAGTGCGTTCCGGGCGTTCCCGCTACCTGCGTGTGAGATTTGCTCTCCCAGGATCTCAGCTGCTCGTGCTGCCCATGGCCGTGACCCGTGGGTGCCGTCGGTGCTTCGCCGACCCCCTCCCAGCTGCTGCATCCCAGCCCGACCCTCGTCCCTCGGGAGGTCTCATAGCAGTCATCCCCTTTCTTTCTTGCCCTCGGTCTGAAAGAGCTTGATTTTATCAACCAAATGGATTTTATCAACCAAATGGATTTTATCAACCAAATGGCCGCACTTCCAAGGATGCGCAGGTCTGCAGTTCTCTCGGAGCAGTCGGTGGTTTTGTCTGGGAACAGCTGGCTTAGAGGGGGAATTTTTTGGTTCCTCCAAATCCTCACGAATCACCTGGGTCTGGGGCCACTTTTGTTGCTTTTGATAGCCAGGAGAAAAGTCGGTGCAAATGCAATAGGGACCGGAGTTTGGAAATTCTATATTAGATTTGTGCCCTAGAAAAGCCGGAGGAGGAACCTTTATTAAGCGTCCCTGTAACACAGTGACTTCGCCTGGGTGATTCAATTGGAAATAATGTTTTCAAAAACAATATGCGTCTGTTCTCACCTCCCCTAATGAAATCATTTAGCACCCTGCTATTATGCTGCTTCAGGAAATACTGGTTTATAGGCAATTCACAGGATTTCACCTATTCTCCCCTACCTTGCTAACCATGGATATTTTACCAGGATGTCTTTAGAGTTTCTTATAAATTCTTTACTTTGCATAACTTCCAATTAATCTTTATTGTTACCAATTTTGCATTTTCCCTTTATGATTTTTTGTGTTTTGTTTCTGGCTTTTAATTTTACTGCTGGCCTCAGTTCAGCGATAAACGGGGATGGGCTCCTAGCCAAAGCTATCATCTTCTCTGATTTGCCAAAGAAAATGTATCGTCCGCGTTCTGGTAAATTCTCTGAAGTCGCGGTGTCTTCCTCCCGCCGACGCGAGGGTCGGTGAGGGCTTGCCGGGACTCTGGTGCCGGTGCTGTGTAAGCAGGTGCCCGGACCCTGACGGTTATTTAATGAAAGGACTCGGTGTGTTGCACCTCAAACATCTCGGAGCATCATCTGGGACGCAGCTCTGTTAAAGGACGCGGCAGTGGAGGGGGTTCCAGCTCCTCTTGGGCTGCGCTCGTCCTTCGCTCCAGAGCCTGAGCACAGCTCAGGAGTAGGAAGATGCTCCCTGGTTGGCACAAAGAAGTAGCAGCTTCAGAGATTTTGAAGCACCTTCTCGAGACCCTTCTGAACAGGCTTTTCCTTGGCTTGGACGGGAATTGAGCCCAGCCAGCCCATGCCCGCCCTCGTGGGTGTCTGACCAGCCCAAGTTCCGTGCACCTGGGATGAAGGCTGCGGCGGGACACGTCCCCGTGCTGGCTCCGGTGCCAGCCTGTTCCCCAGTCCCCTCCAGACCCAGTCCTGCGCCCTCTGAGATCCTGCAAAAGCAGCTGTTGGGGTCCAATTTCTGCTCTTTTCAACCTCTTCCGTGATGCTGACTGCATTCAGTGGGAGCTGCAGAAAGCTTTTCAACAGCCAGGGTAAATTCAAAGTACTGGGATTTAAAGCCAGCGGTCGCGGGGGTCCTGATGTATCTGGCGAAGAGAAGGCTCCATTTTCTCTGCTCTCTGCGAGCCCGCTCCAGCAGCGCTACCCTGAATAACGCCGGTTCCTAGAATCTCAGGCACAGGCTGAGATTGCGGTGTTTTTAAGACATAATGAAAAAGGTAATTTTCCCAGCCTCCCTGCAATCTTCATCATTGGGGAGGTATTTTGTGCAATTTTCAGTACTAGCTATAATCATGCTCCCAGAGATGATAGCAAGCTGCTGGATTGCCTGGGGTCCTTTGAACCCTGCGATGCTTTTGGGGCCCCAAGTAAAGGGAAGAAGAAGTGAGCGCAGTCACACGGGTGCCGTCTCTGCTGGAGCTGCTCGTGGCTAAAGCTCCTGCGCTGAGAGCACGGCGTGGCGTCTGGGCACCCGGATTGGAACCTCTGCTCATGAGAAGCTTGAAAAAAAAATCAAAGGATCCCTCACATGTGTTAGTGCCCAGAACATACGTCCTGTGCAAGGGACACCAGCGTGTCCCTGGCAGCATCCTGTGGTCTGTCGTTCTTCTGCCGTGCTGTTGCTTCGAGGGACAAACCCGCAGCACTGAGATGATGACCGTTGGAATAATTTTGGCAGGGTTAGTTGCTGCTCGATGGAGGGGACGCGAGGTTCATACGATGTCCATGACATGAGCCTTTGAAAACCTGGTGGGACTTGGAAGAGCTTCTGGGTTGCTGGGGACTTTGTAGCCTGGCTTTGTCTGTGGTGGGTTTGCAGAAACGAAGGGTGGGGGGGAGGCAGGACAAGCTTCACGGAGGAGATGCGGGCGGGGGGTGCAGGTCTGCAGGCAGCAAAGCTGGGGGGGGTCAGTTTCCTCTCCCTGCTCCCTTATCCCAGCGATGGCTTCGCCTCAGGAGGCTGGGTTCAGGGAAGAGGATGTCCCAGAGCTGTGGGACAGGAACTGGGAAGAGCTGTGAGGAGCGTGCTGCTGATGTCTGGATGTGTCGGTGTCTGGGTACCGATAACGGGGCAGCGCTCCGAGAGCCCCCGGTGGTGAGGCTGGTTGGAGGAGCTCCGTCCACTGCCACCAAGCACCCTCGTACAGCCCAGGGCAGCGCGGCCGCGCAGGAGCCTGCTCTGCTCTCCCAGCTGGGAAGGATGCTGAGGGGTGATGCTGAATAGCACGGGGTCTGTGATGCACTCCCAGCAGCTGATGGAAGGAAAGTGCAAAGTTGTGTTACCGGCAAAATGGAGCAGAGGAGTCTGGGCAGCAGCCTCCGCGGCGCTCATGAAATAAAAACTTGTCTCTTGCGCTACATGCCAGAAGCCATTATCCAGAAAGCAAATCATCCACCGTGAGGAGAGCACAGCCCCAGGATGGGGGGGTCTGCAGCAGCTAATCTGCAATCATTCACTTAATCAGGATGTCTCTGTCACAGCCCCACCGCCGTGTGTTCCTGGTGTCAGCGCTTGGGATATATATTTGCAGGCAATAGGATGCAAACAAGCTGTAATACTCCATCAGGTGATGTTAGGGTTTTCAAGGAAAACAGAAATGAAAATGTCAAACCTGTTAAGCTTTGGAGTGCTTTCACCAGAACGTGGGCAGGAGGGACTCCAGGAGGCTGGTTAAAAATAGGAGCCAGAGGGAAATTGCTCTCACAGCGGTGACATTCTGGTGTTGATGCCCTGCTGGAGCACTGCTCGCTCGGCTTTTTATAGATCACAAAAGGAGAAAAAAAAAAAATCATGTGATACTTAATTTATGAACCCACTCAAAAAGCAGGGGCTCAAAACTCGGCTCAGTCATCTTCAGTTCAGCCTTGATGGTGCCTGTGTCACAGCTCTGAGTGCCTGAACAAAGCCGCACGAGGGGCTGGGAGAGGCGCAACCAGCTGTCCGGGGCTTGGGGGCTCTTATCGTCATTGTCACCCGTGCAGGGGCGGCACAGGACACTTACCCCTCACAAAGGCAGTACCTAACGCTTTTTTTGCATATCTCGAGTACAAGTCTGTACGTCAGTGCGCAGCAGACCAGCAGGTCACCTCCTGCGCTGCTCAGCTGTGCCGGGGCTTCTCTGCTGCAGCACAGGGATGTCTGCACCCACAGCCCCGCACGGTCCCTGCCGGTGCCAGGAGGAGCTGGCAGGGCTATGTGTGACGCCTCTGCCAGAGCCGCTTGGCAAAGGCGGTATTGATAGACTGGGCGAGCAGATACCGGGTCTGCAATATGGCCCGGCTCAGACGGTAAGCAAACAAACCATTGTGCCGACCTGTTTTGTGCTCCGCCTGTTGAATCTCCCCTTCGTCCCCTGCACCAGAGGTGCTGGCGCCTGGCAGTGGTTTTGGTGACACGGGCACCCGTGGCTGTGGGGTCTGCAGGTCCCCCAGGCGCTGTCCCCACCCCAACAGCCTGTGGCCAGACCCCGTGTCTCCACCGGGGTTCCCCTGGGCTTGGGAAGGTTTCTTTCTGCAGCCCTTCGAGGCTGCCAGGATTCCCTAATGGTTCCAGCTGCTCTCTTAACATAACAGTGATTTGTTCTAAGCCTACAAATACAGAAACATTTTGCCTCCCCCATTTTTCCTCTTGTCTGAGAGGAGCCCAGGCTAATGCATCACAGGGTCTGCAATGCAACATCTCAACCATCGGCTAAGGTACCAAAACGCTGTGAGCCCCTCTGTCCCTGTGGAGTGGACCTGCCTGCCGTCCTCTGAGCCGAAATACTGTGCTGAGGGGGCTCTGAAGGAAGGGGGGATCCCTGCACCCATGTTCCAGGTCTAATGTGCCGCACGCCATCCCGCTGTAACCGCGCTCCCGCCGCTCCTCCCTCCATCCGCATTGTGGGGCTCCCACCCTGCCCTTCCTTCCCCTCCCTTTATCTTCCTCAGCTCTTTTCCATCAGAGCCCTTCCCAGCCAGCACCGCCTTCGGCCCCGTGTTGGCACAGCCCCCTCTCAATGGGCCCTTTGATGCTGCAGCCTCCTGGGTGTCCCCGTCCCCAGCGCGGTGCCAGCATTGGGAGCGTCTGTGCCGCACAGCGATGCGCCGAGCGGGGCTCTGCCACAGGTGGTCTCTCCTCTTTCATCTCGGAGCATCGCTCCCCCCGCCCCGAGCTGTGCGCGGTGTAATCAAAGCAGCAGACAGACAGGGAGGCTGCAGGTACAAAGGGCAGGATGGAAATAAAAGAGTCGGATCCAGACGCTCAGGTGTGAGATGACAAAAACATCGACAGCGCGCTGGTGCCTGGAAATGAATCGCGGAGCCGGGCAAGCGCAGGGGACGGGCAGTGACAGCTCCTCTCATCGCTTTTCAATGACCCGCTGAACACCGGACCCCGCCGATGGCAGGAAAACCACCGTCCCCGCGCGGGAAGGGCGGATGGGTCAGCAGCTGTCCCTTCCCTCGAAGAGCAGCGTAAAGGTTTCTGCAGAAGCACCGGGGCAGGGGGGGAGCAGAGCCAAGCGGGGAAACAGACCCTTCGGTCTCATAAAAAGTCGTAACGCTCACCTTATAAAACACACAAACTCGGTGATTTAAAGGGGGGAAAACTACTATTTGTTTCCAAATTTACAGGCCATAATACTTGATTTAGATCCCTGTCTGCCTCCTGTATAGACTGCAGTGTAATTTAAAGGACAATAAAGTCTGGGACCATAATACCACCGCCGCAGTAAATCAGGCTGGGTACCACTACTCAGAACAGGAATTATTAATCTGCGTTCCAAATGATACTCCTGCATATTGCTTATTTTAGCTGTTTATGCCGTGAGCTGAGATGGCACTTTCCCCTGTTATTATTTTTTACTTTTGCAATTAAATACTGTCTCTTTCTACCAAAGGGGCATTTATTACCCAGTAGATATGGGGGCAGCCTCGTGTGTTCTGCAGAGCATCTCATATCGGGATACAGCTTTACAGCGTGCCGCCGCACTATTCATTTCCAGGATGTTCTCGATGCCGAGGGCACTAACTCATCCCAGCGGCAGGAGCGGTGCTGGTGTGCACTGGGAGGGCTCGGGGCACTGGGGTGCGTTGGTGCCCTTGGCCATTGCAGACCCCCACGGGCTCCGGCCAAGTCTGTTTGCAACGCTGAGATAGAGATTAACTTTCAAACATTGGCATTTGGGGGGATTTTTGATAATACAAGGGAGAGAGGTCGGTCAGATTTGGGGGAACCAAAGCGGCCGTTTCCACGATGAAGATCTCTGAGGAGCTGGGTGACCTCTGGTGGGTTTCTCGGCCACGGCCGCTGCGCTGCTGGGTGGCTGGTCTGCGGCAGGTTCCCCGCCTGGTCCGGCTGCGCCATCCCCTGTGCTCGTGCTCTGCGGTGACAAGGGGACCCGTGTCCCGACAGGGGCGAGGAGCTGCCGGCGTCCATCCCAGGAACAGCTCTGCAGGGCTGCTGCCAGACAGGCTCATTGTCATTTTCCAATTGCCAGCTGAGAGTTGATAATTGGAGCAAGGGAGTGATTCACCCAAAGCAACAAAAGCAAGGATGAGACTTTTCCATTTTCCTCCCTTGGGATGGAAGCTCCACTCCACGGTCCTGCCTGCAGCCAGGCACAGCTCCTGCCCCGCTGGCCCTGCACAGGCGGCAGGACGAGCATCACCGCACACGTCTCCCTTTCTTTATGGAAAATCACGATTATCTCTGGGAATTTCCTCATCACTCCAGATTGAGCTGAACACACAAAGCCCTCCCAGGGAGCAGTCGCCTTTTCACACCCTTTCCCAGGAGCTCTGAAGCAGTGCAGGGAAATCGGGACATTTTAAACCCTGCACGGCTGGGGACCGCTCTGCCACCTCTGCCGAGATTGGACCATCCAGGGTCTGCCTTCCTCTGATGGGAACGGGTAGAGTTGTGTTTTGTGTTAAGAAATCATGAGATTGGCCCTTGAGCAGAGAATACCCCCACCTGTGGTCTTCATCTGAGTGCAATATTATGAGCTTCGTGTTGAAAATCAGCGGAATTGCCAACTCTTCTGAGATCCCTGGGATTTCACGAGAGGAGGAAGCACTGCCGTCACGGGCAAACCCACTCCCAGCTCCACTGGGGATTTTGTCGGCGTTATCAAGGGATTAGCATCATTCGCAGGAGTGATCTGTTTTCAGCTGGAGCAAAACATTAAGCTGTTAACGTGAATTCTAACATACTCCTCGGGACTAGTTAAAAACTTGTGGTTTTAATAAAGCACAATTTATCTGTTAAATAAATAGAATATTTTGAAAAAAATTCTGCAGCCTCCCACGTTGTCTGCAAACCACGTTCTGTCTGAAGCACAGGGGCTGAAAGTTACATTTGTACGTAATGAAATATTCAGCACCAAAATCTTCCCCAGGAATGTCCCCATCTGCTGCTAGATTTCTCTTTCGTGCTAATTATTAAATGTATCTGAACAGAGATAAATAATAGATTTCCTCTAAAGAAGCAGAAGTGGAATCTAATGAGTGTTTGGTGTTGGGGGGTGGTTTTCCCTTTGAAGTTGCCGTCGCCTTCGTGCATCCTGAGCCACGGGCACCATCCTGCAGCGAGCAGCACCGCGCGCGGCTCCTTGTGGCTCCGGCTGCCTCTGCTTGGTGCTGGCAGCCGTTTGCTTATTAGCAATCAAGCTCTTCTCCAAACCCAGTCCTCAGCTAAGAAATACAATTTTTTATAGCTGTTCTCAAGCAAACTGCAAGACCTAGAGCTGTGCTGAGGCAGCCTGTCCCTTGGGAGAGCCGCGGTCCCCCCCAAGCCTCATCAAACCCACGCTGGAAGAGGAATGACTGATGCACTTCCAGAAATGATGCCCGTTTTAGAAAATAAACCTGCGCTGAGATGTTTGGCCATCACACGCCAGCTCTGGGTGTACAAAGCCTGCTCCCTTTTCCAAGCGGGTTCTCCCCCTCTCCGGTGGCTCGGCGCCGCTGCAGCGCTGCCCGCGAAGGGTGCCCGGGGGGAGATTTCTCACCAGAGGCTCAGTTCCCGCGGGAAGCCCGTGAGCGGTGACCCCACCGGTACACCCCGTGTTGTTGCGTTTTCTCTCTTCTCGCTGGAAGCAAGCGTGTCCCTGATAGTGCAAATTGCTGCAGAAGCGTTAATGAAACACATTGCCACTGTAAAGCAGGAAGAAATCTGTTGCTATGAATTGTTTCAATTTCCTTATTAGCAATTAGAGGAGGGGAGTCAAACAGGTTGTGTTTGTATGCGGCTCGTCAGGAACAAGCTTTCACGGTTAAAATAACAAGAGCTGGAGCTGTTTAATTGTTTACTGTGCCGGGAGGGCCGGTGCTCAGACAGGAGGGGGAGAGGTCTGACTGGGGATGGGGATGCTCAGGGGTGTCTGTCTGTGGTCTCCTCCTCAGCTCCAATATCCCCGTTCTTAAGTAGGGAACTTCTTCCAGCAGTTCCTACCTCTAAGATGTTCTGAATCCATAATTTACATCCCATGTGTCTCACGTTACAGGGCGGTTTTAAAAATCTACAGAAAGGCGCCTTGTTGATGACAAACTCTGAAGTTAAGTACAAATCCTGTTTGCACATCCTCCCTGCGCCGTAGGAACTTGCTGAGAAGGAAACGCGAGAGGCACAAATCTGGGGAAGATTAAAAGAGCTCTGGAAATGGGGTTTGATTCATCCTTCCATCATTCCTGGAAGAACTATACTCCAGAGTTTGCTTCCAGATGAAATCTTGAAACACATAAAATCTGTATGTTTGGCACAAACTGTGGGTCAAATGGTTGTGCTGAAAGAAAGTATTTTTCATTTGTCACCTGGGCAAAAAGCTGCTTTGATTGTTTTTCTTTAAAAAGCCACATTCCTGATGTGCAGATGAATGGTAACTGTGTGATAGAACAGTCTGGGATCCCTCAGCAGGCAAAAGCTGGGCGCGTGTCTGATCTCCTTCCGCTTGGCGACAGTGGAGATGAAAGCTTCGTCTTCTCGTGTGCTGGAATATTTCATTCCTCCTCACATCTGTTTTCCCTGATTTATCCCAAATGGCAATGGAATTAACGTATATAAGGGCAAAAAGCAAAAAGTCAGGACTTAAAATACTTTCCAAAAACTTTCTGTCCGCAAGATCCAGCCCTGTCCCTTTCAATTAGCTTTTCGGTTCTCTCCAAGTTCATTGCAAAGCTGTTGTTCTGACAGTCTACTGGAAGGCAGCAGCCCAAGGGTGTAAATTATTCAGAGACGTCACGCGGTTCTCAAGGGGACCCAGGTGACGTCTGTTAATGCCCAAGAACTCAGAAGACCCAGAGGAACCTTCGGAGTGAATCTGAGCCCTGCCGAGATGTCCCAATGCGAGGTGACACGTTGTCCATTAGCAGGTCCCTGTACCTGTGCCCTGACGGGACCAGCGCAGACATGCCTGAACCTCATGGATATTTAAAAGCTGCTTCTCTGCATCACTCATCATCCCCCGGAGCCCAGACGCCCTTGGGTCCTGTTCCCCGTCACCCCCTCTGCTCAGCCCCGCGCCTCCCCAGCTGCGGCTCTGCGGCGAAGCCTCGGCTGCGGGGACACGGGCCAGGGAAAGCCACCGGCCGGCAGAGCTGCCGGGTGGGAGGAAAACTCCATCACCCCGAGGGACCTTCTCACCCTGGGGACTCCCAACCCAGCCACCTCCCGAATGATGGGAGGAAGGTCCCGGGGGGTCGCTGGGGATGAAGATGCACAAACGATGTCTGCGCCCTGCAGGAGAGGAAAGAGATGGAGAGGAGAGCTGTAGGGACTGCTCCGGGAGAGCCTGGAGGGATGGGAACAGGACCACGGGCTGAGCATCAGCCAGAAGGGTCCAAGCTGGTGATGTGGGAAAGGCTAGCGGAGGAGAGGGGAGGAGAAGGCGGCAGGGACAGAGGAGCCGCGGCTGCGGCATGAGCCGAGTCTCTGCACGTTTCAGGTGCCAGGTACGGGAAGACTCTGAACCCCATCTTTTCTGGGTCACCTGCTGAAGCAGCCGCAGGGCAGCGTTCCCTATCACAGCACAGACTAATGCATTATGTCTTTGTTATGCTAATGCCCCGGCGCTGCACAATTTAAATAGCACTTCCAGAAAAATTAAGTATGTTCATTGACACAGTGAAATGTTTTCACCCTCCATGTAACCTTCACAGTTTCTGTACAAAATCTATCAGTCAGTAAACTATTCATCTGCGAATGCTTACCAATTATTATGCTAATGTATTACAATACATTACAGTGAATTCTCTCTAAACGCCAGGAAATGCAGCTGTCTGGCAACCCACCTCGCCTGCAGTGTGGAGCCGTCCATAAGCAGCCGAGCATTTGCAGCTGGATTTGGGCTGCTTGGTCAGAATGGTGCAAAAAATTTTTTTGTATCATTTAATATAATGAAGAAATTAAAGTGGGGTAATGTATTCTCCGTGCAGTGGACTCCGGAACAGCACATAAGCACGAAGCAGACAGCTTTGCATTGAGCCAGCCTGTGCTGATGGACACTCCAGCAGCAGCCCAGCTGCGAGGTGTAACTGCATGTTCATAGCTCACACTGATTCCTTCCACAGATCATGGGAACTGCTTCCAGATCCCAGAAGGAACTCTCGCTTTTGTGCCCTGATAGAGGAAATATTCAATATTAATATAAATCTGCCTGTACTCTAAACCAGTGAGGAATGATACGATAAAAATGCTAATTTACTATCTAGAACGAGTGTCTCTTGTTGAAAGGCTGAAATTGCTTACTCTGTGTATTTTAAATGTCCTTGCATTTTTAACGCCCTGCCTGTGCCGAGCGGTGTGTGCAGAACTGCACCTGCACAGAGCCGAGGGAGATCTGCGTTTTCTCAAAGGAGGTGATGCTGGGGCACGAGATGCTGCCAGCGCCCGGCTCCCGTGCAGCTGGAGCTGGCGTGGGGCAGCTTTGCGGTCCGGGGGCGAGCTCGGTGTCCTGTGCTCTGCATCGCCGGCCGGTTCCCAGACGTGTGCAGGAGTGGCACATTTCTGCAGCAGCCCCATTCTCTGCCAGCCCCGTGGCTCGTTAGCTACCTAGACTTTTCAAATTCCGATGAGTTGTCTCAGTGTGGCGGATGTTTGGGAATTTTTAATTGAAAATGCAAAGAAAAATAAGTGCAGCTAGAGGCATCCATCAGAACTTCTCTGGTTCCTATATTTGTCTTTTCTCAGAAGCTAACATCCATGAATTTGGTTATTAGAGTCATAATGTTATAATTATTTCCTTTAATACTCTAATTATCCCTTGTGATTAATCCTGACCATAACAGAAATGTCTGTGAGTCTGGAAGGCATGTTCCAATGGGTTTTGCGTTACGAATGTTAATTTGAGTTAACAAGTATGATAGCTAGAGGAAAGGAAACCAAAGAGCACGAGGACTTCTAGCTTCTCAGCATGCACAGGGTCTTTTCCTGCCTGCGTTTGCTGTTAACTGGGCCAGCGAGCATGAGTTTCTGCTGGCGTGGGTTCTGTGGCTTTGGTGTCCCGCTGGAAAACCTGGGTCCGTACGTGGATGCTGCGCAGCAGGCGATGGGCGAGGGCTGGCGCGGGCTTCGGGCAGCCCTGCAGAGTACGGCACCGCTGCTCACACGCGGTCATACCGTCACGCCACGGGGTACCGAGAGCCCGAGGTGGGGCAGGTGTTCTCCTGCCTGTCCCTGTTCCCATTGCCCAGTTTCAGACGGATACGGCGTCAGGCTGATGCTGCGGCCAGGCGATGTTCTGATGCGTATCTACGAGCTGTCTGATCCCGCCATGCTGCCCCGTTTCCAGTCGTTTGCAGCTGCAAAGTCACGCTCAAAGAGGGGAAAAGTATCTTAAATTCCTGAGTATCTTCAGTGTCGTTGTTGGCAGCCCCAGTGCAGCGACGGTGCAGCTCTGTGCAGAGAAGAGCAAAAGCTTTTTCGGAATATCTGGTCTTCAGGCCCGAGGACGGTGGTGAAGGAGCTCTGAGCATCTGCCAGACATGTGCTGCTGTTACACGCACAGGTCACATTCACACACCTCACACTGCAGCGGTACCGAGCTGCAGCGTTGCTGTCCAGGTCCACACCGCACCCGCGCTGGCGCTGCTCTTCGCTCCCGCTGCAGGGGTGGCAGCAAGCACAGCGCCCGGGCTCCTCGAGCAAGCGTGCATTCACACACACACCCCAGGGCTCCTCTCGAACAAGCGTGCATTCACACACACACCCCAGGGCTCCTCTCGAGCAAGCGTGCATTCACACACACACCCCAGGGCTCCTCTCGAACAAGCGTGCATTCACACGCACACCCCAGGGCTCCTCGAACAAGCGTGCATTCACACACACACCCCAGGGCTCCTCTCGAACAAGCGTGCATTCACACGCACACACCCAGGGCTCCTCGAA
>WKFP01014987.1:507325-520169 GCA_011057875.1 Pterocles orientalis | reverse complement strand
CTCGAAAAAGCGTGCATCTACACACACACCCCAGGTGTCCACTCGAACAAGCGTGCATTCACACACACACCCCAGGGCGCCTCGAACAAGCGTGCATTCACACGCACACCCCGGGGCTCCTCGAACAAGCGTGTATTCACACACACACCCCGGGCTCCTCGAACAAGCGTGCATTCACACACACACCCCGGGGCTCCTCGAACAAGCGTGCATTCACACGCACACCCCAGGGCTCCTCGAACAAGCGTGCATTCACACGCACACCCCAGGGCTCCTCTCGAACAAGCGTGCATTCACACGCACACCCCAGGGCTCCTCTCGAGCAAGCGTGCATTCACACACACACCCCAGGGCTCCTCGAACAAGCGTGCATTCACACACACACCCCAGGGCTCCTCGAACAAGCGTGCATTCACACACACACCCCAGGGCTCCTCTTGAACAAGCGTGCATTCACACACACACCCCAGGGCTCCTCTTGAACAAGCGTGCATTCACACGCACACCAGGGTTCCTCTCGAACAAGCGTGCATTCACACACACACCCAGGGCTCCTCGAACAAGCGTGCATTCACACGCACAGCCCGGCACACACGTGCCCTCGCGAGCCCTGCACGCTGCCGCCGGGGACCAGCCATCTGCGCCTTTATGTACAGAGGAGAGAAACGTATGGAGGGCGGGAGCCCCTGCTGCTGGCAGAGCCCCCGGGACTGGCTGCGGATCCTGGCGAAAGGCTTTTCCTGTCGGACAGAACTTCAAACAGCATCGTGCAAAAAGAGCCGGTGGTACCTGCCCTTCGGGATCTGCAAACAGACCTCGGCTCAGTACGCAGGAATGAGGGACGGGAGAAACTTCTGACCTCGTCGTCTGCACCCAGGAATCATCAGAGTCAGCCTGGCCCGTGTCACCTGCCCAGCGCCTGCGTCCCCCAGCAAGCCCTCCTGCTCCACCTCCACCTGCTCAAAGCAAACACTACATGGATTTTTTTCTTTATATTCACAAACTGTGAGGTCTCAGAAAATAGCCTTTCAAATTGCTGGCTCCTGGCTCGTGTGTCCATCTGTCAAAATAACTGCTGACCAAGGGCGAAGTCTCTGGCCTCGCCTGCACTGCGGGATGCCAGGCGAGAGGAATGCAGAAGCGATGCGAACATTTCCCTGCATACAGATCCTGCTGTGGCCTTTGCGTTCCCGTCACTAGAGCCGTCAGTCTTCGAGAAACCAGGAATCCCGAAGGTGATGCTGTCCCACAGCTCCAGCGGGTTGCCGTCCCCGCGGGTGTTTCTCTGCTCCTGCTCCAGGGCTGGCTCCTCTCTGGGGAGACCCGGGCAGCGCAGGACCGGGCTGCTTCTCCCCCTGGGGCTGGGCTGTGCTCGGGGTTCTCCCTCCCCTACGTGCTACTGCTTAGAAACCATCGCAGCTCGAAAAAAATTAATAAAAATCAAAATTGCTCGTAATGAGAACTGTTCTGTCCATGCGTGCAGCCCTTACTGTGTCAGCTGCACACAAGTCACTTGAACCCCTTCGCTCCTGTTGTTTCAGAGCAGGAGCCGGCCCCGCGGGCTGCTCGGGCGCTAATTGCATTAACGAGCGCAGTCGGCGTTGCTCCGTTTGCAGAGCAGTGACTGTCCCTAGCGCCACGTCCCCTTTGCTGTGTCTCCAGCTCCTCTCCAGTGCCACGGTCTCTCTTAGTTTGGCAGCGAGGGGCTTGCTGAGGGAAAGAAGGGAGCAGTGTCCTCTGGCTGGGGGGGAGTCTCGGGGACAATCTTCTCGGAGAAGGTGAATGGGAGGATGGGTGTCTGCCAGCCCCTGTCCCTGCCCGGGCTGGAAGGACTGGCTGCTGACACCTGGTCGATAACCAGATCTTTCTCTAAAGATTTTTTTTTAAAGGCGTCAAGGATGATATTGAGGAGCACGAAGATAATCTAATTAATATGATGTCTCCTTGAAACATTTCTGAAAGGTGTGAAGCGTTGCTTTT
Organism: Pterocles orientalis; assembly: GCA_011057875.1. Taxonomy (NCBI): domain Eukaryota; kingdom Metazoa; phylum Chordata; class Aves; order Pterocliformes; family Pteroclidae; genus Pterocles; species Pterocles orientalis. The sequence goes on along the minus strand of WKFP01014987.1, from coordinate 518,189 downwards.
ATTGCAGTGTGCTTTTCCGTCACAAAGTGAAAACCAAAGTGCAGAACAACACGAAATGCAGAGTTCCTTACTACGTGGAATAATGAGGCCATAAAACCAAACAATAAAGTTAAATAATTTACCATAAATATCTAAAGCTCTCGAATTATTCTCTACATTAACTGCCTATGTTTAAAATGATCTTTGCATTCACCGTGTCACAGATGGCAACATCAGACAAGAGAGTCCTTGACAAAATCTCGCTGTAATTATTCTTTCCCCAGCTGCAGTTATTTTAATGCCTTTTCAGTTAAGCTGAAAGAGACGCACACATTTTATAAATAAGGGCTTTTAGCAGTTTGACAATGAAGCATTTGAAACGTACAGTGCAAAAAAAAAAACCAACCCAAAAACTTTAACTGCGTCTTGAAACCTGGGAGAGCAACTGTGCAGGCTCAGAGCAGGAAGGCGATGGCTCTTTCTGCAGCAATATTCAGCAATTAAAGCTGAAATGATGCTGATTGCAGTGGCCTGAGATAGCAGTCACTAGCAGCTTTCCGGGTCGCTCGGACACAATCTAATGTTTGGTTTTATTTGGGCCAGCAGCTCGGCAGAGCCCCGTCTCCCCAGGGCAGACAGGGAGCTCTCAGACCCACTCCAGGGGGAAACGCACCTGGAATGAGATGGGGGTTACCCGCTGCTCCGGACCAAAGGGTTCGGCTGCACCCCAGCCTGCATGGCTCTTCTTGTTCGTTCTGGCTTTCTCCAAATTGCTTTGTCCCTGGGGACACCGTCCAGGTCTCCTCACGCCCCATTTCTCAGCCGAGCGATCGCGGGGCGATCCCACTCGGGACGCGGCTCTGAAAGCCCCGATGTGTTCGGGCACCTCGATAAATGGGGGCTCATTTTGGCAGGATCCTGTGTATAATCTTCATTCGCCCAGAGGATCTGGGACGTATCTGGAAACACAGCCGGGGACTCCAGAGAGCTCTGGGGACGGACCCGCGGCACCAGGACTCCAGCTCCTGCGGGAGCTTGTGGGTGCACGGCGTGACCTTCGCCGCTGCTTCGTGGTCTCTTGAAAACCCTGGGAACACCTCTCCCCTGAATCTACGTTTCAGGAGCCTGAGTAAGTGGCCGTATTTTTTAAAGCTCTGAACACTCAACAGCTCTTGTGAAGAACAAAAGCAGCTGGATCCTCTTCCAGCAAACCTCAGCCGCTCCCAGCACGCCGCAGCTGCTTCTCCCTCCCCCCGATTAGTTTAAAAGAAATGCGGAGACGTAACTCAGATGATGTACCGGGAGGATATTTTCCCATTTAAACCAAATAAAGAAAAATGAAAGGATCGGGGATCGGTGGGAGGTTTTTCACAGCGCAGTGCTGGCGGGCTCTGACGTCCAAAGACGACGTCGTGGTCGCCGATGCTGGCGGACGGGTGAAGCCTGATTAATGAAGGGTATTGTGGGGGAGGCATGGCTTTTCTGCTCGACACGGAAAGGCACCAACCCTCAAAGTATTCGGCATTGTACAATAACAGATTGTGTGCAGTTAGCCTCAGAAAACAAATGTGCTCTCCCTTATGTAAGATGATAGAGCATCCATCACTGGCTGGCGTTGAGCACCACGCAGCCCTGGTCTCTGCAATTAGCGACACATGGCAGCTAAACATTGTTTTAAAGGAGTTGGAACAACAGCAGAAAATGGAGGGGATGTCCATATTTCCCTTGCACTTTGAAGCGGCTTTTCTCCCCTCGCTGAGGTCCCCAGGGCACCGACCGCTCCAGCCCCTGCCTGGGGCGTGGGGCAGGGTCCCGGGATTTCCCCCGGCATCCCCCTGGCCTCGCCCCTGCGCTGCCGGGATGCTGCTGCCGCCGTCCCCGCTCCCAGGACAGGGACGGTTCCCTGCCAGAACCGCCGCTGATCCTCTTATTAGATTGAGACTCCAAATGAAATACAACTGTAGAGCTGAAATGGGGAAAATGGGATTTTTTCTGAGACGCAGCGTGTACCGTGTTAATGGGCTGCTCACAAACCACAGCTCGCCGCAAAATCCAAAGAGCCGCCACATCACAGACCTCTCGGTGCTTATTTCATCTGCCTACAAAAGGAAACGGGAGGAGGGACACCCTGGCTGTACATCCGTGCGGTTTGCTCCGTGGTTCCCCAGCCCGGACCTGCGGCACCAGGGGACAGGGTGAGGGTCTGGAGGTGCCCCGGGGAGCAGCGGTGTCCCAGGGCTTTGGGCTCTGTCCCCACCTCCCCTCTCTGGCTGCAGTCAGCGGCGGCGCAGGGTGGGCTGGGGACCCCCTGATGCCGCACACACGCTGTACAAACCCACGAGCCCCCAGTTTCGCCTCTGGAAGCATTTCGGTTCGGAGGAAATAAGGTTGTTACACACCGAAGGGCAGCTCCTTACACACAAATACAGGTGACAGCGACTTTTTTCTCCCACGTCACTCGTGGCTATCACACCATGGGCTGGGGTCTCCATCTCCCCCTGTGCCAGCACCCACCCCCCAGGGCTGCGCAGAGGGGCGTCAGTGGGAATGGGGACCATCGGCGGGTGACCCAGAGCCCCCTGAGGTCTTCCCACGGAATTCAGTACCATTGACCCGCCGTATGCGAAACGGGAACAGTATTTTCCTCGAGTGTTTTTCCCAAGGCTACACAGGGTCTCTGGCAGCGCTGGGACCTGCCCAAGGCTCCTGGTGCCAGGTCTCTTCTCCTGCCTTTTTATTTCGCACTGCACTGTAGCGTCAGCCACACAATTAAGAGCTATATTTAAGCACTTGAATAAACAAACAAACTGCATCCTTGAAACAGTCGGGCATGCCTCGTGGGGTCTTCATATTCCTGAGTTTTGAATCTCAGGCTGATAATTAAAAACAAAAAAATCACTTACACAAATTAACATCACATCATGCTGTGGAGCTAGCACAAAGCTATTGTCACTTCCTATTTCAAACATGCTTGAATTAACAGAGGCTTGGATTATTATTTTTTTTTTTAAAGAGAGGCAGAGAGGAGTCGCTCGGCTGGATGGCAAGCAGCTGTCCTTAGAGGGGTGTCCCGAGGGCTCCTCCAGCGCAGCCAGCCCAGGAAAGCCTGGCGCAGGGCAGGACGGCGATACCGGCGTGTCACCGCGTGCCGGTTCTGCGATTCCCGACTGCGGAAGAGACCGGGGCAGAGTGCTGTGCTGTGCACCAGGCAGCAGCGCAGGATTTCCCAGGGTCCCATCAACATCACGCAACATTTTGGCCTTGGATGCACCTCCCAGGATGGCTCGTCACACCAGGGCTTCTGGCCAAAAGAGGCCACAAAGCCGGCGTGTCTCCTGCGGGGAAAGGGCTGATGCTGTGTCCCAGGGCTGTGGGAAAGCCCAAGCAGGCGGCTGCTCCGCAGAGCATCCTTGACCTGAGCGGACCCTGGTGAGAGTTCCCGTCCCCAGAGAGCATCCAGCAGCTCAGAGCATCCGTGGCCCGACCTCCCTCCCGCACCCCGGGATCGACGCCGTCCTGTACGGGGCAGGAGAGCACCGCGCGGTCACCGTCCCGCCGGGCAGCAGCACCCCGTCATCCCCGCCCGGCTGCGGCACAGCCCCGCGCCGCCGGCACAGCTGCTCCGGGATGCGTTTGGCACCGACTACTCGCAGAATCCTTGATCGTATGGATCTGGCTGGGGAGCCAAACGATCGGGAGCTTATTACAGCCTCCTTTTAAATTAAGTGTCTCAAATAGGGATTTAATTGGGATGTAATAGCACACACTATTGTACATTAGTTAAATACCAAGGGATTATTAAGAGTATGTTTTTAAGGCTTTACAGTCCCATATTGAGTAAACAGTTGTTAAATTTCAATAAATAACTTTAAAAATCTCCACTAAATAAGCGCTTAAGCATATTTAGGATACTCATTTTTTTCAGAACGACTCCAGTCAGAGAGTCCCGGGTTGTAATCTCGGTATTTCTCTCGGTTAATAGGGTTGTGCCTGCTCACGCCCGTTTTCCCTGCCTTGCAGACCCTGCCGTGGGGCGGCAATCTCGGCTGTTCACATCCACCTCTGCAGACCCTCACCGTCCCACCGGCCCGGAGAGGCGGGGAGTGTGCTCAGCCCCATTTTACAGGCACAGAATTAAGGCGCAGAAGAGCAAAGTCGTTTGTTCAAAGCCACGCGGGGAGCCTGAGCAGAGCAGCAGCTAACGAAAGATCAAAAAATACTTCTCCAAAAATAAAGCTTTGAAAGTCTGTAAAGGAGACGTGGCTCTAATAAATTGCTGTGTTACGATCAAAAATGCAATTAGTCGTGTGGTGCTTTTGTCACGGACACTGGTGATGAATGCACAGACGTCCCACAGTCCCCAGAATCTCATGAACCTTTCCGTCCATTGCTGCTCGTGTCCCGGGAATTCCAGGTTCTTGCCCGTGCGCCCCGTCGGAGCTGCCCAGAGCTTCAGGCTCCTCTCCTCCTCCTGGGAAGAGCCTGGCTTCACGTGCTCCTTTCTGCGGAGTGTCACCCCATCCACAGGTAACGCTAATGACGAAGCCAAGAAATCGGGAATCTTCGACCCAGGGCACTGAGAAATTAATGGGATGCTCCTGAGGAACAGAAATGATCCGTGCTCCCCAGTAGGGGCAGTTAGCATCATTAAAGCAACGTGGAGAAGGACCTGCCCAGGCACCACCAGCCCTTCTGCCTCTGAAATCCATCCCTGCCACCTTGGTTTTGTCAGCCGAGCTCAAAGGATGGTTAACCCTTCAACACCCAGGCTATTTACAAATAATTATTGTTATTATAAATCAAAAGCGATGGCTTAACTAGTTGCAAAAATGTGGATATAAAAAACCAAAATGAAGTAGCGTGGCCGCAGAGGAAAAATCATTAGCTCCCTAGTGGGTTTACAAGTAATTTGCTGGCAATAAAAATGCAAAAACACATTTTGGTGTGTAATGATCATAAATAATCCTTGGACAAGAATTCTTTCCAGGACTCACAAGTCCCCTCCCTTAATGGCAAGTTTTATTACCCTGGTTTCTCTGTTTTTTCCTTCAGAATGCTGCTGTCGTAGCAATTCATGAATTACAGTCCCGTTGGCGCAGACTTTCATAATTCCTATGGAAACAGGTTTCCCCACAAACACCCACAAAACCCAAAGAGTTGTGTAACCACCCAGAACGTCCTCCCTAAGGCGGTGAAGATACAGCCCAGGCTGCTGGTGCAGAGGGTCCCGGGCTGGGGGAGAGCTCCCGCGGGCTGGTGGGATGGGTGGGGGGTGCGCCGGGCAGCAGTGTGCCGTGCTCGGGGCTGGGGACACCTTGGAGGATCTTAGGAAACGCAGAACATACTGAGCTGGTTTGTTTCCAAGTACTGGCAATAAGCAAAAATCTCCCCCAGCTGCTGGGGAAGGCTGTGAATGCTGATTTTTCTTAAAATAGGAGAAAGTACAGCTTGTTCCAGACGGGAAGGGTATTCGTTTCTCCCCTCTGCTTTGGAGAGCAGTTCAGCATCCAGGATGCAGAGAGCGTGGGTGGGGGGAGCTGCAGCGCGAGGGGACCGAGCGGCCGCTGAGCCCAGACCGGGCGGTGGGAGCTGCGGCGGCGCAGGGCTCCGCGTGCCATCGCGCTCCCTCTCGGGGGAGACGGATCCAGCCGGATCCACCCTTGCACACAGTCACGCTGCAGGCAAGAACGTATCTCATGATTTTCCTCAAATCACCACCACCACATTAATGTATAAGAAAATGAAGCGAATGTGGATATAACGACCTTTTTACTGGTCAGCCTCTAAACTGGTGGGCACACGTAGAGGGTCTTGTCGACTGAAACAAACCACTGGGTTGAAGGAAGCTGCTGGTGGAAGGGGGTTGTTTAATTGACACTTTTATTTATAACTTCAGTCTTAAGTGAAGTGGATAATCTGTGCAAAGACAAGCTCTGCGTTTTAGAAAAACGTTCCCAGCTTATCTAAGATCACGCACCACACCTCCTGGGTAACCCCTTCCCCATGACGTAGATGAATAGGTACAGAAACCAAAGACCCTGTTTCCATTCGGATATTGTGAGCCAAGCCTAGGTGTCACCCTGATGCTAAACATCCAGGGATTCATTTTGAATTTCTTCTACGTAAAGACGACAAAATCTGATCTTGCAGAAATAAAAATTCGCAAGAAGTACATAAAAAGGGGAAGAAAATGGTTTTCTTTCCCTATAAAGGAAGAGCAGATCTTTAAGATTTTATAGACCAGAAATTTAAACCAAGAACCTCCTTTTTACACGTCCCTGCTTCAGCTTAAAATGGAAACAGCATTGCCGAAAAAAAAAAAAAAAAAAAAAAGGAATAGTGCTGGCATCCTGAGCTGCAGAAGGCGCGGGGCTGTGGTGGGGCTGCAGGCTCTGCAGAACCGGGGTCCGGAGCAGAGAGACGAGGGTCGGGAGGATTTTCTCCTCTCACCCCAGGTTTGCAAACTGTGGTTTGAGCTGCCGAGGGGCAAGCTGCCATTGCGCGGGTGGGAACCCCCAGCCTGCGCCTCGGGAGCCCTGCGGGGCTTTGCCACCTCTCGAGATTTCCAGTCTCAAGTTAAGTTTTCAACTTCTGACGAGATGGGTCAAATCGGGAAAATCTTGTTTCTGTGCCAGACAGTTACAACAGAAAGTAATTAAGGCAAAATCTTTTCCTGCAGCAGAAAGTACTGACCATGTGGAGATAGCACAATAATCAGTGCTGCTGCCATCACAAGCCCACTAAACAAATTGGATTTTGAATGAAGCACATGGAACAGTGACCTACGGATAAAACTCCTCTTGACCCCAGAAAGTAATGACATTTTGTCTCCGGTTCTGCTGCTAATTACAAATGCTAGATTCCGAATGTTCACATTTGGGGAGGATTGGTTCCGTGGCTGTTTAAGGAACCTAACAGCAGCAAGGTGCCGTGAGCTTTCCCTCCTCGCGAGGACGGTCCCGTTGCTGAAGGTCCCAGAGCTGTTCTCGGGCAGTTTCTGCCCCGCTCAGACTGAGCGAGCTCGGGCACCAGACACCCAGACTGCGGGGAGACGTTGGACCCGGGCTCCTCTTCCTCACCTGAACTATCCGTGAGCTCGGGCTTGGTGATTTGGATTCCCCTTGCATCCTCCCGTGGTTAATTCTCTCCATCAGCCCTTTCCCAGCTCACAGAGGACGGGCAAACGATCTTCCATCTCCCGAGTCCTTGAGCTGGACAAGACCAAAGCGCCGCGTAAGCGATGGGGAGTGACGCCGTCCGTCCCCGGGGGCCAGCTCACCTCCGCGGGGCGGGACACGCGGAGCACAGGCAGCAGGGCAGGGCAGGGACCCCTAATTAGGTTAAGAACAATTTAAGCAGCCTACAATGCAAAGCAGAGCCAGAGACCAGGGCAGGAGTGACCTGAGGCATGATTTGCAGCGAATGTCTTTCTCCCTCATAAATAGGAGAGACACAGCGGGATGATTATCCGCCCAGATTTATCTCTGCAGCTCCGTGTGTATCCTTCTGTGCTTAAAAATGTCTCACTGCCCTTTGCATTATTGCATTGCCCTTTACATTCATACCGCATAAACCTCTCAAGTACCGTAAAACTTACAAGGTGTAATATAATGTCTGATTTTCTTTTACACACCATAAACAAAAGTCACTGAGAAAGGAATACGGAAGGGGAAGCGTTATTTGCCCTGACAGTGATACAGGATGGAAATATATATACGAGTCCACAGGCAGACACTCGTACACACTTAAAATCCCGGGCTGGATTGATTATCTGGCATTGATGGATCGCTTTAATGTATTACACAGATAAGGAAATTGATTATTCAATAAATCACCGTCTGCACTGAGAATCCAACGTTAAAAGAGAAAATATTGTACACCTGCCCTGCCCAGGCAAAGAGGAAGCTCATCCTGAGGTTAACCGGGATGGAGCTGCTGCTGCAGGCGCAGGGAGGGGACGGCAGCTCGGGGTTCTGCAGGGTCAGGGAGCAGATTCCTGCCCAGGGCTCTGCGGGAACTGAACCTCCCTCGGGGGAGCTCCGGCCGGTGCTGCGGAGAGCGGGGGGCTGCGGGGGGTCAAAGTGCCCCAAAAAAGTGTCACTCTGGGCAGGGGGCTTTCTGGCCCGGTTTTGGCAGGTTTGTCTCGTGTTTCTTTCTCGGTAGCGAGTCTGCTTCTGCTTTGTGAAGGGAAGGAGGAGGAACTGGGTGGTGAGAGGCTTTCACAAAACTCAGGCAAGCGTGTCATTGAGATGCCTTATAGCAGTATTAATAAATAACAGCAAGAGCTGGGCTAACGGGCATGCTTCAGAAAGGAAATGCCTAATGGCTGGATGCTTTCTCTGGGGGAGAAATGGTCTGTGATAAACTTCCTGTAACGCAAATCTGGAGGAAAGAATAGAAATATTCCTGCAAGTTAGGACTGTGATATTGCAGAGCTAGAAATCTCCAGGTCACATCCTGGTGTCGTGAGGTTCTTGTGACTCAACACAGAAAACAGAGCAGCTGCTCCCAGTCCTGTGCTGGCAGTGCTTGAGAACGGCGCAGGATGGTCCAGGATGGTCCTTGCGGAGCATCCCTGGGGCTGACACTGCCCCGGGGGCTGGTTCTCTGCAAACCCCCTTCCTGCCCAAGCAGCTCTGCTGCCGGCGCTGGGACGCAGAAGGCAAAGGCAGCGATCAGAGGGGAGCTGGTGCTGTGCTCTGCAGGGGTGGTTTGTCTGTGCTTCTCCAGCACGGAGGATCCAGACCTCTCGCGGTCGGATCCCACCCAGCCGGCAGCAGGGCTGTTCGCTGCCAGAACTCCTCCCTGTGTACATAAAAACCCAAATGGTTGTAGAAACTGCTGGGAAACAGTCTTGATCTGCTCTAATTTTTACTAGAAAATATATACCAGCCACCTCTGTGCAGAATATGAGAGATTAATAACTCCCCTCCGGCGAGGCATGAATCAGAGAGGTTCAGACCCAGCAGCACCTGTTCGGTGAAAGAAAACCTTTATTTATAGGGCTGCGAAAACAGCCGTCTTTTTTCCAAACTCCCAGACACCGCAGCGATAGACGCACACATTATTCTTCACTGATGACTTAAAGGCCAACTTTCCAGCAGAGCAGCTCCCTTTGGCAGCCGCCGTTGCGCGTCCGCAGTGCAGCCCCCGCGCTGGACCCGGGGCTGAGCTGGGGGGCAGCTCCCAGAGCCACGCCGGCGGCTGTCCTTCCTGCCAAAATCTGTTCTCAGATCCTCTGCTAGGCATGGGCCATGGGCCGGAGCTTTGTTCTTGGCACAGTCCACCCTGTTTCTAACGTCCCCCCTGTTCCGCGGCAGCCAGGGTTGATGCCGCCGGCGCGATACCCAGGGTGGGATCTGAGTGCTTTCAATTCACTGCAAAACTAACCGACGAGTCTGACACTCCAGTCCCAACAGACAGCCCTAACTCGGGTAAATGTGGGGGTTACACCAGGTTTTATTTGCTGCTCCACCCTGGGAGATGGGGAGAGCCGCCCGCGGCTGATGCTGGCTCTCTCACCGTGCACTTCCACGCCTTTAACCGAATTGGGGTTTTGCAGCGCCAGCTCTGTTATTTTAAGAACAGCTTATGTTCCTATTCACCTGGGTGCTGGGGAGCTCCAGGAGCCGGTCTGTTCACCTCCAAGTCCCCAATTCGAACGAAGGACGTGCTGGAGCAGTCAGGTGTCATTACCCGCTGATGAGTGTCCAGTGGCCTGTGTGAGAGCAGCCGATGGGCTCTTCCCGCTCCCCATTGGGCATCCGGACCCGTTACAGCCCCAGCTGCTGCCGTGGCACTAATGGATGCTCCTCAAGCTTCTGTGTGCAGATGTCAAGGCTGGGAGGCTAATTTAAATCCATCGGTCTCAAAAGCCCTTGTAATGCGCTTAGTGCTGCGGTACCTGGGAACCTGGATGCCCCTTCGTGGGGATCCCCACGATACAGACACCGCAGGGTTAACAGAGGCAGCCTGGTGCTGGAGCAAAGACAACGGGGAGAACTAAGCCTTCCACCTGCTCTAAGAGCTCTTGCTCGTGCTAAGGACCTGCTTGAGTGATAGATGCCAGCAGATTATCCCCGGTTTTACTGTGAACGAACAGCAGCAACGCACGCACCCCACCCCATCCGGAGCCACCTCTGCACCAGCCCAGACCGCGACAATCCCGCCTGCAAAGCCGCACAGGCATCTCCGCAGCGGTCACTGCTGGCGTGTCGGATCCCCCACGGAGACACTGCAAACAGCAATCCCCCGGTCACGGCAGCTTCGGTTCTCCTGGCTCTGAGACAGCCGGCGCGCCTCATTCCTCATTCCACGTTTATTCCCCTTGGCAGCATCGCCACAGCGCAGTTCTCATCCTCGTGCTCAGCCCTTGGCGCCTCTCTCCCCCCTCGCCCAGAGTTCTGGTGCTTTCAACTCGTTATCTGCCGTACCCAGGGACTCCCACCAGCCCGGCTTCCGAGCGTGCGAGGGGAGAAGGATGTCGAGACGGCGTTAAACCTCCAGCCAAAATGAGGGAAAGGAGATTGCACGGCATAACTGGTGGAGAAACGCAATATATTGGATTACGAGGCTTAATGCTCGCTGCAAACAGAGCATGTGGAGTCGGGCTTCATTTGATATCGTGTCTCCGTGAGAGGCTCCAGCATCGCAGCTCCTCTGGCAGAGCTACTCCGTGCAAATGCTTGGAAATAGTCATGATAGCTGGTGCAGGGGAGCTGGTGGGAGCGGGTGGCCAGAGCAGGCAGCAGGCAGGGATGCAGGCAGCAGGTAGCAGGCAGGGATGCAGGCAGCAGGAAGGAATGCAGGCAGCAGGCAGGAATGCAGGCAGCAGGCAGGAATGCAGGTAGCAGGCAGGGATGCAGGCAGCAGGCAGGGATGCAGG
>WKFP01014987.1:419115-467343 GCA_011057875.1 Pterocles orientalis | reverse complement strand
GCAGCTGGGGTCCCCTGGTCGCTGAAGGATGCCGGGGTCCCCTGGCCGGCAGCTGGGGTCCCCTGGTCGCTGAAGGATGCTGGGGTCCCCTGGTCGCTGAAGGATGCCGGGGTCCCCTGGCCGGCAGCTGGGGTCCCCTGGTCGCTGAAGGATGCCGGGGTCCCCTGGCCGGCAGCTGGGGTCCCCTGGTCACTGAAGGATGCTGGAGTCCCCTGGCCGGCAGCTGGGGTCCCCTGGTCACTGAAGGATGCTGGGGTCCCCTGGCTGGCAGTTGGGGTCCCCTGGTCACTGAAGGATGCTGGGGTCCCCTGGCTGGCAGCTGGGGTCCCCTGGTCACTGAAGGATGCTGGGGTCCCCTGGCTGGCAGCTGGGGTCCCCTGGTCACTGAAGGATGCCAGGGTCCCCTGGCTGGTGCGGGGTCGCTCCCCTACGCCCGGTCCCCGTATAGACGAGCATGGTCCTGCAGAGCTATTAGGAAGAAAAGAAAGATGTCTAGGTTTCTAAGCAGTTGGGTGATGGTTTTGGCTCTGGGAAGGATGCGTGTGGACTCGAGCCGGGCCATGTGCAGGTGCAAGGGCTTGGGGTGCTCACTGTGGGAGGGGGTCGCAGCCCTGCACAGAGCAGCAGCACCCCGCTCGCCGTCTCGGGCTGGTGGTAAATGCAGCGATGTTCTGTGGTTATCGCGGTACTGGCATCTAGACAGATACAGAGATACACATCTAGCTTTAGCACAAAAATCTATTAGCATAAATTACTGATGAATTCACCTAAAAAGCCAAGCCCCAGCTCCGTGATTAAAAACAGTGACGGAACTTCAAAGGGGCAGCAGGGTGATTGGAGATAACGTGGATAATTTCAAGTACCAAAGGATCTTGCTTATGCTGCGTTCCGTGGTGTTCTGCATAATCTGCTGTGTCTGGCGAAGATTAGATAAAAGCAAAAGCAGGATCTGTTTTCCTTTCCTGCGTTAACCGTTTTCCTTCTCTTTACCCAGCGATGGGCTCTCGGAGCATCGCGCACGGAACGCTCCTCTTGGCTCCAGAATTCTAGACCAAACTTTTAGGGGATTTTTTTTTTTTTGCTTCATTGTGCTGGTTGGATCTGTGGGATCTGGGGTTACGGCCGAGCTGCCGGGGGCTGGGAAGGGAGCAGTGATGCAGGTCCCTTGGCAGAGGCGTGGGGCGCACAGCTTCATAGTTCTTGCTTCGTTTTATCTGAAACTCTGTTTACTGGCATCTATTGCAAATGAGCATTCCCCACAAACACTACCAAAGCTTGTTTGCAGTGTGCCAGGCATCTTTAAAAGTCCTTTTGTTTCGTTCAGCTTCTAATTGTTTGCAAATTGTTATTACTCAGGTGCAAAAAGGAGTAACCGCTGCTATAAAATAGACACGATCTCGGTGTCTCTTTCCCTATACTCCCATGCACAGTTTATTTTTATTACTAATATCATGGCAGTCTGTCTTACTTCAGGAGCTCTGCAAAGCTCTGGCAGTCCTAGAGTCTGTTCCTGCAAAGCACTCGTGGTCCTAGAGCCTGTTCCCGCACCAGTGACCCCCCGGGCTGAGCGTGAGCCGCAGTAGCCGCCCGGTTCCTGGCAGAAGGCAGGGCGGCGATAGCGCACGGCCGGGGTTCTGCAGGGTGACGATGAGCTGGGCTTTGCTTGCACTGGGGTGTTACGCAACATTAAAAAAAATCCCATTTGCAAGGCAGAAATCGTGTCTGTATGAAGCAGCCTGTCTGCTGTCCCTGTACCCTGGGCACTGCTGGGCGAGGAGGAGCCGCGGCTCGCTTGCACCTTGTTAGCGGCAGCGGAGGGGGGATCGAAGCTTTCGTGCAAGACAATGTCAGTGTGGCGTTGCCGCGATATTGACAGCTTGGCTGCTTTTCCTGAATCGTCTGTACTTCATTTGTGAAAAGTACTGTAATTATCCCCGAGTAGTCATTTCGGGAATGGTGCACAACTTGAAAAGAAATCAAAATGGGTACACCTGATTGCAAAGAGAACGCTTTAAATATTGAACGCTTTTTCTAAAGGGCTGAATTTTCTATTTTCCTCTGCACTTAGCGTTTGTGCAGCCATTTCACGTGAGCTTCAGCAGTGGACATCTAACATTGAGGGTATCTATAGTGATAAAAATGGAGAAGGGTTTATTCCCTGTACTGTTTCCTGCTGGTTTGCATTTCTCCTTCCACATACTCCCAGGCAATTAATACAGCCCTTAAATCTGTCTTTTCCCCCCACCATCCATGCAGGCTTTCCCAACTTAATTGTCAGTCTGTCCTTCATTAAGCCAACTGCAGATTTTTGATCTACTTTTTGGAAGAGCTTTTGTGTTCAGCATTTGAACGCACCAGTCCCCTGTTTACAAGATTTACATCAAAATAAGGTTTCTGGAGAAGAAAATGTAGCTTAGCAAAATAAAAAAAAAAAATCGTGCAAAGCCCCCAGAGAACTAATTCATATGCATTTCAGCAATAATAATAATAAAAAAATAGCACAAGCCAGGCTGGTGGAGCAGAGCCGAGCAGCGGCAGGGCTGCGGTGTCTCTGGCTTCTGGAGCCCCAGGCTGGGAGCAGCCCAACCTGCCGGGTCGGAGCGCTGTGCTGCTGCCCGCCTTGCTTAGGGCAGCGTCGAAACCTTCTGGGAAGTTTGTCAGCCTGAAGCCAGCTCCGTAGGCTTTGTATTCGACTAACTCGCTGAACCAGGGTCAGACCTAACACCGAGACGAGGATGGAGCCCGGCACAGCCCCCCGGGTGGCAGGATGGTCCGTGGGCTGGGGGCTCCGGGAGCTCTTCCGCGATGAGCACGAGACCGTGGGGATGCTGTCGGCTCCGGGGTGAGGAAGAGCTCCCTGTTCCCCAGCTGCCCTCCCGTGTTGTGCGTGCACCCTGGCGCTCACAGAAAAATCAATTCAGGAGCTGACAAAGCTGAGGAAATGTGCAGCAGTTAATTAACGGCCCCGTGTCTGTGCGATTGGCTCCAGCAGCGGGCTCGGGCGTCGGAGCTAATGGGGAAGTTGGTCCGGATCGCATCCTACCAAACGCCTTTGTGTTAATAAGTGATTTCTGTATTCAGCGGTGGTTTTTATTCAATTTCCAGTACTTTAGTTTGGCTAGGGAGTCAAATATTCTTGAAATATCAAAACAGTCTTTGTAGCTGTGAAGCAGGAGCAGGAGGATGTCGTTAAGGATGGACCCAGCTTGATCTGGATGCTGCGAAAACAACTTCAAAAGTGTCCCGGTTACGCTGGGGGAGAGGAGCTGGGTTCTCTCGGGATGGAAAGATCCGTTGGAGAGTAGTTTAAAGGAGCTTGTGGAAATGGCTCTCGTGATTAGAGATCGGGAAATCCTGGTGGTATCTATGGAGAGTCTGTGTTACATCATCCAAATCCATGTCTCTAGCCTTGAAAGAGCAGTGAAAAAAAAAAAAACCTCTGTATTCGGTTGTTGGTATTTTGGTTCTCTGCATTCCTTCTGGGTTTGTGTCATCTCTTTTTTTTTTTTTCCCCCTTGGATTTAAACGAGATCAAGGCTGTTGTTCAGTGACTTCTCTTGCCCCAGGAGAACCTTAGCGAAAGAGAAGAGGAATATCGGGCAGGTTAATTCAATGGTCTGGTGGGATGAGACACTTCTCACTGGAAAACAGTTAAAGAATTTGGGTTTAAATTTCCTCCTTCTGAATGCCTGTCTAGCAGCATCCCTGCAGCATTACAGACCCCAGCGGGTGCCTCTGGGATCCCTCTGCCCCACCAACCGTAGGCAAACATTTCAAATTTTAGGGTTAGGGCAGCAAAAGCAGGTCAGGACGAGGTGCTTTGCAGGTTAATGCCACCTTCGTTTATGAAGTAGTGGGGCACAACCCCAGAGGTCTAAGTCGATAATCTTCATCTCCCCTAATGTTTTCCTTGCCACTGTAAAACCTAGTTCGCATCAATCATAAACAGTTGTGCAGTTTTCCCAGAAGGTCACTGTGCAATGAACATGCAACATAAACTATTTCTGCATATTAAAAAAAAATAAAAAAAGAAAGAAAAGGAGATATTTTTCTCTTTGCATGCAATTTTTAAGAAGCGGAGAGCAAAGAGCCATAAAATTTCTTTTTATAGATGTAGAAGACAGCAGCAGAGCGTGCTAAAGTGAGCGAGGAAAACCCAAGGTGACATTTAATTTTAGTGATAATAAGCTATGGCAAAACTCCTCTTATTAAAGACCTAAGGCAAAAATGTTCAGCTGGTGTATTCTGGAGCTGAGACGCCGCAAGGAGCGACGGAAGACAGGGCGAGACACCTTGGGCACGATTCAAAGAGCCAGGCATTAATTTTAGGGATGAAGAATTTGAGCACCTCTGCTAAGCAATAAATGAATAACGCCCGTTGCAGCGAGACGGAGCTGTTCTGCACCTCGGGTTTGCAGAACAGAAATTCTCCCCTGGATGAGGCAAGGCTGCTGCTCAGCATGGGGCCGGGCTGCAGCCCCAGGACAGAGCCGGCTCCTGCCCCAGCAGCGGATGCGGCCGCGCTGGGCTGCCAGGGCTCCTGCGCGGCAGGAGGGGAGCGGGGCGCGAGATCAAGCGCTCCCCAATCCATCTCTGAACCTCTGCCTTATCCAGCTGGATCCAAGCAAGGGCGCCGAGCCCAGACTGCGTCTCGGGATTTATGACGTGAAGCTGCTTTATAGCAACTCCGTGAAATTAAGCAGAAGGCAGCAGCGGGCAGCCTGCTGACCGGCGACTCCTCGGTCCTGGGCTGTCTGCAGGACCAGACCTCTCCCCGCCTGTGTGCGCACGGATAGAAATAGATGCACGGAGTCGAGGGGATGGGGGGTTTACAATGAACCTCGGTGCTCACAAGAGCCAAAAATACCCGCAGAAATGATGGGCAGTTTGAATGACGTTTGCAGAATGCCGCTAATGGCAAGACATTGTAGCAGAGTCCCTGTCACAGGACGGACGGAGTCCTGCAGCCCATGGTGGCCCCTCCGCCGGCTGCTCTCCACGCTGCTTCCCTGCCTGCAGAGGGACAGGATCAGGGGACAAAAGGGTCCCAGCGTTTCGTGGCATCCTCGGCCTCGCGGCTCAGCTTTCAGGTCAATGTTATTTCCCTTTTCCATTCGCGAAATGACAGGAGAGCTGATGGCGCTCACCTTAGCGAGGAAGCGCGTCCCTCCATTGTTGCAGTATAATAAGGGACAATAATTCCTGGTGAGAGAGCAGAGAGAGGGTTTTTGTGAAATGCTCCCATTTGGTATATAAACCTGTCTCTATTTTTCAATCCTAAATGGCCCTTGTATTGCAAGCCTGGTGTATGAGCTGTCTCCTTTCAGTGTGAAAGCTGCAAAGAAATAGAAACTGCCCAGAATTGCTCAGCCTCTGGGAGAAGGGGAAGGTTTTCTCTCTGGATGTTTTTAACTCCGTCTGGCTGCAAAGCTGCGATGATTTTATGGTTGTGAGATGGGGACTCAGGGTATTGAGCTTCTTATCTGGCTCGATCACAGACCCCATGCAGCGCCGGGCGATTTGTCTTGCTGGGCTGTGTCACACCCAATGTATGAATGGAAAGATGTGCGGGAGCGGTGCCGTGAGTGCTGGGTGCTGCCCGGGATCGCACCGTGGGTGGGAAGAGCCCAGTGTCTGCAGGCAGACAGCGATCAGCAGAACACGGGCTGTTCCTCCTCTCTTCCACCGGCTCACGGATCCTCTTGGCCATTGCATAGACACGGGAGCCCGAGGAGGTCCGAGCACCACGTGGGGAATGAGCTGGAAACTTGTCGCTAGCGTTTGAATAACTCGTTTATTTTAAAAAAACAAAACCAGGACCCCAGCAGGCTGCCCCTGGGTCCAGCCCTGCGTGCGGGCACTGTGCAAGCCGCTGCTCTGTGCCCCGTGTCGGACTCCTGCACGCACGGCGATCCCCAGCAGGCTGGGCTGGGAGCGCCAGCGCCTGGCACACGTCTTGTGCAGGGTTCACCTCCAGCCGTTGTTGCGAACGGTGAGTGGCCAATGTTTCGGTGAATCTCCTATCCTGTGGCTGTTAAATGTTAAAAATAAACTGTGTTATTGAGACGGTCAGAGTGCGTAAAGCAGCCCCTCGCTGTGTGTTCGGATGCTCGTGCCATCCTGCCAGGGACGGGCAGGTGCTGGGGTTCTGTGCTCTGTCCCGGGAGCACACGGAGAGGACAGGCGGGGGTCTGCCGGTGGGCGTGGGGCTGTAAGGAATCCCCAGACACACCGGGTGTTCGGCTGACTCTGGGAGTGTTCTCCAATGTTCTCCAAAATCCTAAAATAAAAGCAAGGATGGAAATTTCTACCCACCTTGCAAAGAGGGAGTGCCCCATGAGAACTGCCTCCTTGAAACACAGCTCTCTGGAACTCCAGGATCCTGTTTATTTTCCTCTAATTTGGGGTGCTGAAATGACAATGGGTCCCTTGTGTGTGCCTGTGCTTTTCCCTGAGCTCCTCTGAGTGCAAAAGCAGCTGCTTGCTTCCAGCCCTGGCCTCCACTAGACATATATTAGCAGATGCATGACTCAATTGTATTAATTGTTGCATTAAATTATATGGTATTACTCAAAAAGAATGTTAATTTAGTTTTCCTACAACTGTGTTCAACTTAATTTTTAATCGGATCTGACAGCAAAAATTTAAATCAAGTGCCGCATCTTGGCTCCAAGAGGACTGAGAGCATAATGAATGTGCTCCAGCGATCAGGACGGTTTGCAGCACTCGCACCCATTAAACAGGGGCGGCTGAGCTGCAGACACTAATTATTCCTTCTCTCCCACCATGCTCAACTTGATGAGGAAGAGCGGAGCCGAGCTCTTGTGTCAGGGTCTGGAAGGCAGCGCTGGGGTTGGGGGATGCTGGGCTCCGTGAGCCAGACCTGGACGGACACACGGAGGTTTAACGGGGCTGGTAACGAAGGGCCGGCAAACCCATGGTCCCAGCAGCAGACACAAAGCAAAAGTAGATCAGAACGCAGGCGTCGGTCTTTGCAATTTCGACAGTAATGCAGGAAGGGTGGCGAGGGAACCAAAGCGGTTTGCAGCAGCAGAGTGAGCACGTAACTGCGTCTGAAGTTGAACCACAGTCCAAGTGTTTTCCAGGCCAGTGCAGCGTTGCTGAACTCCCCCAAACGAGAGAGCAGCGTCCAAACTAGGGCAGGTAGCAGCGTGGTTTCTGTTCAGCGTTTCCTGCCACGGATCTGCATGCAGGAGATCACGTCCTGGAGATAAAGAACTGCTGATTAGGAGAGCTTGGCTAATTAAAGAAAAAACAAAACACTGAGCCCCTAGCAAGCCACTGGTCTGTTAATCACAGTAACGTCCTGGGGGGAGTTCAGGGAGCCAGAATCCCAGTGGAAGCCCATCTCCTCTCCTGCTTTAGTGAGAGCGTGGCATTCAGAGTGCATTAATCTGCTGATAAATCCCGATGGCCGCGTGCTCCTCTGCGCAGGAAGGCGCAGACGTGGGTTTGCGCTCGTGTCTCCTCGGCATGGGAGGGTTTCTTCTTTATTGAAAGCAGCGGACGCCACTGTATGTCTCCTAATAGGAAAAGCGAGATCTGTATAAATTCATAATGGCTGCAGTAATCTTTCTTTTCTGTGAGAAGCTGGTAATTAATCAGGGGTGTCACAAACTGTGAATTTTATTGTGGTGATATTCATTATATGTGATATACAGAGAGAAAACGTGATGCTGCAAGTGCAATGGACTGTATTTGTTGCAAAGACTAGAGCTAAGTGGAAATAAATTAAGCGTCATGTGTTTTAGGAGGCTCTATATTCTGCAGCAGGTACAAAAAGCTGTCCAAAAATATTGATATAGAAAAGATTTCTAAGGTGCAAACAGAGATACAAACACAGAAAAGGAAAAATAAATTCATTTTGATGCACAGAGACGCATCCTTTGCTGTACATTTAGAAGAGGGCTGCAGAAAGCAAATATTCCTTCTGTTCTAGAAATTTGCAGAACCAGGATAATTGCTACCTGTGGTTGCTGTGGGAACCAGAACTTTTCAATTCCAGATTTTAAGAGCATAAAGTCTCAGCCAACGGTGCCACATTAATGTGACTGCTGTCATATTACAGGAAATCAGCCAATTTGTGGTTAATATAAACACATTAGGAAGGGGGAATTTTGTAAAAGTCAAGAATCGGTTGGTGTTTTTTTTTTCCTTGAAGAAAGACCAGGATTTGGCAGTTGGGCTGGAGCCACCTTTTCTGTTCAAAGGCAGAGCTGGTGGAGCCCCAGATTGCCTTTCGACGTGGTGGGAGCAGCGGGCTGGGCTGGGCTGCGGGTCCGGGGCAGAAGTGATGCTCCCAAGCTCCTACAGTGCACGCGGGAGCGTGGGCCAGGGAGCGGGTTATTTATTATTTGACTGGAACAAAGCAACTGGGATAAAAGTGCTCCCTAGTTAAAAATCCAGCCTTGGCATCAGCTGTGTTTTCACATGCGCGTTGATTGTTGGTGAACGTTGGGGTTCTCACCCCCTTGCACAGCGGCACCGCGCCTGCAGCCGGTGCAGGGACGATGCTCCTGGGGCTTTGGGTGCCTGGTGCTGAGCCGGGCAGCGTCACTTGGAGCAAGACATGGTGCCAAATTTGCAGAGTCGTTTCTGACACAGCCCAGAACCATTGCAGATCTCTCTGTATCTCCAGCATCGCTGCCCTGGTAGCACTTTGCTTTCAGGGGACACTAAAGAAAGGCTGTGTAAGCTCAGGGGAAAACCCACCGAGGCACAGAGCAAGCGGAGGTGAATCGCAGCAGTGCGGTGTCGAGCTCCAGCCAGAAATGTGCAGCAGCAGCAGCACACCGGCTAGAGCCCTCGTCAGGAAATATTACCTGAAACACAAAGCAAAGGCAAGGCTCCAGCTCATGTACATCTGCAGTGATATTTTATTGATTGCGTAGGACCCTTAAGGCATTTTCGTTAGAGCCTGTAAAGAAGGATTTTGGTTTTGTTCCCCTGGATGCTATTGTTTCCTGGCTGCATAGAAAAATCCTTCTGGTTTCCTTTGTGCCGTGCTACAAGCTGCTGGAGTAATCCCTGTAAAACTTGGGTTTGGGTTTCTAGAAGCAGCTAGAAGGAGCAGAGCGATTCAGCTAAAGCCAGTATTCCTCGCATCAGCGTTGCGTTTGTGGCTGTTGTAAGCAGCGCTCGGGATTTGCTGTGGTGGCACATTTGGGCTGTTTTAGCAACTCTCTAACGGGCGCTTGGGGAGATTAAAAGCAGATCCAAATATTCCTGCGTGAAAACTTGGTATGGCGAGTGTACTTTCATGCCTCCTCGTTGTCGAAGGGCACTGCTGAGGGCAGTGGGAATAGGGATTATTGAGCAGAAATGGGACAAATCCTAGGGAGCGCTCACCTGCGCCTGGAGCTCAGCACAGAAACGTTCCCGACGGGAGCCGGTTTGTGCTCTGTCCCCATGGCGTGGGGCAGGGAGTGACAAACCTGCCCGTGCACGGAAAATGGAAAGTAAAAAATTACACCGAGATCATTTAGGGTGGAAGTTAGATGTGTTGAGTCAAAATGGCTTTTTCATTTTGAACATCTTTACTGCAGAATTTTAAGAAACTCAGACTTGATGTTTCCTTTCACACTTGCATTAAACACTTTTCTTAAAAACAGGTTTTGGGCCAAAGCAAATCTAACCAGCTTGGGTTTGGAAATCTGGTTAGGATTGTAAACCTGTGATAGTACAACTCTTTCCAAATTCCAATTAACTAGAATTTTTTTGTAGCATTTTTTGCTACATGAGTCTCTATGCATTTTTAATAAGCTTTATCCTGGGAAAACATGAGAGCGCTAACTGCAAGTGAAAAGAATAAAGGCAGTTGCTGCCGAGCTCTGAAAATCTGTTAAGTACTGGAAAGCTCATCGTAAAAAGCAAAGCAATGAAGAAATCCTAGCTCTGTTCTTAAACTGTGAATGAAGATAAAACCTTCTCACAAACCTCGTCTGGCTGAAAAAAATTCAGAGTAAAGCGCTAGATAGACGTGTGACAGTGCTCAGAGGTGTTGCTGGTAGTGGAATAAACAGCAGAAGACGTCTGTGTCCTTTTTTTCTTCCTAAATTGCAGAATTTTGAGTTTTGGGACTGTGTGATCTGTCCAGGAGGAGGGGAGAGCGTGCTGGATCGGTGTGAAATGCTGAGAGCACAGAGGAGGAAAAAAAACCCACAGAAACCCAGACTGTTAAGGAGAAAGCAGTGATACAGATGATCTTTCCAGAATGTATTTTTTGTGTGTGTGGTTTCTTTGCTTTTTCTTGAGGCGAACAGATGGGCCCAGGGTACCCAGCAGACAGGTTTCTGTCTCCGATCCGCGTTACCGGGGCTGGCGGGAGCGCGGTGGTGAGTCACGGGGAGCAGAGCGCGGGCGGCTGCCGGGGCTGAGCCACGGTCCCTGTGTGTCCGTGGGGCATCGCTGCCCGTGTGTGTCCGTGGGACATCGCTGGTGTGTGTGTCCGTGGGGCATCGCTGGAGGCCAGGAGCCACCGTGGGCATCCCCAGCACCCGCCGCAGGAGCAGCCTCACTGGGAAGAGCCGCTGACCGGCGCTGTCAGAGCTCATCAGCGTCAGACGAGCTAATGGGGAGCACAAAACCTATTTAAAAGCTGCATTTACCACTTGGCTGATTCCATTACATCGTGTAATATCCAGGTGTCACATTTCCTCTCCAAATGCCGGTTTGAATGTTTTCCTGACCCGCTGGGCTTAGCCGAGTGACAGGGGTCTGCCCGCTGTCCATCCTCAACCCCGCGGGACCCGGGAGCTGCCCGGAGCAGAGGGGACCAGAGGGGTGGCTGGGGGCTGGAGGGGAAGCAGGGGCTTGGCTGGGGATCGGGAGATGGGGGTGAAAATGTGTGAGCTGAGCTGGGTGCGATGCTGCTGGACTCGGGGACATTGAGCTGATGGGGGATGTCCTGAAGTCCTCCAGGTTTCCGAGGTTTTCCCTGGAGTGGGGCTGTGGGTGCTGGCCAGCCTCTGCTCCCCCAGGAAAGGCTTTCCAGCTGACGGCTCCTGGACGAGAATCAGCCACTGGGTTATTTCTGAGATTTAAGGGCTGAGTGCGTTGGGTTTTTAACATTTCTGCCTCTGCGTAGCCTCCGTTATCACTGAATTACACACGATCACTTTCATTACAGGAATGGCTTTGAAACTATTTGCATTTATTTTGGTTTTTAAGGGAGACACCTATCCTTGCCTCCTCTGCCCTATAAATAGAGAAACTTGTTGCTTTTTGCCACCTCTGTGAGTCCAGCCTGGACAGGGTCCCCAAAGGGCTGTTTTGTTGACTCGTGGCCTCGCGGTGGGGTGCTGCTGTCCCCTCTGAAAGCAGCGTGCGCTGCCGGGAGCTGTACCGCTCCCTCTTCCAGTGCGGTTCCCCCCGCGAAAGTGTCTGTGGCTGAGTTTCCCATCCACCCTAGGTGCTGCTTCTCCTCGGTATGGGCTGTTCTGGGGATGCCGGGTGTCTGGGATCACCTGGAACAAAGAATTTCTATTTTGCAATAGTTTTAGAGCAGATATTTTTGCAAGGATTCAGGTGCTTAGTGAAAAGTAAATATCATCTGTGCCGCTTGCCCAGTTTGCCACCCTGGGGCTCTATCCTGAGTGACTTCACACAAGCACAAAAAGCCAACACGGGATATATATGCCACACGAGTTCTCCTGGGGGACTGGAGTAGGCTTTGTGGTGCTAAAATGAGATTTTTAAGTCATAGCTAGTGCTTCCAGGGTGCTGGATTTCACCCAAAGTGGAAAAAAAATATCTTTTTTCAGCAGAAGCAATGCTATGCACATAGCTCCTTGAGGTTCATCTCTTCCCTGTACTTGTAAAGCTGAAATTCCTTTCTTAGCTTTTTCTTTTCTTCTGTTTTGCTTTCCCTTTGGGCCTGTGAGATCTCGCAGATCTGCAGTCGTATCGTTAAACCTATCTGGAGTTTGAAGGAAACCTTATCTTTAGGTCTTGTTGATACTTTCTGTTCTTGGTACACAAGCACCAGAAAAGAGCCTGAGAGTTTGCAACTTGCACTCAAGCTGTCCTAGAGGGATGTGGCATTTTTGGGAGTTCTGAAGCTCCTCTCTCGGTGTCTCAGACAGGCGTCAAAGATCTCGTGTCGCTTCTGCTCTGGTTTTGTGTTCACGCTATAGCGTTTGTTACCTGCGGTGGTTTGATCTGTAGCTACAGTTTTATACAACAAGATTAAGGATGTAATTGCTTTCTTTGATTCTTAACGAGATCAAACAGAATGACACAAATACCAGTAAAATCTCGCCTATCTGAGCAGATGGGTAGATCCGCCTCTCGCAGTTAGGAGTGCTGGCCGCAGGGCGATGCTCCGGGAAGGAAGAAGAGACTGCTCCTCCAGAAACGGATGCTGATAAAGAAATGTGGTCAGAGCCTGGGGTTTTTTTCTAAGTGCTTTTGCATGGGTCAGAGGCTGCCCACGCAGAAAAATGTTGGGACAACCGTGGCTCAGGCTGCTGCACACTCTTCTCCGTGCCTTTCCTTGGGTCGTGTTTCAGCTGGCGAGCCTGTGGAGGATGAAACAGGTCAAGTGAAGAGATGTGAGTCTGCTCAAAGTAAGCACAAGGACAACAGTGATGGTGTTTAAGCGTGACCCGAGTCACCGGCAGCGTGACAGGGGTTGGCAGCTGGTCTCACACCGCACAATTACTCAGGCGCTGCATGCACAAGTAGGAAGCTATCGTGCTGCTGTATAATTTACCCTTGCGTGATGTGTGATTCCCTGGCTCTAATGCTCAGTGTGTGAATTATTAAATACATGGAGCTCTCAGACAGTCCACAAGGCAGGAGGAGTTTGCAGGGGAGTTCAGCTCGGGTGCAGGCAGAGGAGCCTGGACCCCGAAGCAGAGCTATGAGCACATCTCATGCCATCGCGATGTCCAGAACAGGAGGTCGCTGGGCAGGGTTCCTGTGCCAGAGCAGGGCTGCGTGCGCTGGCTTTGGGCTTGTGTGCTTCAAACGTGTTATTTCTGACCTCCCCAGCTGAGCGGGGTGACCTGGGGCTGTTTCACCTTCCAGCCCTTTGGCTTCTGTCCTTGTTCGGAAAAGGAAGGAATGAGGAGATTCTGAAACGTTTCTGAAATTTCCTGGGGGGTTAAGTTTCTTTCTCAACCAGCTTAGTGCTGTGTTCTCCACAGCGTGGGATACAAAATGATGTTTTTATTAAGAAAGATGAAGTTTTCAGGCTCTGCTAGAACAGCTTCTGCAAGGCTGTCCAGCAGGGTCACTGGAGCAGCAGTTGCTGTGAGCTTAACATAAAGGTCCTGAAAAATAGCATTAAAATGTTGGAAGAGTAGAAGAAAGGTATCTTATTTGATACACCTTAAACACAAATATTCAAATAATAGAAAGAAGAGGAGCATGACAAATGGATGTTGAAGAAAGCGGTTCTGGGTGCAGGTGCAGAAATGAACAGAGGGAAGGTGCAGGATTTTATTTTCCTCTTCTCTGAAATATCCTCTGTTCCTCTGAGATATGGGAACGGTAAGTCTCTGAGAAAGAAAAACGTTCTTCTTGGTGACCTTATGGATTTAAGGTCTATTTCTAAGCCAAATTTTCATAAAAAACCTGCCACACGCAATCTCCAGATTAAACCTCATTTTATTTTCAGACAGACATGACCTTTCCTAGCTTTGGATATTAAATATCACAAAACCTGCTGCAATTTAAGCTGAGGATTTTACATTTAAATAAATGTAACCGAAAAGCAAAGCTAACTTTTCTGCAGAGCACCAGGGAGCACCACGGGGCTGGGCAGGAGGAAGCGCTCCTTGCTCCTCCCGAGGTCACCCCGGCGTGGTCCCTGTCCCCGCGGGTGGGCTCTGCCCCCCTCGCCCGGCCGCCCAGGGATGCTCGTGGTGACCTGACCTTCAGGCTGGTCCGGGGGATGCTGCTGGGCTGTGGGCAGTCTCCTTAGTTCTTGGCTTGAAGGAAGTGGCTTTGCCCAGCCGTTTGGTGACTGTCGGTCCCTGAGCTGTGTGCGCGGCTGGAAGGGGAGGGTGCGGTCAGAGGGGTCGTTCCCAGGGGACCAGCAGTGCTGCTGGGATGGCCAGTGCCCTCAGAGAGGCTGCAGGAAAGGACCTGGGTGGGCAAGCAGCCAGCAGTGAGGATTTTTACAAAGAGAGAAGAGAACAACACCTGGTGTGAGAATGCTATTTTTGATATGTTTATGTTCGCAGAAAGATGCACCGACATCAGCAGATTTCATCCCCAGCCCCTCTGCTGGGAAACACGTACTTGTTGTAAAACAAAGTTTTTCTAATTTGCAAGAACTTTAAACTTCAGCAGGGTTTTTCCATCCTTCCCTTTTCAGCTGGAAATGCCTTTTGGTTAACAAATGCTTTGCGACAACAAATCGATGTTGTTCTGTGTAACAGAATTAACTCGCCTTGCCCAGCCGCAGCTTTGCTGGTTGATTGTCAATAACCAATCTTCATGGGTGAGGTGGAGGATCTCGGCTCGTTAGCACGACTGAATGTCATTTGTCATCTAAAGGAAGCTGAAATGTCCAAAAGGGGTAAAGGCAGCTTGGAGGAAGGTGAATGTTAGAGGAAAACGGTGCTGGACAAGGCTGGGGCAAAGCGAATTATCTTGGCTTGAGCTGGGAAGGCAATTTTGGATGCTTTCCCAAGGTTTTGCTCTGTTATTTTTGTCTTGCACTTGAAATTTTGTGAGAATTGAATGGCTCGTCTGATTTCCAGTGTCCCTGCGTCAAGAGCTGGGTCCTGGGTGTCCCTCCCCAGAGGAGCTGGTGCTCTCGTGCTGTCAGTGTGTGGTTACAGCTTCTCGGGAAGGTGTGGTTGGGAATTGGGGCTGCGGACAAAGCCGGGGACGGGGGTTTGCCTCATCCAGGGCAACCTGGGCCACTGCCCCGTCACCCTCACAGTGGAGAATTTCTTCCTAATATCGAGTCTAAATCTGCCCTCCTCCTGCTTAAATGAAGCAGAGGCTTCATTTTATATATATATGTGTGTGTGTGTGATGCTGTGGTTGTTTCTGGTGCACGTTAAAGGCAGCTCGAGGGATGCTGGTGGAGCATCGAGGGCAGCGGTGGTAAAGGCCGGGGGCTGCTGCAGCTGCCAGAGGGAGGGAGATGAAACATTAAAAAGGCAGTTGTAGAGCGTCAGACAGAATATTTCCACCCAAATGGATCCACGCTGCACTGTGAGCATGTGGGGAGCAGCGGTCAGCCCGGCTCTGAGGGGATGTGCTGGGGGATAAAGGCCCCAGGGGGGTCCTGGTGCCCCCGCTCCCCCACAGGCCCCGTGGAGCCGCAGCCGGCCCCTCGCAGGCCAGACGGGTGCTGCAGGGCCGGGGGGACTCTGTCTCCTTCAGCCTGTCCAGCCCTGGACTGGAGTCTGTCTCCCCTTCCTGCTCCATCGCTGCGGGGACTGGTGTGGGGTCTGGCGGGACCGGAACACCCCAAAATCCGGGCGAGCGCCATGTTTCCCGATGCGTCTTTGGAGGCCACAGAAGCGTGTTGCCATGGAGATGTGCTGAGCGTGGCACGGTGTTGGAGCCTCACAGCCAGAGGCATCTGTTAATCTTATTTCTATCAATTTTTAAAGAGGATACAAGGGTGGTGTCTCCCCCACCACTGGCATTTGCACTTTGAGGAGAGCGCGGGCTTCAGCGCCTCTGGAAGCCAAGGGGGATGGAGGTGACGTGCCGGCTGGGGGACGTGGGCCATCGTGGTGGAGTTTGGGAGCAGGGAGCTGCTGCCTTTGACACGTTGCTCTGGCGTTAACGGGGGGGGAGACTGGCACCCCGAGACAGCGGTGAAGGGAGGACGTGCCTCTGCCTTCGCCTCGGGGGTCACGGCTGAGCCGGGCCCACAGGAGGAAACGGAGATTTTCTGATGGAGCTCCGAGGCGGTGGCCGCTGGCAGGATGGGATGGGGCTGGCAGCGAGGAGGAGGAGCAGCGAAGGCTGGGACACCGCTGGGTCACCGGCACTTGTGCCCAAGTGTAAGGGGACGTGCAGCCAGGAGCGCATCTTAACAGGGTAACACCTCTGCAAGAGGGATCGAACAGGCGTCAGCATCGTGAAGCCCTCACGCAACAGTGCTGCAAGAGTATGTAGATGCAGAGTACTAATGGTGTTCTGAGAAAGAAATAATTTTTTAATGCAAAGTGAATATCTGTTTTCCTCATTTTTGTTTGCGTGATTTTATTTCTCTAAGTGCCGTACAAGTCTCAGCAATGGGAAAATTTCCACTTCAGCTCCGTCAGACACAGGCGAGCCCGTCTCTCAGAAGTAAATCACGGCTAGCTCCGCTGAGGCTATTGTAAGTCACTATAAAAATGACATGAAGGACCACATAGGCTGTGAGCCAAAAACAGCATGGGGGGAAAAATAAAGCAAAGTTATGGCCCTTATCACTCACAAAGGATACTTTCCACAGATATTCCCAGGAATAGCCTCGAATGCCTTACTGCGAATCAGACAGATGAGATGGTGATGTTATTCCTCGCGTATTATAATGATTTTCAGCATCATGGTGGTGTTTGAAGACATTGATTAGGCTCTGGCCTCATTAAACTGTACAAACATGTAATGAAAAGCAGATGTGGGAAGTCTCGTACCCTGAGTGTCGAACAGAGCAGGTGGCGGAAGGCTTTAGGAGTAGGGGTGAGGATGGCAATAAAGCAGATGTGGTTTTCAGGGAATTGTTTTCTGTTGACATAGGACCACGTGGGGCTGGGCACAGTCTTTATTTCATGGACATAACCACGACCAGGGCAAGAAATTATTCTTTACTCTAAAACACGAGGGTCTGCAGCTTCCAGGATTAGCCCTTGAATCACAGAATCGTAGAACGGTTTGGGCTGGAAGTGACCTTAGAGATCATTAAGTTCCAACCCCCTGCCATGGGCAAGGACACCTCCTGCTAGCCCGGGTCGCTCAAAGCCTCGTCCAGGGCAACCTGGGCCACTGCCCCATCACCCTCACAGTAAAGAATTTCTTCCTAATATCTAATCTACATCTGCCCTCCTCCAAGCTTAAATCCATTCCCCTCGTCCTGTCACTGTGGCCCTTGGAAAAAGTCCCTCCCCATCTCCCCTGTAGCCCCCTTTCAGCACTGGAAGCTGCTCTAAAGTCCCCCCGGAGCCTTCTCCGGGCTGAACACCCCCAACTCTCCCAGCTTGTCCTCATACGGGAGGTGCTCCAGCCTCTGATCGTCTTTGTGGCCTCCTCTGGACCCGCTCCATCAGCTCAATATCCTCCTTGTGCTGTCGAGACTGGTACCCAGGCGGGGACAGATGATAACCACCAAACCCCGGGGCTCCCTGTGGTGGTGCTGGGCAGGGACAGTGCTGAAGCTGCTGCTGGCTGTGGGGTCTGTCCTGAGCCCAGGAGGTGCCCAGAGAGGCGGCAGCAGCCGTGGGCAGTGCCGTGACCCTGTCCTGTGCCCGGTCCTGCCCACCCCAGGCACCCGCCAGCCCCTCCACTGCCTGTGGGCACATGAGTATTTCTGTCTTTCCTGCAGCTGTATGGCAAAAAAGTGTTTCTGGAACCCAACAGGATTCACTCTGAAACACATAATGCAGAATTATGAGAGTCGTTTGCCTGAGAATTATCTAATCGTGGAGCTAAACTGAGCTGTGTGGTGGTACGGGTACATTTTTCCATGAGTAATCTGCAAAGAAGCTGCTCTACATAAATGTCGCCTGATTTTGTTCCGATTTAATCCCCTGTATTTATTGCCCCGTTGTGCCTGTTTATTATTTTCAATTTTTCCTCCTGGCATTTACCTCGCTGGACCTGCCACTGCTGATCCCGCATCAGAACCTCCAGGTGAGGACAGTGAAGCACCTTCGTGTCATTCTCTGCTTTGATACGAAAGTAAGAGAGGGAATATAGAGAAAATAGATGCCAAAAAAGCTGCACACGCGTGTTCTAAAAATAGCGGCGCAGCTCCTCGCAGCGCTGGCAGCGAAGCGGTCTGGAGGCAGCCGCCGTGCCCTGCCTTGGCCGGCACATCTCGCTGCCCTCGTTCGGAGCAGAAATCCTGCACCCGACGCAGAGGCACGGGCAGCCGGAGCGGGGTGAGCCAGGGTCTGCTCCCCCCCTGCCTGCTCCTGCGGCTCCCCGGGATGGGGACGTTCCCCTGGATGCGGCTCCGCTCTGAGCCGTGGTTGGTGTTGGCAATTTATCAGCTGTAATTATGCCAATTAGCCCACACGCGCAGCTTGGGCTCCGGGAAGGCTTTACGACCCGACAGTATATCTCTGCTGGGCAGGGAAACACAAACCTTTTCCTCAGGTTAGTGCAAACTAATCAGCCCGCGTGAGGAGTTTACCATTTAGCACCGAGCTCGGGAGTGCGGTTACAAGGCTTTGGCTTGTTGCTGGTGTAGCTGCCCTGCTTTGCAGGACTGATCTCAATCCTCATTCCCATCAAAGTCCTCACACGTGCTCCAGTGAGGGGGAATTTTCTGCAAAATAAGGTGTTATTAACCCAGCTCCGCTCATCCCTGCCACTGGAACCCTTCCTCACCGATGAACCCTGCTTACATCGCGATTAGCAGACCTTCCAGCAGCAAGAAAACCGCAAACCCTGCGACCCTGCCAGCTCTTGGCTGCAGTGACGCTTTGTGGGTTGCTCTGCGCGAGGAGCCTGCTGCGGCTCGGTACTGCTCGCTGGAAAATGGAAACGTTGGTGCATGCAAAAACACTCGTGATTTAAAAATTGTTCCGATTTCAGAAAGTTAAAAAAGAAACATTTTTATTTTAAGGTCTGTCAGGATTTTGTTGGTGATCGTTTCCCTCTCTTGCCACAATCTAACATAAAATGAGTAAATGCTTTCCCCTGCCTTTGTCTCCTACTCAGTAACTTCTAAATTTGTAGCAAAAAAGGAAAATGTGATGGAAACCCTCCTTTTTCTCCCTGTAGCCTTATTCTTAGTGGTGTCTTCTTTCAGTAAGAATCAGAGGGGAAAATTAGGGAGAGCAATATCAAATTACAGACTTTTTTTTTAATCCAAAAGCAAAAGAAAATGATAATTTCTGTTGAAGCTCTCAGACTTTAATCCAAAGCAGTGGATTTTTTTTTTTATTTTTTTTTTTGGTGGAAGATGTTGCTTTCCGCTGGGACCAGTTTTTCTCAGGGAAGAAAATGTTAATTAGCTCTCAGATTTACCCACCAAGGAGGAGGGGAAGGAGGCACTCTGCACGGGTGCTGCTGCGGATGCAGGGGTAGCGCTTTGCAGAACACATTGCAGAGACGAGCCGTGTTCTGCGCTTTAATTCCCGGCAGCATCGTGGTTTCTGCAGGGCTCGGGGCGTGGGTGCCTGGCTGGTTCGTGCCCAGCTGGGGTGGGAGCAGGACGGACAGACAGACGCGCAGACGTGCAGAACCCAGCAGCTTCTGGCAGCCCTCCAGGAGCCGCTGAGGTGTGCGATGGGAACAGCCAAACGCCCCGGTCCGCGGATGCGAGTGCTCGTACGGGCACATGGGGGAACATGCCCCAGAGCCCTCCCGACCCTCCCAGCACCGGCACGGGCTGTGTCACCGGGTTCTGGTGGTTCTGAGCTGGCCTGAGCCTGTGCTTTCCGGGGGTCAGTTACCGACAGTCTGGCTGAGGACAGCTGCGTGGGTGCAGGTGTGAAGAGCTTACATCAGAGCAAGGAGCCCCCAGCTGTAATTGTTAGCTTGGAAAATTCTAAAACTTCGAAATGGAAAAGTTTCGGCAGAAAGCAGAAATCTGTGCTGTAGGTATTGACAGAGTCCTCGCCCTCGTGCGTTGTCATAAACAAGGACATGATAATTAGATAGTTTTTAAGGGACAAAATTATTTTATTTGCTTCCCTGCCAGTTTTCATGAGACCATCAGTCATCCCCTGCATAGAGAAGGTTTCTTATGTTCGCTGACAGGATAAATTATATGGTTCTCATCCAGCAAATCAGCATTACTGTGCAACATTATCTCTCGCAAAGTGATGTCTGAGAAAATAATAAATTCTGTCCAGGTTTATTAGATCTGTCTTTTATTCACATATTTATTTTATCCCAGGCTGAGGTGCCTTTTTCCCCAATTATTAATCATATTAATAAGGATGGGGGGGATGTGGCTTTCTGTATAACAGAACCACCGCAGCGATGCTTGGGTGTCCATGGGCTTTCATCAGAGCGTGCTGTGGAGTCTGGGCGGTGTTATGGCTCTTTGTGGATATCACCAAAATAAACGTGTGTGTAGTGGAGACACGGCACTGTGGAGGGCTGTAAATGTCACCATGAACCAAGAGCCTGCTGTAGAGTGAAAGGCTTCAAAATGGGATGGAGGGGTGAGTCGGGAGCAGCATCAGCGATGCTGAGCCCCATCACCAGCTGTGCCGCGGCCACGATCCCCTGCCACCCCTGCGGGAGCGGCTCCGAGGCTGGGGACAGAGTCAGAAATCCCCGTCTCACGGGGCTGAGGAGATCTGTAAAGAAAAACTTCGCTGAGGCCAAGCACAGGGAGCCCCGAGGCGGCTGTGGACAGGGGGTGCTGAAATATCCCATCCCAGAGCAGGGAGGGATGCTGCCCGGAAGGATGCTGCCCGCAGCACCTTGCTCTGCTCATCCCGCCGGAGGAGCCGATGGCTCCTGTTAGACATCTGCTCCAGCGCAGGGAGCGGCGTGTCCCCGGGTGCTGTGCGGCACTTGCGTGGAGTGCAAACCGCCGCTGGGTTTATCGGCTGAGCCAGCACCTGGGTGCAGGGGCTTTGCGGCATTTTTCACGCCACTTGCATGTAATCCAGTTGGTGTAAATCAGCATCCTTTTATTCTCCCAGGCTCATCAAAAGCTCTGAGGAATGAGCTGGATACGGGGGCTGGGGCGAGCGAGGCTGAATTATTGTTGAAGTTATTGATTGAAGAGTGGGAGAAATAGCATTAGAGCCTGGATCTCCTTTTATTCTGTTAGGGAGGAAACAGCGTTTTCTTAAACTATGAGTCGATAAATAATTGTTTGTGACTTGTTTTACGTGTTCCCATGATGGCACTGTGTAGCTCTGAGGCATTTCTGGAAGGAGTGCGGCTTTCTTGGCCTGTGGAGGGGTGAAAGCTTTCAGCTTATCGGCTCGGTTCGTGTGTAGAGGAGGAGCCTGGATGCCTTTAAAGGAAAGAAAATCTGTTTAACCAGGCACAGAGGAGAGAGGTGATGGGAACCGTTTGTAAGGAGTAGTTTATCCAGCAAATTAAAGTTTTCCTTTGCAGAGGCTTCTGCGAAGGAAGGGATTATTTAATCTTTTGTTCGGTCATATTAAACTGAGGAGTGAGTGGCAGGAACAGACTTCAGGTTTATTGGATGCTCACAGATCTTCCCTGTCTCTGGTGCTTGCCCAGGCTTGGGTTCTGGGACTGGCAGCCCAGAGGCTGTTTCTCTTCCACGGCTGGTCTCTGACCTTTTCAAGGAAGCCCTGCATCTTCTGGTACGGGGGAGCTTAATTTTGCAATTAAATTAAACTTTCACTTTGAGACAAAAATTTGCTTTTCAAGACAGTAACTCAGAACAGAACTGAATTCTCTTATTTCATCAGTTCCCACAAAGCGAGCGTTGGAACCATCACTGTGATTAAATTAATCACTGAGCAGAAATTTGCGTGTAATGGTCTGCCACCGAAGCGGTGGCTAATGACTTTAAGCATTTTACTCCAGGGGTCAGCAATTTCTCACCCCTTCGGTCTGGAATGAAGGGGCTGTCAGGCTCCTCGCGGCGAAGCCTCTCTCGATAAATGAGGGGGGGGTATTTCAGGGATGCCAGGGTTGTCGCGGGTCAGAGCGTTTTGAGAGCAAAAAGCAGGGGGAGGCCCAAGAGATCAGTAACACTCCCAGCTCCACGCGTGCCCTGCCTGGTGACGCAGCCTCGATGGCTCTGCGCGCCAGCACGGACACCGCGTGCCCCTGGGGCCGGACCGTGCGGTTCTGGGAGCCGTGGGTGCCTCGTCTGGGTGCTGGGGGGGAACCCCCCCATGCCGGGGGTGCAATGGAGGAGGGATGGGGCGTGCGGGGGCCAGGCAGCTTGCTGCAGGCTGCTGTGCAGCTCCCAGCTGGGGATGGGGATGGGGATGGAGATGGAGATGGGGATGGATTCTCCCAAGCAGTTCATTACAGTCTCTTCTGTGGCTACAGCGCGTGCCGGCAACACGAGCCGTGGAAAGACCTGACAGCTCCTTTTCGAGGAACAATGTTCTCCTGCTTCTCCTAACTGGCACAGTTAGAGATAAAATTGTTTCTTAGAAACAAGCATGAGATTTGAATTGACATTCCCTGAGAAGGTGAATTCTGCAGCTAATTTCCCAATGAGCAGGTGGAGCTGAATAGTAAGCGATTGATGCTAAGAGGAGCGCCCGGGTTTTCATTGAGTTCCAGCTCCGGTTGCTTTGCTCTGTGCCGTGCACTGGCTGCGGGAAGCACCGGCCTCGGTGCCCCAGGTGTTTGGGAGCTCATCGAACTGCAGCTGGTTTGGGTTTGTGGGTGGTTTGTATTGTCTGGTCATTTACCGAAACGATGACCGTTCTCAAAAGCAAGCGCAAGCGTGCCCACGGAGAGGATGGAGCAGGGCTGGGGCTGTGCTGGTGGCTCTGCCCTCGGCGCGGCTGCGCTGCAAGGGGGTGCTGGGGAGCGATTGCTCCACACCAGCCTTTTGAGGTACAAAAATCATGTCATTGTGTCTCACTACCAGCTTCATCGGTCTCAAACTGTTGCCTGATGACACTCACCCACTCCTCCTCCTCCCCTAACAGCAAACAGCTGCTCCCTGCACCAAGGGTCTGGGCTCTGCTGCGCTCCGGACCTTGGGGAGAGCGATGGGGAGCCGTTGGAGCAGGCACGGCGTCCCACAGATGGGTCCCAGCTTGGCTTTTGGGGATCTTGGTGCTTTGGGGGTCGGGGAGGGGACGGGGCAGGCGCAGGGTGGGGGCAGAGGGGCTGTGCTGGCGGCAGCGGAGGCAGACGCGGAGCTGGTGCAGCCGCAGCTGCTACGGGAGCAAATCGCATCTTCCTGCTCCCCTGCAAAGCTGGCGTGGGAGTCGGGGTTTGAGGATCAAAGCGGTGCCTGGCCTTGATCTCAGCCACCAGCATGAATTTTAGCAGCACAAAACCAAAGCTCAGGAAAGACTCGGAGCCATGCGGTGACCCAGGCAGGAGGAGGAGGAGGAGGAGGATGGGATTTGTGCTCCAGCAGCATCTTCTGTCTGCCCTGAGGCCCCGTGTGCTGGTGGAGCTGCTCATCCGTCACGGGGAAACCCGCAGCAGCTTGTGTCCATCTTGGCAAGAGTCTTTCTTCCTGGCACTTTGTCACCCTGTCCATGGAGACCATGCGCTCCCGGGAGGGGTGACATTCCCTGGCGGGGGGTGACACAGCACATCACCCTGTTAGGACAGCGGGTGTTTCCCCGAGCCCCAACACTTGGTCATTTCCGACACTTTCCTGCGTAGGTGCTTTGTGTCCCGGCTGAGCCCAGGTCTGGCCTGAAAGGGAATTGTCTGGAGGAGGGACTGGTTCTGTGAACCGCCTGCACCTGGATATTTGCACCTTGGCAACCTCCTGCGGAGCGGGAGCAGCTCTCTGCCTTTTGCAGGCAAAGAATCCTGTATTTTCATCGTAATGAAACGCTCGCCTCTTGATTCGGTCCCTAATGTCGTCCCCCGTCATCATGTACTCCTCATTGTACCGAGCATAATCAGAATTTCAAAGGGCTGGGATGAAGCTGATCGAAGATGGATGGGGAATGTTTTTTTCCCCTGACAATAGGTGTTGTTAAGGCTTTTGTGTGCAGCTCCCCGGCTCCTGAGAAATGAGCGTGTAATCTCCATCCTTACATGCAAAGGAAATAGAAAATCCATATAGGCCATTTTCAACCCTATAGATTTCAAAAGCTTTATTCCCCTGGGGGTGCTCAGCAAAATGCTGCTCCTCCCCTATTGAAACCCAGGCACACCGCCCCCTCCCGTGTTTCGGGGGGTGAGGAGGGGTCCTGCGGTGCCCGCAGCGGGAGGAGGATCTCGCTGATGAGGGCTTGTGGTGGCAGAGGTGAGCTGGGAGCTGCTGAAGGATCTCCTCTTCCTCTGGAGCATCCAGGGGACCCTGGCTGGATCTTTGAGAAGGGGGTCTCCTGCCCTCGAGCCCGTTGCAGGCTCCTGAGCTATTCGGGAGTAATCCGAAATCCTTTGACAGCATCCCTGGGTTTCAGTGGCCTTTCTAAGTCCTTACAGGTAGATGCTCTGAGATGGTGACTGCTGCTCTGCAGGCCAGGGACGGGGTGGGAGCTGCTTTCTTGCCTCTGGGGTCTGTCAAAAGCTCCAACAGGCGTGTTCTTGGGAAGATTTGAGTTTTTAAAAGAAGCTGCTAATGGCACCATCTCACTGGCCAGTTCAGGTAACAGGTAAATTGTTCTGGAGAAGAATATTGGTCTCTATGGAAATAAAATCCTTACAGCAAAATAATGAAAACTGAGAAGCAGAAAATTTTCATCAATTTGGTCATTATGATAGAATTATATAATAAAAAATTAGAAAACAAAGTGCAAGGATAATGCTATAGATAAGTAGCATAGTTTTCTTTCTATTTATATTTAGATCAGCCTCCTCGTGGAACAGAGGTAAAATCGTTTTGGTTAATTTTAGAAGCCCCTTAATTTCTTCATTATTTACTCGCATTTCTCACCAGCTCCGCGGCCTTGAAGCCCAAGACAGTTGACTCAAGACAAATTAGAGCCCACGCTTCCTTTGTCTGCTGTAATGAGTGGCTGCCATTACCCTCGAGATGCTTCCCGGACTGTGAGCTCTTAAATGCCTCTTTTCAATAAGAAAGATATAATTTAAGGTTTTAATGTTTAAAGATTAATTACATAGTAGCCCTTCTGCACATCCTCAGCTTCCTTCCCCTTGTTTGCAGTTTGATGCTTTAATGCAGTTTGGGGGGTGAGGCTGGCTCCGTCCCCACGCAGTGTCCTCGGGCTCCGTCCCCACGCAGCGTCCCCGTGGTCCCCAGCCCCGGGCGCCCTGGGAAAGGCACGCGGGAATGTTCGGCTCTGGGCAGTGGGCTTCCAGGCCAGCTGCTCTCGGGGTTTTATTCGATCTTGTGGTTTTCAAATCATCTGAATGCACAGTGTTTTCCCTCCCCACCTCTCCTCAGATCCTAACTGCGTGACAGAACCCCGGCAGCTGGAGCTCCAGGCTCGTGCAGATAATCGGTGTTAAAACACGTCAACAAGATGTGTGTTAATAGGAGCAACTCCAGTGCTTAAGATGGTGCATTTTTAACAGTTATTTTAAAAATTATAATGCTTTGCATTTGGCAACCTTCAGATCACTCCTGGATACACACATTTGCCGCTGGTTGATTGATTTCAGCAATTTCACTATTATAGCAAACCCGGGACACTCGCATCGTATTCCTTGTGTGTTTCTGGCATGAAAAAAGCAACTCCAATTTAAAAAATAATGTTAAGTGTTCCTTCATGACCGACCAGCTGCAAAGAAATATTTAAAATCAAAATAATGAGGTTTCTACAAGGGGGTTCTTTTTCCTATGCCGTCGGTGAGGAGCAGCCCAGACGTTTTGCTGCCTGTGCCGCTCTTCCCGCAGCGCCCCGGTCCCCTCTCCCCATTCACCGCCAGGCTCCTGGCTGGACACGAACCCTAAAGATCGTCACCGGCTGCTGCCCCGTCAGCGCGGGCGGTGCTCAGCAGGATGCCCACCGAAGCTGTTTCAGGGGCGTCATTTCGACACCCTGGCCCCAAGGTCCCATGAATGAAAGGGGTCAGTGGCCAAGCCTCCGGGCCAGCTGCGCTGAAGGCTCCTCTGGTGGCTTCTGGTGCCTCTGGGCTCTTGCAGTCACCCCAGGAAGGGGCGGATGGGGTTAGACGTACGCACACCTGGATCCGTGGGAGAGGCAGGGTAATAGATGTGATTATTTTTATGACGGATAGGCAGGAGCCCTGATTGCCGTGGGTGAAGCTGTATAATACGCCAATTCTGCACAAACCCACCAAATAAATCTACATTCTGTATACGACTTAATTTTAACTTCATAGCTCAAATGTATGTGTTTATTCCTGGGAGTAAGCACTATTTGTAGTTTCCAGTACAATGCAGCTCATAATTTTTTCACACCTCTCGGAGCAGGTGACAGCTTCCTTGCAAAGCCTAATTCATTCTCACACTGTGCCCAAAGCTGTATTTCTAATGCATGCGCAATAACACGTCCAAATAAGACTATAAACAGAAGGATCTGTCCCCGTCCCCAAAACACCCTCTTCGTGACCAGGAATCAGAAGTGACGCCGAGCAGCAGCGAGCCCTTCAGCCCTCCCAGCACCGCAGGCGGCAGTGCGGGGAGACCTCCCCCTATAATTTCCTCTTGAACCGAACCCTTCTCCTTAATTGCAGGAAGGATTGTTATGCTAATTGCTATTTTGCACGGAGTTAATTCTGCGGTGTTGGACATCTAAATGCAGCTCCCCACGCTGCGGGGCGGGTGCCGGTGCTGAGCGGCGCTGCCGGATGCGGTGGGACGGTTCTTTGGCTCCGAGTGACCCCGTTCGCCCCCGGATCCCCCCGGCCGCTGCCTCTGAGCATCCCCCAGCATCATCCCCCTGGTCCTGCTGCCGTGTCCTGCTGGGGCTGGCTTCTGGCTCCGGCCGGGTGCAGGGAGCTGAGCCCTGGGGTTCAAGATCCTCGCTGGGCGGTCTTTGAAACCCCCGGAGCTGTAATATTCTTTGACGTGCCATAATTGCGTTTAATCAAGTTTTAGGTGTATTTAATGGTATTGATTGTTAATAACAAAGCTGCGGCTGCTTAATGCTGAAGGATGATTCATTTTCAGTGGGAGCAGAAAGTCCGGGGGCAAAGTATTATTTTTGACATACAGTAATTTCTTCTAGCAGGGTTTTTAATTTTTTTTCTCCCAGCTCTGTGTTTTGGAGGCCGATGAGCAGGCGGGTTCCTGGGTGCGTGGGGCTGCGTGTCCCACGATGGGCTCCACCAGCGGTGCTGGGGACATCGCTGGGGTGCTGAGCAGCTTGTGGCTCTGGCACGGACTCGGGACCACTGGTGCCGCAGGGGTCTGTA
The DNA here is from genome assembly GCA_011057875.1 of Pterocles orientalis. Classification (NCBI taxonomy): domain Eukaryota; kingdom Metazoa; phylum Chordata; class Aves; order Pterocliformes; family Pteroclidae; genus Pterocles; species Pterocles orientalis. Next base: position 440,253 of record WKFP01014987.1, on the reverse strand, counting down.
CGTCTGTCTGTACCTCCCGTGTCGGCAGCGAGGTGCGATGGGCGAGGCGTCGTGGGGACTCGGCTCATAAATCAGAGGAATGAGGAACGGGCAGTTCCCCGTGTGTGTTCCCCTTCCTCACAGTTAACAGAAGGGATATTTCTGATCGGGTTTTAGTTCGCAGATTACTTATGTGAGATGCAAAGTGTATTAAAATGTAGTATACTTTTCAAAATTAGATTTTTTTTTTTTTTTCTGATAAGCTGTTCAGCTGTAAATGCGTCTCAGTCACACGGGGAAGATGAAGGAGCCCGAGCCACTGTGTTACTTTAAGTAATCAGGCCTGAGGCTAAAGGTGGCTTTCTTTTTAGCTGACAAATAGAGGGAATAAATAACCTGGACACTAAAAGTTGCATTAGGCAAATAAACATTTCCACAAGAATTATGTGCGACATTCAAGGGAAGGCAAATAAACCTTGATTTATGGAAAGCTATCAAACCTCTTGGAGAATTAAATAACGAAAATCATTATGTAGCATTTGCGGCAGCTATTAAGGACTGTCCGTTCTTTTAGGCACTCCGGTAAATAAGGTGTGTTTGTAACCCGCCGTGCGCCGTGTTCATCTACTGCCTGCTTCGGAGCATAATGAGCGATTTGCTTTCATTTGAAACGTCTTTTAATGGCGAGAAAGGAGCTTTCCCGTCCCTCCGCCTCCCCAGCGATCGCCTGGGTGCTGTGGGGGGGGACCTGTCCCATGGGGGATGGACTGTCCCCAAAACCGGGGTGTTGGGGGGTAAAGCCGCTGGGGTGCTGGTCCGCAGTTTCCCTGGGGGCGATGCCGCTGTTTCATTTCTCACTCTGGGATACCCGGAGGTGCTGGGTACGATGGAGATTTCACAGCTCCCGCTGGGGATCCCCCTGATCCCCCTGGAACACTGAGCCAGGACCTCCTGAGCAGCAGAGACTTGTTTGGGAGGCTGGGTGTGTTGCTTTTGTCTTTCCTGTGGCTTCGCTATTTAGTAAAACGATTCCTTTCTTAATTCCGATTATAAGAAGTTAATCAGATAACTTAGAGATGATGGCAGCATCCAGCTAAGTGAGCACCCCCGGGGCTGCGGCCGCGGCAGAACGCCGCATTAATGGGCAGCTCGAGCAGCAAACATGACGGTTTTCAATTTAGCAGATGATTCTTGGGGTTGGTTGTGTATCTTACGTGCTATACCGTGCGCTCTGGGTGGTTTCTCTCCTTGGCAGCGATAGCATTTTGCCAGTTATAAAAAAGGCCATTTTTCTCTGAGAGCACTTTCTATTTACTGATCCAGTGAAGCAGCATCGGGATCAGAATCGTGTTCTAAAAAGTGATATAATCAGCTATACAGAGCCCTGTGTTAATGATAAAAAGTTTTCCCCAGCAAGTGCAGGGAGTCGATGTTGGATGAACGGGAGCTGAGCCCCGGGCAGAGGAGCAGCAGGAGGAATTCCCTCTCCCCGCCTTCTCCGCAGCAGATATTTCCTCCAGCACCTCCAGGTCCCATCAGTGCCCTCCCGCCTGCCAGAGGCGTGGAAGCAGCCATCCTCTGGGGTGAAGGAGGCAGCTCTCCAGGTTTCTGACATCCTGGGCTGCCAGCCTTGGCACAGCAGAACCGGGGTGGCAGCCCCAGATGTCTGCCCGCAGCCCCTTTCCCCTCCTTCTCCATCCCTCCCGGCCGCATCCCCACGTGGCAGGATACCCGGGAAAACCAGCTGCCTGATGCGCTTCACTCCTCGCACCGTGGGTAAATGCTCAGATCAAGGCAGCGCTAAGTTCACCGATACGAAACCCAAGCAGAAAATGAGAGCAGCCACCGACAGCGCAGCAGAAATCCCCACGGCACCCGTGCAGCATCCCCCCAGTGTGCAGCATCCCCCCCAGCGTGCAGCATCGGTGCAGCATCCCGGTGGTACCCAGCACCGGGGAAGCGTCTCTCCCAGGGAAGCTGCGTGAGCGTGCTCACGGCTTCTGCAGCTTGGCAGTGGGGAAGGAACAAGATGCTCACTGACAATGTCACGAAAGGAGGTACACAGGAGCGAATATCGCAGGAAGATGCTGAAGGGGCTGGAGCTGTCACCTTCCCCTGCTCCTTGCCACAGCCCGGGCTTGGCGTCCGGCTGCATCGTGTGTGCGAGCACAGAGCCATCACTCCCGAAACACGCGTGTGAAAGGGCAGAGGTTGGCAGCGAGGGTGTTTCCAGTGCTTTCTCTGCTCTGAGATGCTGCAGGAGGGTGCCAGGGATGGAGCAGAGCTGCAGATGGGGAGGAGGCAGCTGCTGCTCCTGATCGTCCCCATGCGCCGCTGGCTCCGGCTTGGGCCAGGGCTCTGGAAAGCCTTTCCCTGAGTCCCTGCACGCTGTGCTCCTGCTCTGCTTTGCCAGGACTCGAGGGTCATGGCGGAGGTGCTGGCTGGTAGCTATTTATTATCCCTGTGTGTGGGGTGAGAAGGTTCTGTGCCACCAAACTCTGCTCTAGAGATCGCTTTAAATGAGTCAATTAGGAAAAATGAGCTGCGCGATGTAAAACGGCCTTGCTCCGTGCAAGTCTTTTGAACTACTAGTTCTCTTGAGGAGATTAATTACGAGCGTACAGAGCTAATGCCCTTTTAATGGAATCAGTTATTCGGTTTGAAGGAGTCCCGGTACCCAGCGCGCTGGCATTAGATATTCATTGTGGAAGTCCCAGATCAAACCTGGGGATGACGCTGGCGGGGAAGGGCTCTGCTGGCGGGGCTGTGCACAAGCCACAGGCTGGGAGCTGCTTTAATTGTCTCCTCTGTACCAGATTCAGAAACTGGCTTTTAACCTGCAGTAAAAAGGGTTGTTTACAAAGTGCATACATTTGCATCTCAACGAACTCTCCTGCTTAATGAAACTTGGAGAGGAGCACTTGGCTGCTGCTGCTGCGGGCTGCAGACAAACTCCTGCCCGGATCCTGCGCAGCTCGCTCTTTCTCTGCCTTCCCGTTCTGACTCGGAGCCATCCCTTTCTAGTGTCCGTGTTTTTAGGTGCCCGTTTCAAGGCAGCAAAAGGCCTGAGATCAGGCAGCTCCCCCAGCATCGTTAGCGATTGGGCCAATTAACGATGCGATGTGCAGATGCTCCAAAATTGAAGCACCAAGAGCAAATCCACTTATTCAGCAGCAAATTGCAAATGGAAAGTTGAAGGTACAATCTCTGAAATAACTGTGATAGGGAAGACGAGGATCTTTCCAGAATATCCGGAGCCCCTCTAGGACGCTTTCAGAAAGGCGTCCTTTGGGCAGAACGACTTTATTCCTGGGGTGGTGACTGGGGGGACAGAAGAGTCATTATCCTGGGAACCCGATGGGAATGCCACCTTTCCTGCACGGATCCAGCCCAGAAAGCTCGTTTGCAGTCTGACCCAAAACACGGGCTTCCTAGCGAGTCAATCCGTGCCTTCTGCAGGCTGGTGCACTCGGATTTATCAATTATGGATCTAACGGGCAGCGCAGCGTTCTCTGTGTGGCAGCCAGATCTATCCCCAGTGTTATTCTTTTTCCAGGGTAGAAACAAAACATTTGCTAAACTGAAGAACATTCATTAGCGCATGATGGAAATGACCCAGTATTTTGGTTTCCCACTTGCCTAATTAGTTTTTGCAGATTAGCAAGTAGAACAGCTGAACAATCAATTGGACATATTAATCAGGCCTATTTTGGAAGCTTTAAACAGAGAATATGTTTCGTCTCTTCTTTCATTTAGGATATAATGGCTTGTAAAAGGACACACACAACATAAATTACATCCTTTAACGAGCTGAGGGGAGGAAATGGTGAAGCCTAAATACGGAAAGCGGGAGCGGTTCCTGGCGGTTCGCTGGGCTCCTGATGGGGGACGCGCAGCCCCCGCCCCATCGCGCGGCTCCGCACGAGCATCGTCCTGGCCCCAGCTCCCTCCTTCCCCTTGGACCCACCAGCGGGGGCTGCGCAGACAGACCCCCCGAGAGCTTCACCTGCCTCCCAGGGAACACGGCAAGTGGCAGGGAAGAGATCCCCCAGGAGAAGAGGAGAGACCCACCGGGATGGGGCGGGAGGTTTGGAAACCCGGAGCACGAACAGATCCCAGGGGAAACACCCGGCTCTGCACCTCCGGCGTGAAACGCCTCCAGCTCTGCGCGGGAATGAATTTCCGTGGGGGTTTCCAGCTAGATCTGCCCCCACCTCCTTTCGTGGAAGCTGGGAACAGGCAGGGCGTGCATCTCTCTCACAGAAGCATCCCGGGCAGGTTCGCTGCAAGTGGAGAGGAGGTTTGGGACGCTTTGTTCTGCCTGTGGCCGTGGCACCAGCAGAGTCCTCTTTGAACGGCAGGGTGGCCTGATGGTCATTGTGCGACTCAAAGTTAAACTTCAGAGCAAGGGCCTGGCTTGGGCAGGAGGGAGGAGAAGCAGACGGGGCTGTGTGCCCGCAGCCGCCGGGGAGCTCTGGCAATCAAAGCGGCAAGGTCAGATGAGAGAGAGAGATCTTCTGCCGCTGAAAACCTCTCAGATCTGATCCTGAGCATTGCAGCTTTCTCATCTCTGAGCAGCGATGCTGTATGTAGGTGTGAGGCAGACACAGAGGTACATTTGATACATTATTCCTATTTGCAAAGGTTCAATAAAAAAATGTGTGGGTTGCTGCAAATTATTTCTGCCACCCTTCTTGCAATGAAGTTAACAGCTGACTGCGTTCAAATGCATGGGTTGTATAAATTCATGGGGCATTTTCATGTTTCAATCTAGTTATGTGTTTCTAGTTGACCAAACATGTTCAAATTACCATTAACTGCAATCCTATCACTTGGTTCACTGGGCAGAAAGGCAATATCTGTGTTTTAACCGTTGCAGAACTGATGCTGGAGGCAGAGGGAGAGGAGCTGGTGCGGGGGGGGCACAGGTCTGAGCTGCACCCCGGCCCCGTCACCCCCGGGACTCCCGGACCCGGCCGTCGCACCCCTCTGCGCCCGCAGGAGCGGCAGCGCCTGCTCCGTCTCGTCCGGCCGTCGATGCCGGCACAGCGCGCTCCTCTCGCAGGCGGGTGCCCGGGGTGCTGGCGGGGGCTCCGGCCGCTCTCCCCGCGGCAGGACCCGACTCTGCTGGTTTCTTTCTCCCCTTTCTCTGCCAGAAGCCTCCTCACGAGCCGTACACCAGGACACGCCAGATTTTCCCCCAGCGGCTGTGATGGTTTTAACAGATCCTGCTTTGCCAGACACTGCTTGGGTGTAAAAGTACAAAGGGGCTCGGAGAGATTAACGTAATCAGGAATAAGCCCCAAAAGCCAGTTAAGAGGAGAACGAACCAGAGTCAGACCAGCCCCACGGCCGGAGCAGCCGATGTGCTCTGGAACAGAAGCAAACAGTCTGGTGCAAGATTTAACTCCGGGTCAGCTGGAAGGCTTTCCAGCGCCTGGCTGAGGCTCCGCAGCATAAAAGAGGTTCATCAGGAAGTATTTCACCTTGATGATATTCTCTTGTATCTTTCCTGGCAACTGGCTAAGATGCACCATTATAGTTATTTTGGGAAATGGGTTTAATACGGGCTTTTCTCTCGTTTGATGGTGAGTGCTATATCCCTCCCCAGAGACTGGTGCCTTTCATTGCAGGGACCATAATCAGATTCTTCATGTATTAGTAATTACCTAGGAAGAAGCTATAAATATAATGAAAATGCCAATGCTCCCTAAAGGTGCCAGTAGTTACTTTCAGAGAAATTAATTATCTGTGAAAATCAGATCAAATAAATAACGTTCTCCTGGAATGTCTGATATAATTCATAATTCCAGAGAGTTTAAGACTGGGGAGGACCAGGAGATCATCTGCCCCCAGCTCATTTATGACGTGGGCCATCAAACTTGGCCCCGCTGTGTGCCTGCCGAGCTGCCCCTTGGGCTCCTCTTCCAGCCACGGAGAGCTGGAGAGCCCTTCCCTGGGCAGAGCATCCATGTGGCCTGAGGACATCCGTCTCTTTTCTGCCCAACCCTGTCATTTCCCCCCCCGTCCCCCTGTTTGCAGACACTGCCCAGGAGCAGAGCCGCCGGCTGCAGATGGGTGTCAAAGGGAACCGCTGGGAAAAGCCGCCCGGTGTTCACGGTGGTTCTTGCTGCTGATTCTCACCTTTCCGGAAAGGGAAGAAAGGACCTAGCCACTTTCGGCTTAATTAGTGTCTAGTCTCTGTTGCAACTTGACGTCTTCATTTAATTTTGTTTGCGATATACGTGTAGGGGAGAATGATGATGTGATACAGTAATGATCATTCCTGAGACAGTCACTTACTCAAAATATTAGTCCTGTTTAATCAGCGCCGTCGAGTGATTTATTGACTTGCATAACCAATCTTGCCTGGCGTTTCGCTGTAATTAAAACAACTACGTTCCCAGGGTCCGTCTGCATATAATAAATTGTAAAAACCCCAAACCCGGGGCAGCCGCTCGCTTCGTTCCAGACCTTGGCAGGCGTCGGTGTGTTCGCAGCCTCAGAGGCAGAAGGCGATGGTGACACAAGTGTTTGAAATGCGATGAGCAAACTTCATTCTCCTGGCTGAGCTGTAAGGATCGTGGAGGCGAAGGTCGTGCTCTGTCCCCATCCCTCGTCCCCGTCAGTGCCTGCTCGAGCTCTCCCGGTGTCTCCCCACCCCATGGACCCACTGATAGTTTCGCTTTTATTGTTGGTGGTTTTCTGAAAATCAGTTTCTTTTTCTTGAGTCAAATTCCAACAACCCAAACTCAGAAGTGTTCTAAAAAAAAAAAAATGTAGTGGAAGATGTCAGCTTGTCGTTGAGAAAAGAACAACTGTCAAAACCCAAAGATTTTCTGCCAAAACCCACTGAAAAATGTTGGCTGAAAACTGCAGAGAGAGAGAAGCCGGTCCAAACGAGTCAGTTTGGGTGTTGTCAGCCTTTTTTTTTGACAAAAATTCTAAATATTTTGAAGAAAGGGAACAGCTACCAGGAATTTGTGTTTTCAGCAGCTCCATTTTCTCCGAGTTCTGACCCAGGATTCCCTGCTGGGAGCCGCACTCGTGCCCCCAACCCGGCAAGAGCCCCCGGGAGAAGGTGATGGTTCGGTGGAGCCTGGCCAGGACCCTGAGGAAGGACACGTCAGCTGGGCTGTTGGAGAAGGGGGACTTCAGTCCTGCTTCTCTTTCTGGGGTTTTTATCGGTATGACATTTTTTCCTCTAATTTACCCACTGCTGATTTTCCAGCGTTGTGGAAGAACGAAGCCCTGAGGCTGGTTTTGCCCTGGTCCCCCTCAGCTCGGCATTGCCCGCGCCCGGCGCTGCACAGAGCCCGCGCACACCGATGGGCAGAAGCTTAGAGACAAACGATCGCGGCAGCGTGTCGGCGTGGCAGGGAGCGATCCGGGCTCCGGCTCAGCCCGTGGGTCGGTGCTGCCGGGTGCTGCCCTGGAAGGATGCTCGAGGCTGCTGCCCGCCATCGGCACCTCGCTCCCTGCCCGGGGGGAGCGGAACAGGGGAGGTAAATGGGTTCCTGCTGGGGAGGTGGAAAGCTCAAAGCCGCTGCCTGCAGTGAAACCAGCAGCCTGAAGCAGCCAGGCTGGGGCGAGGCAGGGAAAGGGCAGGAGGTGCCGCAGGGCAGAGAAAACCAGCTGGATGGCACTGGGCTCTCACCCGAGGCTCTGAGCCCTGTGTTGAAGAGTTGTGATGCCATTAAAACACCAGGAAAGGGCGTAACGCTCTCCCCTGCCTCTGCGGCTTCGCGCTGGGCTTGTTGAGCTGTAGCGGTGTGAGACCGGCACGTTGCACGATCGTATCTTTATATCCAGCATAAACCCACCCGGTACGCTGGCCCAGCCTGCAGAGGGGTGTCCCGTGCCCCGATGGCGATGCTGCCCTGGGGGGGAGGCTGCCGCCGGCCAGCTGGCATCCCCGTGCCTGCTTCTGACTCTTCGGGGAGGAGGTGCGGGGGGCACACGGAGCCGTCGCAGCCCGCGGGGCACGTGAATGTCACTAAAAGCCTGTCCCCAGCCTGCCTGCTCTCATGGCTGCTGTCATCGCTCCCGAAGCTGTCACAGCGAGGGCACCGTGTCGAGACAGGACATCACGTTGCAGCCGCTGGTCACGGCTGCAGGAGCACTCACACGGGGAACGGCCGCGTGGCCGGTGCAGGCACGTGTGCCAGGGTCGGGGGCAGAGCTGGTGCCGCCGCAGTGTGCCAGACCCTGTGCCATGCGCTGTCCTGCCCCACGCGTGCGTGCAGAGGTGTCCTGGCTGTCCCCTCTCCAGCAGGGCGCTGGGGTGGCAGCGAGAGATGCGTCCAGCAGCACTGGGGAACAGAGAAGCGTTAAACAATCTCTCGCCTCTCGTTTTCCCCCAGCACTGGAGCCCCTTCCCCAGCTCGCTGCCCTCGGGCAGAGCCAGCGGCCGGCTCCTGCCTGCAAGATGCGATTGCCACCTACAGTCCCCGCTCCCGCATTTCTCCCGGCAGCGGGAAGCTCGCCGCAGTCGCCAGCTGGGCCCAGCCGTGGCTCACTCCTGCTCCTGCTCTCGACCACGCGCTGGAACGGGGCAAGTGGAGAGATCTGCGGTATTGCAGCAGTTCTGGCAATACTGGGTCTCCCCTCAGAGGAACCCCTGCTGCCGCTCGGGTGGGCTGGGGTGAGCCAGTAAATCCAGGCAAAGGCTGGGGGGTTCATTCTTCCCCCAGGCAAAGGCTGGTGGGAGAGGGGAGCTGGGGACTGCAGGTGCGGTGCCGTGTCCCCGTCCCCCGGCAGGACCCTGGCATCCCTCAGCATCCCGTCCTCCATCTGCCCGGGCTGCGAGCCCATCCGGCAGCACAGAGACCCCCTGGGACGGGAGGGTGCTGCTGCTTTGTGATTGTTTGTTGTTTGCATTGACTTTGATTGCAGCACGTCGCTTCTCAGGTGCTGGTGGTTGAAGTGGAAAGGGCTCGGGGCACGTTTTCTCTGGGTGCGGCAGGTACACAAGCACCGAGCCCCTCGCTGCAGCCGTACCGGCTGGAACCCCCCAGCTGAGACCCTGCGCGGGACCCGCGGCTGCGGGAATTTGTTTAATCTGTCCTGACCCCCATCAATTCGCAAATATTCCAGAGTATTTGAGGCACAGATCAGCAGAAAATTTCTGATTCAGGTCATAAAAAAAACATACCAAATCTGTGCTGAAGTGGAAATACCTTCGCGGAGGGGAAGGGACGTTGTGCGGGTCTCTGCCGCTCCCCAGTATTTCCCGACGCTGCCTCCAGCCCCCAGCCAGCCCCCGGCACACTGTGGGGTTGGGTTTAATTAGTATTTAATCTTCCATTCTGGGCTGTAAAATAAACCAGGATTCACGTGCTGGGTTTATTTTTGTGAGCAATGCTGTGCTGCGGTGCGTGGGGGTAACCTGCTCCGTGGTGGGGGGCTGCAGGGGTCCCCGGGCATCGCTGAGCCCTGGGGTGACCCCAGCCCCTTGCACAGCCCCCCGGACATGAGTATTTTCCTCCCGGTGCATTCTCCTGCTCCTGCCTCCCGTGTGCGATGTCTGCAGCGCCCGGTGCTCCTCCCAGTGCCTGCTCACCCTGCCCAGACACACCGCCCCGGCCCCATCTGTGATTACAAATTAGAGCCTGATCCTAAGTATCTCTTGCCTGAAGATGCTTGTCTAAATCTGATTTTTAATCTGTCTTTACCAGCTGCTCCTGCTGCTGCCCTTTTTGCATGATACTTAATGCTGGATAAAAAAAAAAAAAAATCTGCCTAATTTCCTCCCGTGTCAAACATCCTGCTAGCTGGAGCCGGCGTTTTCTGTGCTGTGCAGTACGAGGGGAGCTCTGCCAGCACAGCGGTCTCTCCTTTTCCTCGGGATTTATTGACTGCAGCGAGGTCCTGCTCTAATCTTCTCCTCTCACACCCTCTTTCTTTCCCTAAGAACCACTAAGCTCCTTGAGCCCCCGTATCATCTCGTCACGGGCGCAGCTCTTTGCTGGCTCGCGCCCTGCTCAGTCCTGGTGGAGCGCAGGGCAGGGCTCCGCATCCGGATTACGCAGAGTTTTGGCCTTGAACAGCCTGTTTCCTGCGTGCTCAGGGGAGAACCAGCCTTGCTAAAGACTGAAATCCTTCCAGAAGGGATTTTAAATATTTCAGATAAATCCTACTAATGGTAAATCTAGCTATTCACTCCCAGCTCTTCATGCGCAGGATTTGACCCTTTATTTCGTTAACGCGAGCGCTCAGTGGATGCTCCTCACAGCCTCTCCCTTTGCCGCAGTGATCTCCAGCCCCGGCTGCGGGTCCCTGGGCTGCCTTGTTCCAGGGAGGGGCGGCGGTTCGAACCTGGGGGTCTCCTCCAGCCCGAGGGGAGAGGAGGGAGGAATTGGCTGGGTATTTGGGCATTGCAGACGGGCACAGGTTTCCTTGTTCTGCGGTTCTCTCCTCCGGCTGCAGGTGGGTTTCCAGCCCCCGGGCAGCTGGCACCGTGAGATTTCCCGGGGGTTTGCGTGCTCCCAGCTGCACCCCGAGCGTGCAGACCCCATCCTCATCCTCTCCGGCACGTCTCTGCGGGTGTGCGGGGGTCTGCTCTGCGTTTCCAGTCGGTGCCATCATGCAGACAGGGATATTCCCGGGATCCAAGGTAGATGAGCAAAAAATTCCATCAGAGGCTTACTAAGGGAAGAAAAGCAAGAAAAAAAGAAGCCTCAGAAAACATTCTGGAGACATTTCTGTTTTGGCATCCCTGCCTGCTGCCTGTCTGGGGTTTGTCAGCAGCTGACAAGCAGCCGATGGAATGGGCCGACGCTGGCAGCTGCTCGCGGGAGCGCTGGCCTCGTTCTTCCTCTGTCACTCCGCTCTGCCAGCCCGAAAGGAGGGTGCAAAGCAAAAATTTCCGAGCTGCTCCCTTCCCTCCCCACTGCTGCGGTGGGAAGCCCAGGGGAGCACCCGGCCGGCAATTATCAGTTATCCCATCAGCACCCTTTGCCTCTGCCCTTCTCTGCAGGCAGCCCTCGGCCCAAGGGCACAACTTTATCCTCAGCTCAGCAAAGCCCGCGGGGCTGTGCGTGGCTCACGGGTTTCCCAGGGGGACTTTGGGGTGCCGGAGCTTTCAGAGGTTTCTGAGGGTGTTCTTGCCTCTCTCGGCAGGAAGCCCGGTCCCGTTGCAGATGCTGCCCCGGGAGCACGGATTCAGGCGCTGGTGGGAGCGGGTCTGACCCTGCCGGGCTCCGTGGGCAGCAGCCGTACAGGGTGGGCAGGGAGCAGGTGAGCCCCTCGGGGCCGAGCAGCCCCAGCGCCAGCCGTCCGCCCGGGCTGGCAGCAGCTCCCTCTGGAGCAGGGTTGCCTTCCCTGATTGCTAATTCAGATTTCCCTGCCGTCCCACACAGTGGAATCAGGGGAAATAAAATTACAGAGTTATTCACTCTTTTTGTACAACTGATGTGCTGATTACCTGTCAATCACGGAATTGCATTAACACCTGACAGTGTGTGCATAACAATTACCCCCATCAAATTAAGGAAACCTTTCACACTCGGAGGCAGGGAGAGGGAGGAAATTCAATCAGCATAATTAGTTCAATCAGAAAAGAACTTCTTGTCATCAAGGAGGAGGAGAACGTACAGCAGGAGCAGGGTGGGAGACAGATATCTCTCAGGGCCCAGAGGTCGGCTCCTGCGCACGCTGCGGCGGTGCCCGGGTCGCTGAGGGTCGCTGGGCTCCGTCCTTCCTCCCCACCCGAGTTCCTCCTCCTGGCTCCCGAAATCCTGTTCTGTAGTTCCCAGGTGAGCTCCTCGCTCCTGTCCCTTCGCACTCCGGGAGCCGAGGAGGGGGGTTCCCACCGCCCCCCCAGCGGTTCCTCCCCTCCGCACCCCCAAACAGCAGCCGGGGCCGGGGGTGCAGGGGCTGCCTCGGTTTGCGGGGCTGGAGGGGGTCCGAGCAGCACGGAGGCGGGAGGATTTGATTCGTGTTCCCTGGGGCAGGGAGGGGGATTATTGATGCGAATGATTAACAGCAAAAACAAGAGAGGAAGGAAAGCTGGATCAGCAGCGGTGCAGACGAAGCTGGGCTGGTGCTGCTGGGCGATGGCGAGCGTGCCGCCAGCCCTTCCCCGCCGTGCAAGCCGTGGAGGGGACGTGCGTGGGGCCGGGGCTGGGCAGGGCATCGCTGACCCCTTCCCCATGTTTGCAGCCAAACCCCCCCGGCAGCGGTGTCACCGCGCTGCCCCGGGAGGGACAGGACAGAGGGGTCGGGGACCCCCGGGGTGCTGGGTCCATCCTCCTGCCGTCTCCCTCTGTCAGACCCAGGGACCAAAGGCGTCGGGCAGATGGCTGCTGAGGGTGCAGATGGGTGAACGCGGGGTCAGGCTCGAGGGGGTTTTGTCCGGTGATGGGTGACGCAGCTGGAAGGAGCAGGGGAAGGGATGTGGAGCTTCGCGAATTCTCGGCACGGTCGGCAAAAGCCAGCGGAGTGGCAGAAGGAAGCGCTTGCGGTAGAGCACGGGACAGGCACGTGTGCTGAGTGACTCCGGAATTTTTGCTGAGTTGATTATTTTGTAATTAAATTCAAGTTGAAAGGCAGAAGCGTTCCTGCCACTGAGACAGCAGCTCGGGGGAGCGCTGGAGCTGGGTCGGGTCCTCACGGCGCTTCTGCAGCAGCGTTGGCTCTGTGTGCTGTGCAGGTGGTACCCAGCTGAGGTCTCACACGGGCAGGTCCCTTGGGACATCGGCCGTGAGCTGTGCGGGAGCGGGCTGGTGGGACGATGGCCCTGGGCACACGTGGGCTGCGCCGGGGCTCGTCCGGGGTTCATCGTGTCTGGACTCTCCGCTGCTCCGGGAAGTGTTGGAGGTGAAATGTAAAGCAGCTGGGGTGGGATGGGGTTTCCCACATCGGGGACAGTTTCGAGGCGCAGAGGAGCTGCAGGTGGGATGGAAGGGTCTCAGCGGTGGCACAGGACGGGCTCAAAGCTGGGACAGAGCAGGATCCTGGCAAGTCACCGCTCTGAACACTTGTAACAAAAGAGATTTTCACCTTTAAGGACAATTAGCATGAGAACAGGTTGCTGGAGAGAACGTGGGGTTCTTGATTTCTAAGAGCAGGGAAAATGAGCATCTCCAGGAGCGCGGAGCAGAGCTGCTCTCACCTGGCGGCCCCTCGCGGGTGCTTCTCTGCAGCTCTGCCGTGTGCTCGCTGTTGGCTTTCCCAGCCCGGCCCCGCGCTGGAGGCAGGCACAGCTTTGCACAACTGTGCCCGACACTGGATGGAGCCGTCCCTGTCCCCATCCCCGTCCCCATCCCCATCCCCAGCCTTCGGCAAACAGCAGATAAATCCCAGCGAGCAGGAGCCCGCGGCAGGAGGGCGCAGGCAGCGGTGGCCCGTGCCTCTGCCTGGTCTCTGGGTGGTACGAAGTCAGGTTAATTTTATTTTCCCAAAATATGGCCTGTAAATGAATAAGCAAATAAATAAACCCGTCCTCTCTCAGCAGCCTTCCTGCCATCTGCTTACCATTACCAGCTGGCATCCCCCCGTTGGTTTCTCTCCCTTTCGTTGCAGAGGCTCCGAAGCATCCTCCAACCTCTGGGCAACGTTTGGCTCCCGCTTGCACCTGCATACGCCCAGAACGCCTCGGAGCTGACTCTGTCCTTTCAAAAGCTGCTATCAGGGTTATTTAGCCGTCTCCTGACATGGGGATGTCCCCGCTGTAGCAGCTGCCGGGTGGTCCGGGGTAGGCGGCGAGTGCCAGGCTGCCAGGGGGACCTGTCCTTGCCCCCGCCCCGGTGTCCCCGCGGGGCTGCGGAGAGTCACCCTCCGAGAGGAGCTGCTCCCACGCCAGGCGGGGGTGTGGAGGCTTTCTCCCAGCAAGCTGCACGTCCCTGAGGGCTGCACGAGGGGTTTGTCTCGGCTCCACGGCCAGAGGCAGAGCGGGAGGAGCGGAGTGAGGAATTGCAAACTGTGAGCAGATGTCGGGCGGGATAATCAGAACCACGTGGAGGGCCCACCGGGATGGATTGACGAGGCAAAAGAAGCGCTGGGCTGGCTCCAGCACCAGCTGCCGTCCTGGAGGAGATAGAACGTGGGGAGCAGGAACGAGCCGTCGGTAGAGAACTTCTCCCGTGCAGCTTGTCCTCCCGCGGGGCCGCCGTTCGCCGGCACGCCGGCCGCTCGGCCGCGGTTGTGCAGCAACGTCGCACGAGGATGCGTGGCTGGAACGGCGTGGCGCCGGTGTTATCCCCCAAACTGGGGAGGGGGAGGCGGGTCTCCCTCTGCTTCCACCTCGCCTGTGGCTGCAGGCAGAGGGAAGGGGGCAAAGTCTCCAAACAGGACAGCTCATAAAAGGGGAAAAAATTCCTTACGTAGTGATGAAATCTGTAATTTGCTTCTCCTGCTTTGGCTCGCTTCCCCGACCTTGACTGGAGTGAAAACTTTACTGCAGCTTGGGTGAGTCTGGCTTGTCGCTGTGTAAAGCTGAAAGCGCTGTTGCAGAGCGGAGCGGTGTCAGTCCCACCCCGCGGGCTGTCCTGCCGGGAGAGGGATTCGTGAACCCACCAGGGTCTGCAGCCAGCGTCCCGCAGCCGGGGTCCCACAGCCGGGGTCCCGCAGCCGGGGTCCCGCAGCCAGGGTCCCACAGCCAGGGTCCCGCAGCCGGGGTCCCGCAGCCAGGGTCCCACAGCCGGGGTCCCGCAGCCAGGGTCCCACAGCCGGGATCCCGCAGCCAGGGTCCCACAGCCAGGGTCCTGCAGCCAGGGTCCCGCAGCCGGGGTCCTGCAGCCGGGGTCCCGCACGGACGGAGCCCAGCGCCCTGTGCAGTGACCAGGGCATCGCCTCCCAGCTCGTCGTGCACGTGGGGTGGGAAGAGGCCAAAAGCTCTTTAAATACCCCAAAGGGGAGTTTCTTTCTTTACTCATAAGAGTAAAGCTCAAAACGTGTTTTTTGTCGTTAGCACATTTTAAAATAGCTCCTAATGAGGGAGTGAGAGAGGAAGCGCTGGGGGAGGGAGCGTGTCACTCAGCACATGAAAGGCTGAAAAATCTCTTTGTCTGACGTAGGAATTAAAGTGTAAAGATTGGAGATCACTGCGGGCCCGGATAACCATGGAGCAGATCCAGACCTGGAGCAGGATGCTCTCCACTGCTTCCCTCTGGCCCTGGAGCAATAAAACGAAGGGGCGAGCGGGAGAGGTGTGCTAAAGCCCGTCCGGGGTGTGCTCCCCTCTGCAGGCAGGGGTCCGCGTGGTCGGGGCGGCTGGCGGAGCAGAACCTGCTGCTGGGGACACGAGATCGCGATCTGCCCCGGCAGCCGGTCAGTGCTGCTCCGAGGGCTCGGTCCGGAGCCGCTCTGTTCCCCGCAGGGGTGTCACCGTTCCCCGCAGGGGTGTCACCGTTCCCCACAGGGGTGTCACAACGTTCCCCGCAGGGGTGTCACCATTCCCCACAGGGGTGTCACCGTTCCCTGCATCTGTGGCATCTGTCTGTCCTGGCGCGCCAGCCCTGCTTTAAATGTCTTCTAGTATTTTTTCTAGGAAATACTTCTTGTAAGTGACAAAATTGATATTTAGGAGTGTTTCTTTTTAAAGGTGTCTTTTAAGCAAAATCAGGCTTTAGCTGTGATTCATTCCCACTTGACAATCAAGCAGAGACACACAGGCGCAGATATTTCCGCGCAGATATATATGCACACACAGACACACACGTATCTGCTCGAAATTGGAAAGCAATCAATTCTGAGATTTATTTAATGCTGCATTGCACAAGTTTGATAGCTGGG
The DNA here is from genome assembly GCA_011057875.1 of Pterocles orientalis. NCBI lineage: Eukaryota > Metazoa > Chordata > Aves > Pterocliformes > Pteroclidae > Pterocles > Pterocles orientalis. The sequence goes on along the minus strand of WKFP01014987.1, from coordinate 424,539 downwards.
TTGGTTAATTGCCGTGCTAATAACACCCTTCGTCAAAGAGACTTGCAGGCAAAAATAAAAAAAAAGCTTAAAAAATCAAAATGGCAATAAATACAAACTCCTGCTGTACATCGCCTAACGTTCTTTAAAGCCAGCATCTGAATAGCAAGTTGGCTGAGCCCGAGAGGAACTCTATTTCCAGTTCTATTCTCTATTCTAGCAGTTTGTAAAGCTCAACAGTTTGTTGTCATTAAGAAATTTCCCCAGTTAAGCAGCAAGCGCCTCACACACATTCCGGTGTGCTTGCATCCTCGGACCCCCCGCTAGCACCAGGGCACGAGGGCAGGGCTGGGGCAGGGACGGGGGTCCCAGCGCAGGTGACAGGGTCGGGCTGCACGGTTTTGGGGCTGAGCATTTGCAGCGGGCGAGAGGAGGGGGGATGTTCTCTGCCCCCCACACCCCAATGGGTTGATTAGCGTGCCCTCGCCAGGCGGAGCAGGACGCGGTGCCGCCGGCAAGGTCGCGGGCTGCAGACCTGAGACTGAGATTCACGGCGCTGCCGAGAGCATGGGCGAAACCTTATCAGCACGTAGGTAATTTGATTAGAAATTAATTGGCCTACAACAGATTTGCTGCTGATAAAATTAAAATTAGAAACGGAATTGATTAGCCTGTGCCAGCAAAGGAACCCAAATGTCAGCGGCACCAGCTGCACATTTGCATTCGGCACTTCACAAAGTTCTTACCAAAGCCAGCGAGGGATGTTTGACATTTCCATGATTGCTGCAATTCTGATGTATCTTTTATTGATATCAGTTTAAAAATTCAAGGGAATAATGAAGTGAGAAAAGACAGGCGGGAGTTTGGCCGTCGCAGCTCGGCAGCTCGCACCCGGCGCAGTGCGGCTCCGGCTCCGGTGCCGTGGGGAGCGGTGCCCGTGGGGCTGCTCCTCCTTCGCCGTCCCCGGCCGGGGCTGGTGCGAGAGCCTGGTGCTGGCGTGTTTGCCGGGGCAGATGCTGTGCAGGCGTCCCCTGGTCCTCTCCTGCGTCACCCCAGGGCTGAGCGATGGTGCGGGCAGGGTGGTGCAGGTAGCGCCGTGTCCTGTGACGGCTCCGGGCGCACACGCGTTTGTGCATCCCCGCGTGTGCCGGGATGGCGTGTGCGCTGCCGTGTGCCTGTACCCGTGTCTCTGCTCCTGTGCACGTGTGTCCGTGTTGCCCGCAGGAGCCTGTGCGTGTGTCCGTGTGAACCCTGCCGTGGCCCCGGGGCCCGTATTTCAAACAGGCAGAGTGGAAAAATCACTCGATTTATTGGTTCATTTTCATGGGCTGGCCATGTGTCATTTTTATGCTTATCATGTTGAAAAAAATCCTGCTTGTGGAGTGTAAACTCTGGGTGAAGTTTTAATTGGGAACAGTTATTTTGAAACATCTTCTTCTGTAATTTATTTTACCTCGGGGACTTATTACTGTGGGAAAATCCTATCAGGTTTATGCAAAGGTTTCTGCCACGGTCTATTGGGATATTTTAATTTTAGTTTCACAATAAGATATTCAGGAATATTGTGAATAAATAGTTGTAAAGATTCCACGTAGAGTCACAGGAAATTATTAAAACTTTTGCCAAAGGGTGAAAGAGTTTAGGGGTTTTTTTTACCAACTGCTCCAAAAGTTATCTTCCCATCCTCAGATCCAGGGGCGTTTCCAGTGCCCCCCATGAAACCCAGCCCGTGGTCGGGCGCTGGTGACGTGTTGCGCAGCAGAGCTGCAGCGAGCGCTCCCCCTGCGCATCCTGCAGCCTGCATCTGAAAACACGAAGGACAACTTAAAATTCCCCTTTAAAAAAAAAAAAAATCCCTCCTGCTTCATAAATATTAATTGCAAATGTGTGGTAACGAGAGCGCCGGGGAGCCTGTGGCTGTTATCCGTGCTTGTTTAAACACGACGGTTATTATTTGGTACGGCACGGAATTAGGAGGTTCACACTTCACATGGCAGAGTGGCTCGTGGAGGGAAGGGGAACTGTGATTCCGCAGGTCAGAGGGGCTCTCGGCAGATCTGCTGATTAAATTACACGCTGCCGCGCGGTTCGTGAGGATGCCGCCTGGGCGAGGTCCCTGGGGACGGCGTGGGAAGAGCCTCCGTGCCCCCCGTGGGGCTGCAGCCGGGGCACCGCCTGCTCCGGGGGCTGAACCGCTGCTCAGCCTTCAAATGTGGAAAAAGGGAAAATTCCCTCGTGCCGGCTGGGGACCGGGGGCTGTGGGGTGAAGCCTCTGGCAGCACGGTAGCAGGGGGACCAGGAGCGAGCCCAGAAATCCGGGCAGAGCTGGAGATCGTCCCGCACTGGTGTTACAGGCTTTAGGAAACAGGAGGCGTTATTTCTTTTTAATGCTCGTGAGTAGATGAGCTGCTGGTTTCGAGGTGTGTTCAGGTGACGGACGAGCTGATGGCTTCCTGCAGGGTTACACCGACCGCTGCGAAAGGTGCCGGTCCCGAAACAAAGCCGCGTGGATCACCTGGGGGGGCTTTAACCCTCGGGAACAGACTCGCCTGGGAATAAGCCAACGATACCCAGAGAAACCTCAGCCCAGCATCCTCCCCTGGACACCCATCCCCTGCTCACGTCCACCCGCAATTCACAGCCCGAGCCAGAACGACCCCGCGCAGCAGCCGCCGTTTGAAGTCTGGGCTGTAATGCTTCTAAAATTACCAAACCCCGCTCCACGTAGGACATAGCCATTATCAGAGGCTACTGTTATTGCCATGGAAACAGGAAGATAACGGAGAAAAGTCCGGTGCCATCTGGGCGGCAGGAGGCAGACAGGGATGCTGTGAGCGTGGTGTGTCTGAGGGGCAGCGGCCGCCACCGGCCCTGGGTGGAGGGTCCATGTGCACCCCTATGGGTGTGTATGGATGGGAGTACATGGGAACCTCAGAACAAATGCAGTTTTGTATAAAACCCCCAGAACCATCTATCTGGTGTGTCCCGCGGCTGGCGCAGCGCTGTGCCCCTCCCAGCACCGGGACACCGGTGCGATGCTCTGCTGCGATGCTCTGGGGACACGGGAGCAGCTGCTCCTCCGAGGCTCCGGAGACGGGGAGCTGTGCCACCGGCAGAGCATCCCGCAGAGCCCTGCTGCTCTGCCAGAGAAAGAGGTAATGAAATTTTCATCAGAACTTCCACCAAGTGTACAGAGCTGTAAATAAGGGCCTCGGCGTGCTGCTCCGCCTACACCTTCATCCTCTTCTCATCTCGCGCGCGGCCGTCGGCCGCCCCATCTCGGAGCGTTTCATGGTCTGACTTTCCCCAGGATTTCGAGCCGCCCAATTTACGCTCCTTTGAAGCAAGAGACCTGCTCAGTCTCTAATTTATATTTTTTAATCAGGGCACCAAAGAGTGAGTGAGCTCAAGGGAAACGTGTCCCTTTTAAAAACAAAGTTATTGCTTTAATAAACACGGGAAGAAGGCAGTAATGGACTCAGGAGCTTCCCCTGGTTAAAAATTCAGTAATCAAGCCCTGCTCCTAATGAAACCGAGGATTAGTGCTGGGGAACAGGAACTTGTTTCTAGGCAAGGCAAAAACAACTGGTGATGTGAGTGTGGGGAAATGCAAATGGCACAGCACAGTCCCGCCGGCACGGAGGCTTCTCGCCCGTCGGCAGCCGCGGGGTCTGTGGGTGCGACAGTGGCCCCGCGGCCACCGGGAGCCCTGGGTAGCGATCGCCCCGGAGCAGCCGGCCCCAGGCTGCCACCCCAGCCGGCTCCGATCACGGGTCTGCGGCGATGGCACGGTGCTTAGCTGGTCGGAGCACTTTGTCTCGTTGCTAATTAATTAGCTGTTACGCAGAGCGGAGCTGCGAGGGCAGGCACTCGGCAGCGCGGGTTCCCCGGGGGCTGCTGCCGCCGTCCTGCCTTTGGGAGCTGGTTCCAGTCTTTGGGCTGAGCCCGAGGGGGACTTCCCGGCTGCTCCCGGTCCAGAGGGAGGATAGGTTCCTCCGCCGGCGGGTGTTGGGGTGGGGCTGGCACCCGGGCACTCGCTCTGTTCTCGTTCGCCTGGTTTCTGTTGCGGCAATGCGGTTGTTTCCGTTGGGCTGCAGGCTGGGGCGCTGGGTGGGGGGCAAGCCCCAGACCCTGGGTTATCAGAGGTGGCCCAGGCTGGGTTTCCACCCCACCACTCGCCCGCTGTGGAAGGATTGATAGAGGCGGCCCCGCGGTCAGAGCCTCTGTGGCAAAGGCAGCCCGGTGCCCGCACGGCAGTGGAAGGATGGAGCGCGAAGCGGGGTCCTGAAAGCGGCGTTTGCTTAATCCTGGTCTGTTCACTGTGATTTAATTTGAGAATATCTTAAAAGCTTCATTTCCTCCGTGTTTCCCTTCAGCTCTCGGTTGGAGCAAGGTCCCAGCAGCGTCACCCGGCTCCTGTGACGCGGCAGCGCTGCCGGACGCGGGACGTGGCGCTGGCAGAGATGCTCCGGCTCTGCCCTGCTGCCGGCGTTGGCGCGGCCGTGCCGGTGGCAGCGGTGCCTGGCCACGGTCCAGCCGGCGCGGAGAGGACTCAAATTGCTGCTGTTTGCCTTTTGGTCCTGATTTATCGCTCCTTGTCTTTTCCCAGTTGGAAGAGGAACCAGGGCATTGGGAAGGGTTTTCAGTGGAGTCTGAGCATAACCTTGGGGGGTCTGAGAGCTGGGTTTTTATTTTCCTTTCTCTTGTTACTGGAACAAGTTCCAGAGGAACATATGAAACATGGTGGGAAGCCTTTCGGAGCTTGGCTTTCTCAAAGGCTGCCCCGCGACTTGGCGACACAACCGTGACTTGCAAAACGCAGCGTTTCCATCCTGGCTTCGAAGGGCGAGGTGCGCCGAGATCCTGGTTTCTGGGTTTACGTTGATTTACGGCGTATCCAAAGCAACTGTCCGGCCCCTTCACCGCCCTTCTTTCTCTCTCGCACAGGACTACGTGCTGGAGATCCCGGCTGTAATTTCTCAATTTTTGATTGCAGTGTAATCGGCTCCCTGAACACGCTGACCTGCCTTCCCGCGCCCTGGCCGCGCAGCACAGCGTCTCCCGTCCCTCCGAGCTGCTCGTGGGTCCCGTGGAAGTCACTGGGGCCGGGGTCCGCGGCCAGGCTGGGGTGGGGGGACCCAAGGGGCTTCTCAGCGCCCCCCCATTCCCTCCCTCCCCTCCCCGCTCTGTCCTGCTGTTCGCTCCCCGCTCTGAACACGCCTGTGTCCTGTCTGACTTTGATCTGGGTAATGACTCTGAACTCCTGTTCAATCCCATTGCGCGTTGTCCCTTTCATGGTTCCCGTCATCCTGTTTGTTCGGCTGCGCGCTTTGAAGTCCCCGAGCCGGGGATGAGCATCGTTGTTTTGTAAGAGCACGTTTGCAGAACTCCAGCAGGTCTGTCCCAGAACAAAGGAGCCCTGGAACACACCGGGCAGCGCCAGGG
>WKFP01014987.1:373789-406141 GCA_011057875.1 Pterocles orientalis | reverse complement strand
CCGTGTGTCCCCAGCCCCGTGTATCCCCAGCCCCACGTGTCCCCAGCCTCATGTGTTGCCAGCCCTGTGTGTCCCCAGCTCTGTGTGTCCCCAGCCCTGTGTCCCCAGCCCTGCGTGTCCCCAGGGAATTGGTGCCCAAGGCGCGAGGGGCCGAGGGGATGTTTGCTGCTCGGCAGGTGGCTCTGGGGCAGAGGCACCAGCACCTTCCCCTCCGGCCCCGGTCCGTGAGCACCCACGGGTGCTTTAACCAGCATCTCGGGAAGGACCCTCAGCAGGACCCGAGCCCTCAGCGTCCCAGCCTGGCCAGTCCCTAACAGCTGCTGGTCACGGCAGAGCTCCCTGCTAAAGAGAAGGTTCTGTCACCGCCTGTTCCGCTGTCCCGTGCTGGAGCAGATGTTCTGGCCGCTGAGCAGAGAACTGGGCACAGGGGGCTGAGCCCCCTCCCGGTCCCTGGGCATGGGGACTGTTCCCCGGTCCGTTGGGTTTTTAGTGCTCCCGTGTTCATTCTGTCCAACGGGATCTGGAAATCAGTGCAAACAAATAATAAACTTCCAGCTTCACACTTGATTGCTTCATTATATTTTTTTCCCCATCCCTTAACATCAAAGTGAGTTATTTTTTCTTCTTGATTTTCAATATTCTTCAGCGGTTGCTGAATTGCTATTCAGCTTTACTGAATTCTTCCACCCACTGCCATTTTAAAGGTCATTTAATTATTATTACAAAGAATTAGAGAAAGATAGAGAATTGTCTAAATGCCTTAAGCTGCAACAGGTTATTAGCATGGATTATTTTTATAGTCACGTTAAATGGATTAGTATTCGCAGCTTTGCGCTAAGCATCGCTGAGAAGTTTTCACATCGGCTCGTGTCGTCCCACGGATGGTTTGGTGGCAGCGCAGGACTGACGCGCAGCGGGGACACTCCGCACCCACGGGACAGCTCTGCGCCGGATGGATGCTCGGCACCAAAGGAGATTTTTCCATTTCTGCACGTGAGGTTGGACAGACAGGCTCGGAAAGGCGACGCATGGTTATCAGCAGGACTGGGAGATGGCGTTAACTGGGCTGTAACCCCCCGGTACCCCGCTCTTTGTGTCAGGTCATCCCGTTCACCCCAGATGCTCATTGCGTTCCACAAAGCTGGGAACAGTCCATCAGAACGTTCGGATTAAACTGTAAAACCTTGTTCAGTCCTCTAGGTGGAAGGCTGAGGAAGCAAATCTGACTCTTCGAAAAGGGGCAGTTTGTCCCAAAGAGCAAAACTGGAAGCGCAATCCCTTCTTCCCCCTCTCTGCTTGGTGCCAGATGTGAATCAGGAACGTGGGACGTGGGCTGGGGCGACGTTGGAGGCTTGCGAGGTCTTAACTGTAACGGTGACAAACAGACCTCGCATCCCACATGCTGTTCCCGAATATTGTGTCTCTTGAGCCTTCAGCTCCAGATGCTGTTTTGCAATAAATGCATCACTCCTGCACGCTGTTGTGTAAAAGTGGAAAGACAGGCTGGGGCCCGGCCGTGCTCCCCCGCCGCGGTGCATCAGCAGGACGGAACAGACCGGGACCGGGGTCGGGCAGCGCAGGAGGTGGCAGGAGCCCAAGCCGCCGGCTGCAGCATCCTGAGCGCGGTGCTGTGCCGGGGAGCGTCCTGTGCCCCGTGTGCTGCAGAAACCTGCAGCCCCAGAGCCCGGCACAGCGAAGGCGGCTCCAGCGGCACGGTGCTCCTGGCAGCAGGGAAATCCCCAGCTGAGGGCAGCGAAAGCACGGTCGTGCCTCACGGAGCAGCGGGAGAGGTCGGCCCTGTTGGCACTTCTGCATCGTGTGAGCATTGCACAACGGCTGCGAGGGTGCCCAACGCGGCGCTCTCCTCTGATACCAGACAGCGCAGTCCTTGCCCGCACTCGTGACCGTTCGCCGAACGCTGGGAATGAGCTTTGTCACCGCTCCGTGGGCCAGGGAACACCCTCTCTGTGTTTAGCCTGAGCAGGTAGGAAACCCCCCGGCCCCTGGCTGCAGCTGCGCCGCTGCTGCCGACACGGCTGAGTCACACCGCATCGCAACCGGAGCGGCTCCGCAGAGCTGACATCATGGGAGCCGCGAGGCAGAGCGGGGAGGCTGTTTGTCCTTCTGCCCGGTGACACACATCCGTCCCGCGGAGGGCTGGGGGGCAGCCCCACATTGCGCAGGCGGGTGGGCAGGGTCACAGCCCCCGTGGTGACACCCGGACCCCGTGAGTGGCGTCCGCGGTGACCCCGTGTCGTGGCCGGGAGGAGGAAATGAGTTTCCTGACCAGCAACGTGCGCTCAGCCCGGCGCCTGGCGCAGGCGGGAATCCCGTTAACAGCAGCACTGGGGAGACCCAGCCCCGTCCCGAAGGGTCAGGATGAGCCCGCTCAGCACCGGAGGTCCCAAAGCTACCGTCGAGGAGTTCACCCCTGGGGCTGCTGGACTCCGGCAAGGCTGTAGGGGCAGGACGGTGGAGATGTCCTTCCCTGAGCGCCGAGGTGCCCGGAGCTGGCACCCCAGCCCAGAGCGGAGACCCTGGCCGGGGGGCAGCTGCCGAGCTGCCAGGGGTCCCCGTGACCCCGGGAGATGTTCCTGCTCTCAGGGCTGGAAATGCAACAACAAACCACAGAGGAGGCGGCAGGGGGATGCGTGTCCCTTTGCTCGGGAAGGGTTTGACACTTCTGGTATTTGCTGCGTGTCCCCATTCCTCCCGGGGACGTGCCTATGATGACTAACAGCAATGAGCCACGACGCTGCGCTGTCTCAGCGCCTCGCTGCAAAGCCAGCCCTGCTGACCTCCAGCCCACGTGCCGAGCGGGGCCAACGTCCCCCCGTGCCCGTGTGCCAGAGGCAGGTGATGGACACGCTGCGGCCAGGCTGCGAGCGGGCACCGGGGCTGTCCCTGGGGAGCGGCTGGGAGCTCAGTCCGGGGCGGCTGGGGTGGCTTTGTCCTCTGCCACATGCAGGGCACAGGGAGAGAGCAAACACGTCTCCCTTCTCCCTGCAGAGCCAGCGGCAGCCCCAGGCAGCTCTGCCGGGGCCGTGCTGTCCCCCCTCTGTGTGCCCAGAGCACGGGCACGGCGAGCTCTGCACCTCCTGCCCCGAGTCGAGCTCTGCTCCGTAGGATCTGCCGCCATCCCAGGAGGGGAGAGCAGGAGAGCTCCTGGCACTGCTGCCCTTTGCTCGCATCTCGGCCCTGCTCTGCGTTCCGCTCTTTAGAACATAAACTGTCTGCTCGCCAGATGGATGCGACTTCTCAAGGGATATTAGCTCAGCAATAGGCATAAATCCTCCGCTCCTCACGTTGCTCTGGGTGGGATAAAATATTCTGTGACTGTCTATTTAAACATTTTATGTTAATACCGTGAAATGTTTGTTCAACTTATATTATTCTTTTAGCCCTAAAGTAGTGAAGGCTCCCAGCCACGTCAGAGAACAGCAAATCCACGGCTGTGGATGCTGCGTCTAAACAAAACTGGGGCTGAGCAGGCAGGGATGTTTCTGGAGAAGGGCACAGCTGATATTTTCCGGCAGAGGGGCCGTGGCTGGGAAGGGCTTAGCCGAACGGTAAATAGCTGCTGTCACAGACACTTGCGTAACTGCTTGGTTTTCCCCATCATTATTTTATTAAAGTCTGTTGCCTCTCTCTGCTGTCGACTCTGTGTGGTAAGCCCCAGGTTACCCGGGAAGGAGAGGTGCTGCCTGAGTGCTGGTGCTCTGAGTTCTCCCGTTAACCTCGTCTGCGGGGACAGGCTGGGTGCAGCAGGTCAGAACCATCCCGTTCAGTCGCTGCCGCATCCTGGGCAGGGGCAGCAGGACCAGTCCCCTGGCTGTGGAGCGGGGAGGTGGGGGAACCGCTCTCCCAGGACCAGCCAAGCCCTTTCCCTGCTGCCGGGAATGCCGGTGACAGCGTTTCCTGCGAGCCGTCCCGCCAGCAGCCCTGGTTTGTCAGGGTCTGGCCGGTGTGCGGTTTTACCTTTCGTGGGGGACCTGAGGAGACACGCGGGAGCAGCACAGCTCTGGGGTGGGACAGACGGGGGGGTTCATTTTGCGGCTCCCTTTGCAGGGTCACCATCCCTGTGTGCTGTACCTGCGACTGGCTGGGCGATGGAGAGGCTTCTGCTGCCTCTGTCCCTTCAAACCTCAATAGTAACAAATTTATTATAGTCAAAAAGACCTTGAAAGGATGGTTCTTTTCCTTGATGGGAGCACAAGAAAAAAAATAACAGGGTGTGCCAGATCCATCTATCACTGCGGAAATAAGCCCGTCCTCCCATAGCTTAATGCCATCATTCACCAGGACCAGAGGTGGAGATCAAGGCTGCCTGCTTGGAGTAGCACCTAAGGCCGCGTCTAGCCGGGCACACAGGTGACAGCCAAATAAATGGCTCTGGCGCGGTCCCTCGGGAGCGTGTGCTCTCCTCCCGAGCCAGCGGTTCCCTCTGAGCCAGTTCTGCTCTGCAGGAGCCCTGGGGCTGCCCGGGGAGCCAGTTACTCTGCAGAGTGCTTATGAGCATCTCCGTAAAAACTGGGAAATAAGCTCAAGAGAGAATGTTTCAGAGAAGAATCAGTCTGCTTGTCTGCAGCTGCAAAGGAATCCCATACTGGCGGGTGAAGGTGGCCCTGGGAAGACGGCTAGCAATGGGATGAGTACCACGGGCACACGGGCTCGAAATTCTGCAAATCCTGCTTAGCTTCTCTAGTTCTCTCCTGCTACATTTCCCTTTTTTCTAAGAAGACTTGAGCTACCTCTTCTCCTCTTGAATCCCTACTGCATGGAGCACCGGGGTGGGGAGGCTGGGAGCTCTTGCCTGCGAGAGGAGAGTGACCTTCCCGCTGGTGTCCCCGCCGGGCACGCTGCCGAACCGGCGATGCAGCAGCTGATGGGCTCTCACTCGGGCAGCCAGCTATCAGGCTGCCATCAGAGACGTCTTTATTGAAGCAAGGAAGAGGAGCAGATGGTCTCTAAGTCAGCATCTCCCTAAATGTGAGTGGTTGTGGCTATAAAAGCAAACTGCTCTGAAGGGATGGTGCTTGGCTTTCCTTCCAGCATTATTGCTCGGCTTTCCTCAGGAGGCACCGTGACCTCTTCCAAAGAAAGGGCATAAATCATCACTTGTTTTTTCCTTTAATTCTTGGATGTGCTGAGTGCTGTGTAATAAATTATAGTGCTCACTGCAACAGCAAATTCAGCTGCAGCTCTGCCAGCCTTTTGGATCCTGATGTCGCAGGTGATGGGAGGATTCAGTTAACCCACCCGGTACCCAGGAGCACAGGTTGGTGGGTGCAGTGAGCCGAGCCATGAGGACACAGAGGATTTAGGATGCCAAAGCTGTCGGGAGCACACAGATCCCAGGACAGCCAGCCCCAGCCCCGTCCCCTCCCAGAGAGGCTGGGGAGCTCTGTGCAGGTGCCTGCCCCTCATTGCTCTGGGCTTGTCTACACAGGATCTTACCAAAGTTAAACTGAAGTAACTGCACCTAAAGTGGATTAAAGAGCATTAAAATTCTGCATAAAACTCTCATTCTGAATTAAAGCGCCCTCAATTCAATTTAATTTACTCCCAAATGCTACTAAATAAGGCCATTTAAATTGTCTTTAATTAACGTAAGTGGTCCCAGATCTGCATTTATAAATGAGGTTTAATTAGCCCCTTTTTAAAAGCGAGTTCGCTGTCTTGAGCTTCCGTCGGTAGGCAAGCCAGGTCCGCGGCCACTTTGCTGACAAGGCTCCTGACTGGGGCTGGTTAGCGATGGTTTTCTAGCGTTGGCATCTCTTCCCAAGGAACTGGCACGCGGCCAGCTTCCTCCCCGCCAGCAGATAATGAGATCCGTGAATTCCACCTATTTTGACTGCGTTAAATGTACGAGTGGGAGATGAAAGGCTTTGCCAGAGGACGCGCTCTTCCTTTAAAATCTGGGACATGGGAGTGGTAATCCCTAGAAAAATCCCTAGAAAAAGGTGATGTCAGGATTTGGGGAGACTTGTTCGTGAGGGAGGGACCGGACTGGAGGAAAGCTGACACTGACCCAGCAGAGAAGTGGAAGGAGATGGAGGACTGGGAGGGACTGAGCCCATCGCCAGGACAGGGCTCCTGCTAGCCCAGGGTATCTCGCCGGCAGGCTGACCCCCAATGCCTTTGTTCCTTTTTGTGTACTGGAAGATAACCCTCCACCAGTGCCCCGGACACCCAGTCTAGCCGCTGCCCTCCCCCCCGGCTCGCAGCAGTTCCTCCCCAGGAAAGGCCCCGTGCTGCGTCGCTGCGGAGGGGATTTCCAGCGCTTTCCTGTGGGCGCAGAGATCTCGCAGCAGGACGGAGGCAGAAGCACTGCTCGGCAGCCCGGCAGGGCCAGCGTTCAGCCGGTCCCGCAGCAGAAAGGGGACGATGCAGCCGCCTGAGCGCTGGCCCACCCCTGCCCAGCCGAGCCCCCAACACGGGACCGGGACTGCAGGGGACCCTCGGGACAGAACCAAAGTCTGCCTCGAACACGTGGGGAAGGGCCGCGGTGCATCAGAGATCCTAGCAGAGGCTTTGTTCTGGAAATCTTCATACCCTCAGAACCTGCAGCCTCCGCAACAGCCCTCCCAATGCCAAACAACTGCAGCGAACTTTCTCTTCAAAGCAGTTTGCAAATACGAAAAAGCAAAAAAAAAAAAAAAAATCAAAAGTAACCACCGGGAGTTTGGGGCGTGGCCAGCATATGACCCCTGTTGACTTTTAGGGTGGGGAAGCCAACAGACCCTCTCCCTGCCCCGTCCTCGATTTTACCAAATCAAACCAGGCAGCACGCAGCTGCTGTTGCTGCTTTGCATAAATCAGAAGATCCAGCTTTGTGGCTTTTACGTGGGCTACTTCCTACAAAAAGCACATCTGTGGCCATACTTTTTGGTGCAATAGACTTTAGCCTGGAAGCAAAAGCACACAAACAATGCTAAAATCATGCTGACTGGAGTAGATTCCAAGGGAAAGAAGAGTTGGGAAAGCACCTACTTAAGTACTGACTAAGGATATTATCTCTGATCTGAATCTAGCCTGTGTGTGTGTGTTGCTGTTGAGTACACAGTGCGGTTTCAGACATGGCCAGAGACAAGAAAAAAATTATTGTTTCAGGGTAACCACAAGGAAGATGAATGCAAATGTATTCCTGTAACTGGGAGAGTTCCCTTGCTCTTAAGCTGGGCTCTAGTACATGGCCTCAGGGAAGCAAATTTGCAACTACCTCCGTTAAATTGTTTAGGAATGATTAATCAGAAGTCAGAGAGATGAAATTTTTGCACATTGTGAAATGTTAGCTCAATTCCTGCAGTTACGTGCAGCCTGCAAGGGCGGCTGTAGCGCACAGTCAGGGGACAGGTACTGGAGGTTGACAGATGCTTCCTGTCGGCTCTTATCTCCTCCAAAAGCTGGGGTTGATAAACCTCCACCGGCTGAATCACATCACACCGGGATCAAAGTGGTGCAAGAGCCGCGTGTCACGGGCTCCAGCCTCCCGCGCGGTGCGTGCCCAGCCTGCAGCCGGCGTGGGCACCCCCCGGGCTGGGCACGGGGAGGAGATGCTGCTGGCACCCTCGCCGCGCCCCGCCGTGCCCATCCATGGGCTACTTCAGTGTCACCGTACGTTGTGTCTGAGCACCAGCTGCTGGAAGCGCAGCTCAAACGGAACATAAAAACACCTTCGCCGATGTGCCCGGAGCTTGTGGCTGTGCATTCACACCTTCCTTCTGCAGAAGCTGCCTGTAGCTTGGGCTTGGCTTAAAAAACAGCGGTGCGTCCTCAGGGGCTCCTTGGTGACTGCAGGATTGTCCCACCGTCCCCTGCCCTCTGTCCCGTGTCCCCCTGTCCCTCTGCGTGTTGGGCGTGCCGGGCTGGAGGGATGTTTCCCGGCAGCTCTCGGCCGAAGGCTGGTGTTTGACGGGGCGAGGGGCTGCAGGCTGGCACCGCTCGACCCCTCGCACGGGTCAGGAGACGTGCTCCCTCCCGAGCTCACGCTGCGGAGCTGTTTCTCATCCATCCCCGACCCCGCAGCCGCACACCACCTGAGCCGGGGGCTGCGGGAGTAGGGAAGGGCCAGGCCTGGAGTTTTCATGTTTGAATGTTTGGAGCCACAGCCACCGGGAAACCCCCCGAGGAACCCGCTGCTCCCCCGCATGGGCCGCTCGGTCCCAGGCCTCGCGGCCTGGGTGGGCCCGGGGCTGTGGGGCGGCTGCTGCTGCGCTGGGCCGGGCGAGGGGCTGCAGAGCGCCCGGGGGAGCGGGGGCTGTCCCGGGGGACCGGGAAGCGAGGGGAGCATTTCCCTAACGAGCGCGCTTGTCGGGGCAGATCTGCCCTCGTTGCAACACGATTTGCATAGAAGCCAGGTGTGCGCGGCAGGGACCTGCCTCTGCCGGGTTATTCCGCAGGGAGCCACCGGCGGGGCTGCACGGGGACGAAGGGGAACCAAAGGGGCCGGGGAGGCGGCGGGGACCGACCCCGCTCCGCTCCGCTCGCCCGGCGGCGCAGGCCCGGCCGCAGGGCCCGAGGCGAGGCCGCGGAGCGGGGCCGGGGCCGGGCCAGGCCGGGCGGTGCCGCCTCCCCACCCGGGGCCCGGCCGGGCGGGGCGCGGGGCGGACCGGGAAGCAGCGGCCGCTCCGCCCTCGCCCGCTCTGTCCTTCCGCGTTGGCGCGACACTGCCCTGGGCCCGGTATAAAGGGCGGCCGCCGCCCGGCCCGCTCCGGCCCCATGGAGACACAGCGGCGGCCCCTCGGCGGCAGGCCGGTAAGGTGGGGGCACGGGGACGGGTGGGGGGCTCGGCACGGTCTGGCCTGGTCCGGCCCTGGCAGGGCCCTGCGGAGGCCGGGCCCGGGGGCCGCTGCTAACGCCCGTCTTGGCCCCGCAGGTCCGGGGCGTGAGCCGAGGCCGGGAGTCCCCCGCGGGGAGCCATGAGCGCGGGCAGCGTGTGCCCCGTCCCGGGCTGGCCTGAGGCGCTGCCGGCCGCCCGGCCGCTGGTGTCCCGGCTCGGAGAGAGGATGAGCGGCAGAGACCCGTGCGAGGGCCGCTGCCCCGGCCTGGAGCCGCCCGAGGAGGCGGGGAGCCCCGGGCGGGAGCCCTGCGGCAGCGCCGAGATGCAGCTGAAGGTGGACTTCTTCCGCAAGCTGGGCTACTCCTCCGAGGAGATCCACGTCGTGCTGCAGAAGCTGGGCCTGAACGCCGACACCAACACGGTGCTGGGGGAGCTGGTGAAGCACGGCCCGGCCGAGCGGGAGGCCGCCGAGGCCCCGCCGGAGCCCAAGGAGGCCCCGCTGGTCCCCCGGGGAGGGGCTGGAAACAAGCCCCCCGCGCCCGGGCCAGCCCCCGAGGAGGCGGAGGGCGAGAACCTGAAGCCCATCGTGATCGATGGCAGCAACGTGGCCATGAGGTGCGTTGGGGTTTCGGCCCCTTCGGGGGCTGCGGGTGCGGTGCTGGTTCTCTGTCACCTCTGGTTACGAGGCGTGCCAGGTGCTGGGATCTCGGAGTCTGACAAGCGGAGGGTTTCTCAGCGAAAACAGCTGCTGCTGGTGGCTCTGGTGGTGGCTGGTAATATTTTCCAGGGCACCTCACAGTGTGCGTAGCTCTCACAAGGATGAGCATCGTGTTTGCCTTGATGGCCTCTCCTGCCCATGGTGTCTGCCATCCCATAACCAGCTCAGACAAGGGCGGGTGTCCTTCCTGGGAAAGGACATTTCCTTCTATTTTCTATCTTATGAGAAGAGTAACTGGAGTTACGTTGTCCTCTTACCTAATGGCTTTATGTAAGTTTGTGTAGCAGGAAGTTGCTCAATAAATAATTACAGGGTTAATTAGAGAAAGCTTTGGAGCTGTCTCCTGCACTGGAGACCAGTCTCTAGATTGTGACTCCTGTATTTCAGTTGAATTTCTGTGCAGTGTAGAGGATGGATGGGATCCCAAAGGCAGGGCTGCGGCTCATTCTCGGCCTCATCAGTTATGGTGCTGGTGGCATGGGTCCTGGCCGGAGCCAGCCTGCAAAGCAGCTTGGGCTGGAACAGTAGCTTGGGAGTGCAGAAGCCCTAATGTCCATGGAGCACCCAGAATCTCTGGGCTGGGTAGTTACTGGCTTGATGTCCCTATTTTCCCCTTGGCTTTTGCTCCCCGCGATGGCGAGCGGTGCCTGTCCCACCCCAGCCCCTGGTGCTGCGCTCCCCACCCCTGCGCAGGGTGGGTCTGGGCTCTGTTGGTTTAATGCACTGGGTGTCTGAGCTGAGCTTTGTCGTTGCAGTTCAGAAGCAAGCCTCCTTCGCTGTGTTCTAGCTTAATAGATCTTGTAATACGTGCTTGTGTACCCAGACCTTTTATAAAAACCCGAACAACCAACAGGGTGCACACAGAGCTGCTGCGTGTGTTATTGTCGATTTTGTCCCAGGTGAAAGTGCTGAGTAGAGCTTTGTTTGCAGGTGTGGTTTTCTCTAAGCCGAGGTTGACAGCTCTGAGAACAGGACTGAGGAAAGATGGGGTACGGTCCGCTGTGTGAGCAGCAAACAGAACCCAAGTGCCAGGGCAAATGAGGGACTCGGTGGCAATAGAGCAGGGTGGGAAGGTAGATCTGCCCCGGGCGGCTGCAGGAGAGCACAGCCTGTTGCTGTGGCTCTGCAGCAGCTCTGCAGTCCCTTGAGGAAAATGGCCCATTGTGAGACCTGGGCTGATAAGTGTGACTCTTTCAGGGAAGTTTACCTTAGATAAGTGCTCAGGCTTAAACAAGAGAATTGCTTGTGCTTTTGAATGAGGAGCCTCTTACCCATGAGAGTTCTCCCAAAAAGCACAGGAGAGATCACAGCAAATGTGACTGGGGCAGGCCAGGCGGTAATAACGCTGCCAATAGGACAGAGTTTGACATGAGAAAAGCAGTCTGGCTTTTTTAAGCAATTTGCTAGAAGGGGAATTCCATTCTGAAACTTCCTGTATTGATGGTGTGATGTTCCCTGCTGATTCATTTGCAGTGTGTACAGCGGCCTCCCTGAACAGCTCTTGACAAACATATGCAAATCATAGTGGAAATTAGCTTTTACTTCCTTCTAAGGGAATTTTTTCTTGGCTGCTGCCAAATCAGATCGGCCCAATTAGCTACCTTCTGGAGGCTTGAGATTGGTAGCAGGAACTGAAAAAAAAATCTCTGCTTTTTGCATTTATCTCTAAAAGACTGCAGTCACCTGTGTCTGGCTATCTGTAGCAAAACCAGTCTGACACTGGAGAAAACTTCTAGAGCATCTTTCTTCTGACGGATAATGTCAGCCCTTCTGTAATTTGGGATTCTTCATGAAGACACGTTAGGTGTCTTTTTAGGTGTCAGTTTTGTTGTTAAATGTATAGTTCTTTTAGAACAAGTGTTTTGACATAACTCTTCAAATTTCTTAATATTTCCAGGGGAGAGGGAGGACAGGAGGAGAAGTTTCTTTCTAGTGGTACTGCAGTAATCGTGCTGCTTAGCAGTGCCTCGGCTGGGGTGTGAGCCCTGCAGTAATTACCTCACAGAGGAGTTTCCTGGTGTGCTCAGTGGTGGTGGGAGCTGAAGTGTCATTCCGGCGTAGGTGGGAAGGGTAAGACTTGGGGCAGAAGTAGTGCCCAGGTAGGGAAAAATCTTATTGAGCTGAGACCAGGTATCTTCAGTACAGTGCATCTTCACAGAGCGTCAGCCTGAGACACAGGCTGTTAGATTCCCAGAATGACAAATTGGGCTGTAATACAGAAATGTTGAAAGTTTGCCAGAACTATTATCAGCACAAGAGGTGATTGCTCTGTAAATACCAGCACTCATAAAACAGGAATGGTAGTTTCCTCTTGAAGTTCTAGAAACTTATTGATATGACCTGATGAATTATTAAGAAGCAGCTTTTTGCTTCTGATGCTGTTGTCAGACTGTTTTCAAACTGGCAAGTGCTGTTAAGACATTGAGAACTGATCCTGTTAACAGGAGATGTGGCAATTTTGTGCAAACAGTGCGTTTGTAGCTGAGTTGTTGGGCTGTAATATAACAAAGCAGCATCCTTCCTCAGTGCTGATGTCCTTGAGGTAAGAGTGTAAGTCTTGTTTTCTGTAAGTTATCAGAACAGCTGTGCAGGGAAAACACCCAGTGAGGGTACAGTTTACACTGGCAGAGGCTAGCCGCTGGTATTGGCTGGCAGAATAGGACAAAGGGTGTTCAAGATCATGTTGTACTTGGGGCTAAAAATAAAGATCTGGAGTCCAGAGTTGAAGCAAAGGCTCTGTTTCGGAGCAGCTGCACCAGCTACAGCTGCTTTCTCCCTCCGAGTGAGGATTTGGGTGTTTCTTGGTATGCTGGGGTGCTAAAAGCGACAGTAGTTCTGGGAATATCTGTGCTGCTATTTCCACAGGATGAGCAATGAATACCAGCTGTGCTGCTCCTGACACTTCTTTGCTAAAGGTTGTCCGAGTTGCTGGATCCACTTGCTTATTATATCGCCTGACTAGTCTGTACATAACCTGAATATTGAAATTCTCAATTTTCTTCTTTGCTGCAGCCATGGAAATAAAGAAGTGTTCTCCTGCCGAGGTATCCTTCTGGCTGTCCAGTGGTTTTGGGAGAGGGGACACAAGGATATTACAGTCTTTGTGCCGTCTTGGAGGAAGGAGCAGCCACGACCAGATGTACTTATAACAGGTGTGGAAATATGAAAAGTAGCTTTTCAGGCTTACTGCTTTGTCACTTAATGAGCTTGCAGAGTTCTGGCTAGTTAGTAATTAACTTATGAATGGAAGATCTGAGTAGCACGAGAGCCAGTAAAGCTGAGCTGACCAGTGAGAATTAGTCATTAACTTCTCCCCTCAGCAAGTTGTTGCCTGGATCAGTTGGAATAATTCAGAGAACAAAGAATGTAATACTGCTCTGCTTCCTGGCTTGTCTTTTATTACTTGAATTTTTTTCCCCTTTCAGGGACACACACTTACACTATGTATTTGCCTGTAACATATTTGACACTGTAGATGGTACAGAATTCCTACATGCTACAAGTTAAAGCTGGTGGGAGTTTAGTCAGAGTTATTCAAACTGAGGGGAGTTTGCTCTGAACTTGCAAACAGCTGAGGTTTCTAAGTGACTCGGAGATGTGTGCATGTGCCATGGTACTACAAAAGATACTGCCAGTCTTAAACGCAAATTGCACTTTGCATGCAAGGGATTATGTGGATGGGACTTGCTGTGTTACAGCAGCCTCTGTGCTGTGCTCTGAGCGTTCTTGGGTGCCACGCGGGCACTGGGGCTAGGGATCTCTGACAGCCTGATGGGGGTATAAGAAAAGAGAAGAAAATACAGGCTGGGTTGTTGAGACACAGAATGAGTTTACATGAATTTTGTAATTTATTTATACTTTTATTTTATCTGTGCAACGGCCTTTGGGCTGTTTAAGTATGTTCACAGTTGTTTTTGTTCTAGACCAGTACATTCTCCGTGACCTTGAAAAGAAGAAAATTCTGGTCTTCACTCCTTCCAGGCGGGTTGGAGGCAAGCGTGTTGTCTGTTATGATGATCGATTCATTGTGAAACTGGCACATGAGTCTGATGGCATTGTGGTTTCTAACGATACTTATCGGGACCTGCAGAACGAGCGTCCCGAGTGGAAGAAATTCATTGAGGAGCGTCTGCTGATGTATTCCTTTGTTAATGACAAGTATGTTCGCCTTCTTCCTTTGCTTTTTAAAAAAGATTTGTGTGAGTGTGGTGTTTTAATGAAGCAATAGCAAGTGATGCATGAAAAGAGCAAAAAGCTGGTACAGAATGAAAAATCCTGTAGAGATACAGGTTTTTTGTAGAAGGAAGTGTGGTGGGAAGAACTGCCCAACTGTGGTGAGGTACAAAGGTGTAAGGAGTTGGGAGTCACTCAGTAGCTGTTCATGGTTTGGAGCTAGGAGCTCTGCTGCAGTGGAGTTCCTCAGAGAGCTCAGGGGCTTGATTTCCTCAGAGGACACTCGTCAGCAGGCCCAGCAGCCGGTGCTGATCCTGGTCAGCAGCAGAGCGCAAAATCCCTTCTGTGCCTGCAGTGAAGCACTGACGCTGGTCTGTACCAGGTGGCAGGAGGGTTGTGTCTGCAGGGAAATGGAAAAGCTTTTTGGGGCTCAGATAGCTTTCAGTCTTCAGTGACATGGGAAACTTTGATAAGAAATGAAACACTGACCCAAGAAGATGAACTGCTCCTGACTGAGATTTATTTTCTCTTTAGGTTTATGCCTCCAGATGATCCCTTAGGGCGACATGGCCCCAGCCTGGATAACTTTCTCAGAAAGAAACCTGTGGTGCCAGAACACAAGAAACAACAGTGCCCTTATGGTAAGACCTGCCTTCTAGCCATGAAGACTGAGGAGTCTGTGCAGGTGTAATTCATACATTTAGTAGCATTCAGCTGGTCATTCCATGCTCATTCCATGCTCTGCCTTTCCTTACAGGGAAGAAATGCACTTACGGGATTAAGTGTAAATTCTACCACCCCGAAAGGATCAATCAGCCCCAGCGCTCATTAGCTGATGAACTCCGAGCCAATGCAAGGTTGTCTCCTACCAGAAGTACCGGCGCCAAGGAGGAGAAAAAGGGCAAAAGAGGTTCCCAGGCAGAGCTCTTGTGCTCTGTGCCCACAGAGAGTGACAAAAGCTCTTTGCAGAAGGTTTCTGCAGAGAGGAAAAGCTTGGCCCACAAAGCAAAGCCCAGTGATGTTCCACTTCAGGTCAAAGGCTGTGTGTCGGGCAGTGTCCCCCCTAACAGCGGGAGCCACAGGTCCTCTGACAGGTACCAGCAGCCGCATATGGACTCTCTGTCTTACCTCTCTCAGGAGCATCTTGACTCAGGCATTGGGTCTCTGGAGAACCAACTGTCCGACATGTGGCCTTACAGATCTCCTACTCACTGTGACCATTCCCATGCTGATCAGGTGGCAGTCTGCAGCTGCGGTAGGCAGAGACCTCTCTACCCCCATTCTCCCAGCTTAGAGCAAAATGGTCTGGTCTCTTACAAGCATGGTTCCCATAAATCTTCTTCCTCTGGTGCTAGCTTCTTGCAGTATAGCCCTGAGATATCCCACTCAGGACCACCTCACTCTTTCTCAGGCTATGGAGTGCCTGTACACCCAGCTAATGCCGGGCAGTACAGTCTGCCCAACGAGTATAGTGCCCCTCCAGCCCATTCTCGTGAGTACTGGTCTGAACCGTACCAGATGCCGCCGCCTCAAGTGAGATCTGCCAGTGGGCGAGATCCTCATTCAGTGCAGAGAGCCCCAGGGCCGGCGTATGGGGACTCCTGCCAGTGGGCTGTCTCTGACCAGTTTGCAGAGGAGAGGGCCAATGTGCACGTCAAGCTGTGTGGCATATTCCATCCCCATTTAGTTGATGCTGTGATGAGCCGTTTCCCTCGGCTTCTGGATCCCCAGCGGCTAGCTGCAGAGATATTGATGTACAAGTCTCAGAACCCAGGTATATGAGGCAGATGCTGAGGGCAGCCGGGCACGTTTGGACTCTGTAGCTGCTGTAGATGCTTTCCAAAGAATAAGGAGGAGCCCTCAGAAGTACCAGGCTCCAGCTAGAGGCTGGATATCGGATGTGGTATGCTCACAGCAAATTTTGGCTTAGACATGACAGTGTGCCCCTCTTAGAGGGGCAGCTGTAGGGCAGCTCCCACTTCCCCAGAGAATGTTGAAGAGGGTCTGGGTGCTGAACGGAAGAGGATGCAGCTTTGGAGTGGGATTTTTTCCTTTGGACTTGTGTGGTGAGTCAGGCACACCCTAAATTCCTGCAGTTATTCACAACTGAATGTGACCGTGCTCCTCCCATTAGCTTCAGTTTTGAGATGGCTCAGTGTGCTATCAGGTGTAGGGAGGGAGGACTTGGGGGGTTTGGGAAAGGTGAGGGGCTACAGCCTCTGCAGTGGTGTGAGGCTGATGGTGAAGACTGAAATGCGTTGTCAAGGCTGTTCTTAGTTCTTAACTAAGCCTCTTTACTAAATCCTACCATGCAGATCTGTGGAAAATGTTGGCTTACAAATCTAGTCTGAAGCTAGGTTTAGCTGACTTTAACTGGGGTTTATTGGTGCACTTCAATGACACTTTCCATACCCCGCCCACTGAAGCTTGCCTTCCTGAGACGAGGTGGTTCTCCAGTACGTGCCACGAGTGCTTAGTAAGCTGCTCATCTCCCAGGAATAAAGGAGCTCAGAGTGCAGTGCTTTCTCAGGATGAGAGACCTGACGCTGCTCCAAAGCTACGTGCGAGGTGTGTGTTTGGCATTTGCTGAAAAATGCAGCTTTCGGAACACGTGGATGCCCACGCTGCTGATGTTGCTCTGAAACATTGACCTTGGCTGGTAACCTGCTGTGGGTGATCTGTGTGCAGCCCTGACAGGGAGGATTTGTGATCTTGTGCCTTTTGTCTTCAGACAGCAATAGTTTTGAGCATTCAGTAAAACAGTGTAGTCATGTCTGGACTGCTGCCAGTACCATTCCTGAGGATTCCTTAATATTTTTCTCTACAAAGCTGTTGCTTCATCTTCCTTATTAATGTTTTCCTGTCCCCTTCAGCTTTGTCAAACTATAGCAGCATCCAAAAATACAGAATAAGACTTACTTGGTAAGACTGTTCCCCTTTTTTTCCCCTCATACTCTGTAATATGTTTTTTTACTGTAGATACTGTAACAGATTTTAAATATGCAAAACCAATTGCTGTAGTAATTGGTTCTGGTCCTGGAATTTCAATGTGCTTAGAATGCAAAGATGTTTCTTGCACTTGCAGGCCAGAAGCAGTTGATTTGTTGATACACATTGTATCTGTATTTTTTGTTATGTTTTTTAAATATGTCCATCTTGTGGTTAAACCAAGATTGTGAAGGGGAGAGTGGAACACAGCTGTTTCTGAGAGCCCTCTTCAGGAATGGTTTTGTCTGTCGCTGTTCTTCCCTCTGCCTGTCCAAGGAGTGACCTGCCCAGACTGGCACCATGTGCCGTAGAAACCACAGGGACGCAGAAACCTGTATACCTGGTTAATTATGATACATTACAAATTAGTAATGTTTCATGTTAGTAAGCAAAATGCTTCTTAATTTTAAGTAACCTGATACTTTGCATATTTGTAAATTACAGGAAAAATGGTTTTTAATGTTATTGTCCAGAAACTTGCTGCTTGATGCTGGTTTTAATTAGTACTGTTTGTGACTCAGCCATTGTGTTCCTTGGCGTGGTGGTTTTTGTTTTTCTGGTGGAATACTGATATATGCTTCTCTTGCGATCAGAAGATTAACATTTTATACTCACAAGCTGATGTTTTACTGAACTTTATCATTATGCAGTGTATAGCTGATGTACTGAATGGAGGCGGCCGTGTGAAAGCCATGGCAAAGAAAGAACTTGTGTTATATGAATAAAAACTGCTGAGTTGAATTATTTGGTCTCTGGTGGCTCTTTGGAAGACCACTCAACACTTCGGCAGGCTTTCCAGGAAAGTCAGAGAAATTGTCCTTCCTCCCTGGGCTTCCTCTGACAACCTTAGATCTCTGTACGCCGCAGCAGCGGTCTGATGGCTGGGTATTGACAGGCTTGTTAATTGATGCAGTGTGACAGGTCAAAAAAAATCAAAACTGTTCCGGATTGCTGTAGCAGATAATGGCATGTCCAGCGCTCGCTGTTTATCTGGCATCGCTGAAGCGAGCTCCCTGCACAGGGGATGCACCGGCAGTCGAGGTGCCGTGAGGCAGCGGTGTCTGGCACGTGGCTCTGGCTGCAGTGTGGGAACCTCAGGGCTGGGTGTCTCGGGTGCTGAAGAACAGTACACTCCTCATTATTTCAGAATAAATAGTCTGGGCTGTGCTGCAGTTTTAGTGGCTGGTTCCACTGTACAGTCTGGAAATAAATCCATGTTTTCTCCGGTTACATAGCACATCTGTGCCAGATGTTGAATGTGATAATATTCTAAATGTAACACGTCAAGACTTTGCTCTGAAGCTTTGTATGAACTGGGAAGGAAATGCAGTAGGAACATCACTGCTCCCATTTCTGTGTAAGAATCTTCCCCTCCCGCCTGCTGTCCTGCACTACAGCATGTTCTTATCTGACTTGTTAAATAGCTTTATGGTCGTTATTCAAATTTATGCTCTTTAATTTAATACAGAGCAATGGCTCTTCCTAGTTAATCAGAAACGAGGAAGGCAGGTGTTCCTGGAGATGGTGCTTTGTTTTAAAAAAACAAATCTGAACCTCGCCGGCTGAAAGGTCATTATCGGTTGTGGGAGAGGAACCCTCCTGAGGATGTCAGCTGAAGTGACAGCAGGTTCATGTGGCTCTGTACATGTGATGGCTGCGGTCCTGGGGGGGTTAAGTGATGTGTCATGGATCTGATCAGACCTTTTAACCAGGTGAAGGCTTTCCTGCTCTTTGTGGTCTGTAGCTAAAAAATGCTGCAGGATGTCTTCCAGTAAAATACCTTAATCGGTAATGTTAGTTTTGCAGGATGTGTAGATGTGGGGGAATGTTTATTTTTATTTCTGTCAGAGCTGGACTGATACAACTAAAGGGATCAGCACAGGAACACAGAGGTTCATTGCCGTAACGAGGAAGGGAGGAGCTGGTGGTGGCTCTGGTTATGATGTTCAACTTCCCTGGCAGCACACAGTGACTTGGCAGGGCCGGTCCCTAACAAATCCGGTACAAAATGATTCCCACAAACCGCTGCTGGGTATGCAGCTTGGCACCCAGAGCACCCTGCAGAAATGCCACCAGCTCTGAGTTCTCTCTTTTTCTCACACAGGGCTGCTGCGTGAGTGAACCTCCTCCTGCCCCCAGGAGCAGAACTGTGCTGAGGATGTCTGGACTTGGTGGGTTTGGTGTTGGTGGTGTTTTGTTTTTAGATCGGTGCTCAGAAGAAGGAAGGAAGAAAGGGGAAGCTGTGCTGTGGCAGGAGTCAGGGGGGAGAGGGCTGGACTCTCGTCTCTCCTTCCCCTGGGCCGGGCAGTGCCCCAGGAGGGGTCCTGGGCGTGGAGGCAGCCCCCTGCTCCCAGCCCAGCGGCGATCAGGCCCCGGTGCCCGTCCCCCCATCTCCAGGCTTTGCTCCCCGCTGCGCCAGCTGCCCGCTGCCCTTCTCATGGGCTGAACTTTCGTCTGAACCCATCTGGTTCCCTCCCTTCGGGGGTTTCCAGGATGTGGCGAGCTCAACTCTCACATTTTAAGGCGTTTCCAGAGGCAGGAATCTGACCCAGGGTTCCCATCGGGGCCGTGGGAAAGGGGCTGCTCTGCGCTGGCAGCAGCGTGTCTGCGGTGTCACGGGGGGGCTGCGGTGGTGCCACCCGCCCGGGCAGGCCCCTGAGGAGGAGGCGGGTTGGGCACCGAGCCCCTGTTTTCACCCAGCTCCGGGGTGCGGGGCTTCGGCTCTCCCTGCAGAGAGGAAGAGGAGCGCGTGGGGCCCAGTCCTGCTGTGAGGCAGAAACGCAGGAAGCCAGAAGCTCCCCGGAGGAAATGCTGCACCAAAGCGCACAGGAAGGTGCTGGAGGGGGCCTGGGTCCTGCCCGAGGGACGGGCACGGGGCTGTGCTGGTGATGGCCGTGTTCTTCCCCCTCCAGATCCTCGATGCTCCTGCCACCGGCCTTCCCTGTGCCCCCCACACACCCCGTGCTATCCGCAGGCTGGGGGAAGCTTTGCCTGAGGGCAGCAGAGGTGTTTCCTTGCTGCCTCAGTTTCTCCCTGAGTGAAGCCAAACCCCTCGTGGCAGCAGCCACCTCGGCCCTCCCGGAGCAGCCCCCGCCGGCCCGCGTTGCACAAACGTTTGGAGTTGATACAGAGGGGCTTGAGCAATAGCGCAGGAGGATTTGCATGGTGTGCGGCCCGGGGGAGAGGTTTCCACAGCCTTGCCTCACGCGGAGGCGGGTGGTGAGAGTGCTGCATGGTGGGGAACGGTTGGCAAATGTGGCTGGTGCTTGATTTCAGCCTCCCCCCCTGAGCCCTGCCCGTGGCAGTCGCTGGCCGGGGATTTCCAGCACAGCCCCGTGCATTGCCGCCGGAGCGCTGAGCTGGGGCTGCAGCAGGGCCCGGGCCTCGTCGCGTGGCTGCAGAGCTGCCGTCTGCCAGGGCCGGTGCTCCTGTGGGGATGCTGCTGTGGTTCCTGCAGCAGAGGGGGGGGCCAGCTTGGGGCTGGGCCCTGGACGGGGTTGGTTTGGTGTTTTAGGCAGCGTGGGGCTGTCCCACCTCAGACACGGTGCAGGAGCCGGGTGGGTGCGGGATGAGTCAGGCTGCTGTTACGTGCGGTGCCTCCGTTCCCTGGCGGGGCGGGTGCTGCATGGGCATGTCGGGAGGAACCATCCCTGCTCACTGCAGGAGCCTGTCCCTTGTCCCTTGTCCCTGTACCCAGCCAGGGCTAGGGGATGGTTTCCATGCGCTCTCCAGGGCCCTGGGGACAGCAGCAGGCCCAGCGTCACAGCATCAGGCCCGTGTGTGGTGCTGGCAGTAAAACCAGAATGGAGGGATTCCCCGGGAAGCCTTGGGGCTGGAGGGCAGCTCTCGGGGCTGCAGGATGGCGAGGAGCAGGAGCAGGGGCTGACCCTCAGCTCTGTGCCAGGGGGGCTCTTTGTGCTCACCCGAGGGGAAGCTGCAGCCCAGGGCGAGCACCAGCTGGCGAGGAGGCGGGAGAGCCCGGCGTCTCCCCTGACCTGTCCCCGAGGCAGGGGCCGGTTCTGGGCAGAGGTTTGTTCAGCAGTTGGCTCCCTGCCTAGTGGGTGGGCTGGGGGCTTGGTGCAGGTCCATGGTGGCACCACCGGGGTCCCGGCCAGCTGTGCCTTGTGCTGCCCGGGGTGGGGGCAGATGCCCGTGTTGGTGGCATTCATTCCTTCATTCCCCTCTCCCTAGCGCTTGCTGGGCGTTAGGGAGGCTGCGGGGTCACCGCCACTGAGGGTGTGGGCGGCTGCGGGTGGCAGTAGCACGGTGCGGGGGCCGGCAGGGACGGGCTGTGCACGCAGGGCTGGCGAGACGTGTTCGGAGCCGTGGGAGCAGCGATGAAAAGCGTTTGCCCGGCTCTGGGCGAGGCATGGCTGTTTGCGTCGCCTGTTCCCAAGGCAGGATAATCTCCCCAGCGGGAAGCGCTGCTGCCACACGTCCCCTCCGCAGCACCGTCCTGTCCACAGCGACCACGTCCCTGGCTGAATCCCCTCCGCGGCACACGCTGCCCGGGCAGGGCCCTCGGCCGCTGTGGAGGGGGGAACCATCCCCTCGGCTTCGGCAGGGCCTCGCCATGGCACCCTGTAGGGGCACTTTGTGCTGAAGGAGAATTTTAGCTACGATACTGACTTTAGGCTTCGTAATTATAAGGTTGATAAAGGATCCTGGGAAAGAAGAAAAGCAACCAGATGCGCAGAGGCATCCAAATATGCAGGACTTGAGGAAGATAAGGAGAAACTGAGAGAAATTAATTAGCACAACTAAGTTATTTTAGGGGTTGTGTTGACATAGCTTCGAAGGTTACGTTCCCAGGATGG
Organism: Pterocles orientalis; assembly: GCA_011057875.1. Taxonomy (NCBI): domain Eukaryota; kingdom Metazoa; phylum Chordata; class Aves; order Pterocliformes; family Pteroclidae; genus Pterocles; species Pterocles orientalis. The sequence goes on along the minus strand of WKFP01014987.1, from coordinate 384,663 downwards.
AAAGTAGCCAATAGTGATTTTGTTATTAAGAATTTTGAATGGTTGTATCCAATCAGTAGCTGCCAAATCTGAAAGAGCTCTGTATAAAAGCATGTGCGCAACACACAATAAATGGCTTTCACTTTCACCATAATTGGCTCGTCTGGGTGATGTCCAAGAACTTCGTGCTCTGATCGCGAGGAGCCCCCTGCGCCGATTGTAACGAACTCCGCCGGTTGACTACAGCACCCCTTCCCCACGGAGCTGCGGGGCGGGGGTCTTTGCAGCACGGTGCCGGCGCAGCCGTCCCAGCCCACGCAGGGAAGGACAAAGCAGACACAGCCCAGGGAATGGGGGTGCCTGTATTTTACAGCAGCAGGGCAGCAGCCATGGGGAGAGCTCAGGGTGGAGGGGTGTCAGCACCCAGCCCCCCAGGCGCGACCAGGGCTCTGGCACAGGCTGGCCCTTCGCCCCTGCCCCTGGTGTAGGAGCCGGAGGCTGATCGTGCCACCCCGGGTCCCTGGGGCCATGCTCGAGCTGCTTTCCTCCAGCCCCCGGCTGCTTCCGCTCCCAGAGGTGGGTTTCCTCAGGTGTGTCCGTGTGCTCAGGGTGGCTCGGAGCCTGCTCCCGGGGCACAGCATCCCTGGGCACAGCATCCCTGGGCTGGGCCCTTCTCCAGGGACAGGGGCCCCTCGGCCGCCCCAGAGAGCTGGTTCCCCTTGGGCTCTGTCGCAAGGAGCCGGCCGAGAGTTGCAGCGTGTGCGTGGAGCAGCTGATGGAGGGGAATGATCCGGCCAACGAGGCAGTAAACGGGGCAGCACTTGGGTTTTGCAATCCATCCATGGTCCCGGTGTCTCCAGCTTGTGCAGGGTGACGGGGAGCTGGCGGTGACCTTACTCCTGGCACCGAGTGCAATGGCGCAGGAGGATGCTCCCGGCCGGGCTCCACGGCACATCCCCGGGGCGGTGGCCCTGAGCGGCGCAGGAGGCAGCGACTCGCCCTGAGCTGCTGCCCGGCTGGTTCCTGCTTCTGGGCTCAGTTCTGCTGAACGGGCCGGACTGGGCAGGATGGGGCCAGGCCCGGCTGGCACTGGGGGGATGGCGGCACACAGGGACATGGGAACACAACCGGCACTGCGCTGTCCTGGCCTCTCCTGTGATGCCAGGGCAGGGAGGGATGTGTGGCTCCAACACCCTGCTCCCGTGGTCACTTACATTTTCTGCTTGTCATGGAGCCGCTGGCCCCAAAAAGCTGCCTCGGCCCGGGGCTGGCTGCCAGGGCGGCTCCATCCACTGCTGTCCTTTAACAGAGCAAAAGGACAAGAGGGGAGGCAATGGCCAGAGCTGTGCTGAGGGCAGTGGTGACTGATCACCAGCACAGAGAACTGGGATCCGTGCGGGGGCTCCGACCCAGCGTGAGGGCACCTTGCGGGGCATCAGCAGACCCCAGGCAGCTGCTCTGTGTGCGCCTGGGGCTGGGAGCTGCCCTTGGGGTGGGCAGCGAGCACCCTGGCCCTTCCCCAGCACCTCCCAGGGCAGCCCAGTGCCCCCCAGGTCCTCCCTTCCCTGACCCCAGGTCCCCAGCTGCTACCTGCCGGGCTCTCTCCCTCGCTCCCACTGGCACGTTGGTCCTCCGTGTCCCCCGGCAGCTCGGGGCTGTCACCCCTGTCCCACCGCCACGGGCGTTCCTGCAGCTGGGACAGGGTGTGAGGGTCCATGGCCCCAGTGGGGAGCGAGGGGGTGGGGGGGGTCTGTGGGGACTCACCCGCTGGCGCAGGCTTTGCTGCTCCTGCAGCAGCTCCAGGAACCGGCTGCTCCACAGCAGCTTCTCGGCGCCCAGCTCGGTGCAGAGGAAGCGGACGTCGGCCTCCAGCGCCTCCAGCCTCCCCAGCACGGCCTCGCTGGTGTCGTCCCACCGCTGCCATTCCGCTGCTGCCCTGGCACCACGGCTCTGCTCCCACCAGCGCCCATGACACCCCCAGCCTGCACCAGGGACACCCCCAGCCCGCAGCGCCCTGCTGGGGACCCACCTGCCTGCCCTGGCACCAGCGCAGCCGTGGAGCCCTCATCCTCCTCCTCCTCACTGCCCTCGCTGCCACTTTCCAGCCTCACCCGCAGCGCTGTGCCGAGCTGAAAGCCACCATGGGCAGCAGAGACTGACACAGCCGAGCCTGGGTCACCCCCAAAACTGACTGTGACTGGGGGACCTTCAGCCCCCAGCCCTGCAGGGCCCCCATCCCACCATGGCACCGGGCTCAGCTGCGTCCCGGGGGCCAGAGCCCTCCGCAGCCCCCGCAGCATGGGGGGACATGTGGGGGTCATGGGGGAAGTTTACCTCCTCGGTTGCCTGGAAGGCGCTGTCCCAGCAGCTCTTGCAGCAGATCAGCAGGAACTGGGGGGGAGGATGGTGGCCACACGGTGAGAGCGGGGGGCTCAGCCCTGCCCCGGAGAGCGCAGCACCCGAAGCGATGTCCCCGTGTCCCCAGGGCTCTTGGTGGGCAGAACCAGCGCCTCGAGCCAAGAGCCAGTGCCCAAGGGCGAGGGTCCCCATCCCTCCGTTGTGCTGCCAGATGGGGTGGTGCCCCCCCGCCACGCTGACCCCCGGTACAGGGATGGATCCCCGGCAGCACCCCCTCCCCTGGCCCCTGGTTCTGGACACGCCACGTTCGGAGCTGCCACAACGCACAAAGCCCCTTGGGGAAGGTGGTACCGACCCAGGCCAGCCTCCAGAGCCACCACAGCCCCCGCAGCGCTGTCCCCGAGAGCCGCAGGAGCCACCAGCACCCGGTGCGCAGGAGCTGCCTCCCCCTCGGCCCCGGCGGGCCATGCTGCCTGCCCATGGGGACCCTGCGGACCGGGGGACAGAGGTGGGGTGCTGTGCCCCCGGAGCCCCCGCCTCCCCGCCTCGCTCTGCCCCTTACCCCCGACACACCACGCACGGACCCTCCCGGTCCTGCCCCTCTGCCCGCTGGCGGCTGCTGCTCGGCCCCTCCATAACCTCCTGCCTAATCCTCTTGTGACGAGGCTGCGCCGGGGATTAGCGTTCCTCCTTTGCTCTGCCCGAGATTCATCTCCTGCGAGAAAGGACTCGTGATTTATTTTTAACTGCTGCTGGTAGGGGTCATTACCAGTCAGGTAACAGCCTGGCCGCTCGCTCTGACTCCTGGCTGTCCTGGGGATCTTCACTCAGGCTGCTCAGGAAGAAAAATAGACATCTTCAGAACTAAAAACGGACATTTTAGGCCAAACTGCCAGAGTCAGACTCCAGCATCCATCTCCCGCCCCTCTCACTGGTGACGGTGTGTATGTTCCCAAAGCGATCGGAGACCCCCACCGTGACGAGGGGCGGCCGAGGGGCTGCTGCCGCTCCGCGGGACCTGCTGTGAGCCGAGCGTTGGCCGGGCAGCCTTCTGTCCCGATCGATGCGCTGGCTCCCCGGGGCTGCTGCCAGCAGACCCTGTCCCCAGCGGCACAGGCTGTCCCCTTCCTGCAGGGACAAACACTGCCGGAGGTCGGCAAGGTCGCATTCTCCCCTTGACCCCCAGCCCCATGCAGAGCCGAGGGCTGACGTGTCACCACAAGCTGCCCGGACCCGCAGGGCTCCAAGCTCCACCAGCCCTTTGCTGTTTCCCTGCCGGTCGCTGTTCTGGCCAAAGCCCTGCAGCAGCTCTGCTCGCGCTCAAAGAGCTGCCGCAGAGATTTTTACCCTCTGAAGCTCGGGCGCTCCTGCACTCAGATGCAACAGCAGCAGTGGGAGAAAAGCTGCTTCTGTACCAAGGTCACGTTATCACAACCCTCAGACTTCTTTTTTCCCAGAACTATGGAAAAACGAGGCCTTTTAGGAGCGAATGCTGGCTCTCAGATCTCCCACCCCCTGTATTTAACCACACACAAGTAGGGCAGCTTTGCAGCTCTCCCGTTAAACCCTTCCCTCCCCACACCCCCCAGACAAGCGGCCGCCAGCCCGACAGCGGCACCGGCCCTGCTCTCCGCGGGACGAGCCCGGTCCCACCGGGAACAAGCAGGGAGCTGCCTTCACCCCTGAGCACACGACAGAGAACCTCCTCGCTCGGGTTCTGAGCTGTCTGGGTCGCCTGGAGGGAGCTGGAAAAGACCCGACACCCGGAAAGCAGCGGTGGAGCGAACAGGACCAGCCCTGAGCTGCAGCGAGAGCCCACGCACGCGCCAGGGGCTGGGACGGGGACGGCCTTTCCCGCAGCAGCAGACACAAACCATCACAAAGGCAATTCACCGCCTCGAGAAAAGCAAAGCCTCTTTCAACACCAGCATCGGTATCTTGACCCAGCTGCTGTGAAAAGCACCCGAGAGTCACCCCTGCAGCGCGACCCCAACTGCTCCTCCCCTATCTGCCGGCATCGCGCCAGCACCAGCGGGAGCTGACTGACATCCACGTCCCGCCCTGAAGCAGGATTAGTAGAACACAGAGATTAGTGCCTGGCCATCCTTCCAAACACCCGATGTTACGTCTACCAGAGGAAGGAAAGCACACGGGAAACCTCCCAAGGGCCACCAGGCAAGGGACAGCGACTGTGGGAAAGGGGAAGAGTTCCAGCAGGGTCCTCAGAAAGCAGCTGGAAAATAAAAAGCACCAACAGTCAAATTTTGGACTGAAAACACCATGAGAAGAGAGACAAACGTGTAACTTTATTGTTTATGTACAAATGACAGGAGTTTGTATTAAAAAGAGAATCCGCCCAACCTCAAAGATAGCGAAGAGCACGATGGCTTTGAGCTCCAGCCTTCCCTGCCTCCAGAAGCACTGCGTACGTTTTAGGGGATGGTGTTTAAAATTAAAATTAGAGAAAAGGGTCAACCCCCTTCTTCTCTGCTTGAGTAAGAATCAAAACGAGCTGTTCCACAAAATAAAGAACTTTCCACTCTACACAGATTAAAACAAAGAAACTAAAGTAAATCTGTTAACTACACACTTCAGCTTAAAAAAAACCCAAACAAAACAACAAAAAAAACAAACCAAAAAGCTACAAAGCTAAGTATCAGCCACAAAAGTAATCTAAGTCATACAACACGGATGGGAGGTACTGAATCATGCCCCAGTTCCAGTGGAAAATGAAATAGCTCTCCAGGGTTTGCAGATGTCAGGGGTGGCGGCAGCAGATCAGCCAATTTTAGGAAGTTACCGACCGAGGTGGAAGCACAGAAGAGTCAGGAATAATTCAGGACTACTACTACTACTACTACTACACCCTAGTTTTCCTGCAACTCAGGTGATTTAAAAATGATGCAAAGTACATGGTCCAAGACTTTTCCCCCCATTAAGTTCTTTAGCGTGAGCCGCTCCCATCTGCAGACGCTTGGCCAGAGAGCTGCCATCCCGCTCACTCCGTCGACTGGCATTTCTCTCGGTGGGGACTCAGGCAGACCTAAATCCCAGAAGCATCAGCACTGATGATCAGCACTAGTAGTCCTGCAGAGAAAGGGAAGGACAGGCACATTAACACCTTCCTACCTTCAGTCCTGCTTGCAGAGCTGGGATTCTCAGTCTTCTCTCATTTCTACACACCATTAGTTGTGGACAAAACAGAAAAGTGGTTTTGTGTTTGGTTTTTTTTTTTTTTGTAGCTAAACGTTCAAAAGAAAGGACCTTTCAAAACCTTAGTTCAAGAACGCATAAACCAAAACCAGATGCTTCCAGACCATGACAAGATAACAGGACGCAAACCAGGCTTTTCATAAAGAGTGCGCAGGACTTGACTGTGACCTAGCTTCGGAACAAGCCTACCTGGGCTTATTTACTGTCAAATCCACGAGACAATGCTTATTTCGTACCGTGATATTCCTCAACCGAGACAATACGATCTTAACATTACAGCAGAGGGAGGCTTTTCGAGATTAGGAGTCAGCGAGCCACTCAAGTCTACAGATGAGCAATGAAAACAATGACAGAGCACGGATACTTACGGCTCTTGGCTTTTTGTTTAACTTGAGATCAATCCTGTGGTTGGAAAGATAAGAGAAACGTCCATTTCAATACATTACACCAGACTAGAGTCCAAAGAACCAGCTACTGCATATGGCACAGGCTACAACAAAGACTATTTGGTTAATGCAATCCACATTCTCAATTCGCTGAGCAAATCACTGTCCCAGGATTACTGGACAAGAGAGCAGCAAAGAGATGGAGAGTGGATTCTTTATTATTTGCCAAAATGCATATTCCTTCCACTCGAAACAAGAGTTAATAACGGTTCACAATAAAAATCACAGGGAAGTTATGCAGCATAAAGAAATCAGGTTAAACAGGCATGCTCTACGTTAATTTGTTAGATGTGTAACTATGCCACAGGGAATTATTCAGACATAGTGGTAACGGTTATTTACTTGGAATAGAGACAGGAGTTCGAGATGACAGGGGTTACATGAGTCAAAGGTATGGAGTTTATTACGTTTTTCCAGAAGAAAATATCCAATCTACACTAATCTCCTTAGGAAGCAAAGCCAGAAGAATCAGTTTTTAAACTAAGTTTTTAAGTTAAAAAGTTTATCTATTTAAAAATGAAATAGAAAGGTAAAGAAGAGTGAAGTTAATTTAATTTTGCTGAAGTTATTAAATAAAATGTTACCTCCATCACGCTTTTCTGTTTTTAAAAAAAACTTCCCAGCCTAACCTAATATACATACCTACAATTAAACAGATAAACTATGGGTTAGAAAGGTCTCAAAAGGCACATTGGTGTCTACACACTAACAACACAGCACAAGTACTAATTCAAGTCAAACTTACTCAAAGTCATAATCAAACATGCCAGACGGGCTGAGGGGCAGCATTTGAAAGGAAGAAAGCAATAGAAATTAATATACTAATGAATTAAATAAATTAGTTGATTAGCCACCCTAGCGAGATTACTAAAAAATAAAATAAAATAAATACTAAAGCCAGTGTTCAAACGCCACAAAGTTCTTAACTTAACCAGAGTCGAGAGCTCCGGGTTCGGCAGCCCAGACCCCTCCCCGGCTGGATTCCTGGGCTGCAGAGGGGTTGGGACAGAGGCTGAGCGGGCGCGGGGAGGGAGCTGCCGGGTCCTGGGAGCACGCTGCTCACAGAGAGAAGAACCGACGCGCTGGCAAACCCACAGGAGCGGGCGGCCGGGAAGCAACGGCTTTGTCCAGACCGTGGGGGCAAACATCACCGAAGCTGCATCGGGCAGAGGGGAGAGGACCCAGAACCCAGCGGCCAGCTCTGCACCGGGATATTCTCCCAGGGCACACGCACCGTCCCCGGCACTCGCCGCCCGGAGAGCTGGGAGCGGCCACGGCCACTCGGCCAGTGCCAGTCTGGGGACATGGGGACACCCCACCCCTCGCGGACGCCGCGGCACGGCTCCAGAAGAGTTCTGCCCCAAAGCTCACACTGCGTTCGGTGGGAACTCCGCAGCTTTTCCCACTGGATGTCGGAGAGGAAACAGGACTGTTTTCTCCCGAAATACGTTTCAGCCGTGAAAACTGCCGAGCACACAGAGTCGTCACCCCGGCCTTCCTGCGGTCTCGGAGGGAGCAGGGGATGGCTTCAGGAAAGACACCGTCCCCTCCACCTGATTTTAACGGTTCGGTTAAACTGTCCATCCGTCCACCAGCTCCGAACCCAACCCGGCGGCACGTGGACTGGAGCCAGAGCCCCCTCGGGGTGCCTGTTCCCAGCACCTCCCAGCTCTGCAGGAACGGGGCAGAAGAACCTCTGCTGGCAGAGGGAAAAGCTTCTGACCAAACCAAAATGCCAATATTTCTTTTTTTCTTTTTTTTTTTCGTTCCACGACAGTCAAGGAACAGACACACGGGCCCCTCCCCGCCCGGCTCTGGCTGCAATGCCCTGGGCAGCGCCCAGCTCGACCTTCTGCACACCGGCTCTGGTTTGCTGTTTGGGTTTTTAACCAGATAGACTTGAAAATTGTTTGGTCTCTTCTGACAATGTTTAGGGGACAGTCAGTAACAGCAACCACAATTTTAAGAAGTGATTTTTTTTTTTTTTACAAACTTATTTTTCTTCTGTTAATTCTCTACCTGGCCAGGTTAAGTATTTCAAAACAGTCCATTACTGACTGCAGAAGCCCTCCTGTGGATGTGTCTGACACGAGCTCTGTACCGGACCCACCCAGGGCTCCTCCTGTCCCACTGTCCCCGACAGGAGCCAGCATCAGCTGCTTCGGAACAGAACAACCCCAAAGCCACAGAGCCCGGCAGTGGGGCACGTTCCTCCTGCCACTAAAGTTTGGGTTATGCAACAGAGCAAAAGAATTTCCATCACCCACAGCAGCCGTACCGCAGCCCACTGCGCCTGCCAGGGAGGGGTTTGCTGGCCAGGTAGGTGCTCAGGAGGGTGTTTTATAATTGTTTGAAATAGTGATTTTCTGAAGCTGTACTTCAGTTCTACAGATTGTTTACAGATGCAGTTTCTTGCGTTATTCCTGAATTTCTTTCCAGCTGTCCACAGGCAAAACAAGATTCCTGAACTCCCAGCTCTGGATTCCCAGCTCACGAGGAGCCAAAGGGACATCCAGTGCTCCGGGACGTTTGTCCAACTAAGACTGCTGCAGGAAGAGAATCCTGACCCAAGAACTAAAGAAACACTAACGACCCAAAACCTACCAAAGGAGAAAAAGGAGTTAAACAAGCGCTACACCTACCTCTGCACCTCCCAAACCAACCTTCCCCCAGCAACCTTTGTAAATTTTTACCACTTAAAATACTTCTCTCTTGTAATTGTGTGGGAAGGTCCCTTGCGGAGGAAAGCCCACCCTGCACAGAGCTCAGAGGCACAAGGACACTCGCCAGGGAGCTTATTTCAGAGTTCGGAGCCGCCAGCCCACCGCGCTGCATCACGCCTCGGGGACGCACCTTGAGGGGAAGAACGGGTCATCTAAATCCAACCAGAGAGTTCAGGAAATCTTTGCTTCACAGGAATTTCAGGTCAGTTTAATAACAAACACTTTGAGGTTAACGGGACAAAGCAGCTCCTCTGTGCCACAATCAAGAGAGACTCAGTTTGGGACTCGACAGCTGAAGGGCCAGGAGTGGAAATCTTGGTGAAGATATTGCGAGCGTCCACAACGCCCAAAACATTCCAACTCCTTCTCCGGGGCCAGTGCTGACATTCCTGTCCTGCTTGGCTCTGCAGAACCCAAGCAGCAAGCCCAGGAGGCCAGGACTGCAATGCTCCTCTGCTGGACAGACAGAATGGACAAAGCCCGGCCAAAAGCAGAGCAGGAGCTAGCGCCCGGTGCTGCCTGTCAGCGCGCCTTCCCCTCCTTGGTACAACAGCGGGGTCCCGATGAATGCTACAGGATACGAACAAACCAGGACAACCACCAAAACAAACGACCTGAGCTGCTCATTACTGCAACAAGCTACCGGTTCCTTTCACACAGCAACCACAGCTAACCGCCCTGATGGCGTGGCCAGAACACTGCTGGTGCCACTAACCTGTGTCGATTTTTGTTCTTCCGTTTTTTGTGGCTGCTGTGGTGGCTCCCAGAGGAGGTCGAGGAAGCAGCTTTCTGGGGCTTCACCCCCTGCACAGACCCATCCAGCTCCTCAGCATCCTCCTGGTTGGGCTCATTCTCCTGATTGTGAAAGTCTGGAGAAGTGTCACTCTCTGTGCCGCTGCCCGGCTCCCCTGCAGCAGGACAGAGACAGACGAGCCCCGCGGTTACCGCCCGCAGCCCCGCGCCCCGGCACAGCCCTGCAGCAGCAGCGCGCGGGGCAGCAGATACACGCTGAGCCTGCTGACCCTGCAGGAGGTGAATCAGAGAACCCGAAAAATATTTCCAAAGGACAGCAAGCTACCTCCTCAGCAACTGAAACCCCCTGGAACTGCATCCGATCTGATTACAAAAACATTTTTAAATATCCTGAACGTAAGCGGCTCCTCCCCACGTCACCTGCAACCGACTGTCAGACACGGGACACGCGCTGCTCCAGCTCTTCTAACCTCTTCCTCCAAAAAGCACCAAAGCTGTTTAAATAAGTTTCATGCACAATAAACTCTTGCTAAGCATAAAAATTTACTTGAGAGAGGAAATTTAACTTTACTTCTGTTTCTCTCACAGTCCAGGGGCTGTGCGGGGAGCGCTGCGGGGGGGCCCAGCACGGATCCAGACAACTGGGGACGGAGCTGAACGGTGGGAGAAGTGTAACCCCTTCCAAATTCTGAGAGAAATGAAAAAGGGACTCACGCTTCTCAATGAGCTGGTCCTGAACTCCAGCTAACGCGCTGACAGCCTGGAAAACCAAACGGGACGTTAACGAAAGCGGTATTTCACTTACCACCTCTCCAACGTTCGAGAACACAGAGATCACCTCCCAGGGACCCCGCAGGGCTCTGACACAGCCCACGCCCCCCCCAGCACGGCGCAGCAGTCGGGGGTCAGCAGGGAGACCCAGACACTGAGGACAGTGACAAGCGTGGGGGGTGGCTCTGGACTGTGGCTCCCCTTCGGCTCTCTGGGCACCGGGAAAAGGGGTTCAGGAAGAGACGGCGATGTGGGCTCAGATGCTCAGGATGGGGAAGACAGGGCAGCGGCAGGAGCCTAAATGGAAACTGGTCCAGCAGCAGCCTGGGCAATGACCGCGGCACCAGCTGCACCGAGGAGCACCAAGGGATGGGGACAGGGACAGGGACAGCTCTGGGGCCCGGCACTCACTGCTGCCGAGGTGACCGAGGACTTGCTGAAGAGCCGCTCAGCCTCCTTGAACTTGCGGTTCCTCCGGTCGTTCTTGCTGTTGGAGTTCCTGAAACAGAGAGAGACGACATTGCGGGGTCCGGTAGGCTGGGTGGGACGGGCAGGGGACGGGCAGGGGACGGGCAGGGACAGGCAGGGACCGGGCAGGGGACAGGCAGGGACCGGGCAGGGACCGGGCAGG